>JBBPBR010000005.1:19381936-19424564 GCA_037974775.1 Cicer pinnatifidum
TTGTTTATATAAACAATAATCATTTTAAAATTATAAAGACTAAAAACATTGTAAATGTTATTGAAAATCAAATATATTTTATTCTTTATGAATGATCATCACTAAATTTTGTTGCTTTTTCACATAGGAAACACCTTTGCATGCAACAATTAAGAAAAAAACTTCTCTCGACTTTCAAAAATAGTATACAAGAAAATGATATATATAATATCATAAATATAAAAATATCATTGGAAAATAATAGAGTTATCGTAGAAACAAGAATACATTGTTTTTTACAACAATTTTGGTAACCAAAATTCAAGACGCAAAAATTACGGTTCAAAATCATTACTTTGAGTTTACTTTATTCAAATTACTATCACAAAGGTTGAGCGATAGAGTAAATCTAATGGGTAATAACTCTTGAAACACAAAATTCAAATTCTTAATTTTCAAAGTAGTGTCACTTTGTACTAACTATTTTTAGACTTGCATGCTGTTGGAAATGAAGAATAAGTTTATGTTGTTGAGAAGCCTACCAAAATATTTAGACTAGAAATCAAAATGCAAGGGTAACAAATTTTGATATAAAATACAAAACAATTTAAGTTAAAAAAAATAATAACATTATTATAATTTTATTGCTTAATAACATTTAACCATTTTTTTTCTTACTTTTTACTTTAATTTTTAGGGGTGATTATCAAACTCACTTTATGGAGGAACATAATTGCTGATTTTCAAAATGTATTTGTCCATCACAAGCTACACGATGATCTTAAGATTGTTGCAGTAACATTAACGATAGTTAAAAAATTAGAGTTCTCAAAATTAAAATTAATTTCATTTATTTGAACAAAATTCTAATACATTTCTTATTATTTATCCTGTTAGTGCTTATAAACTTATTTACTGTAGTTACAAATGACTACTCAATCAATTCAACTTCAACAAGTGTTTATTCCTAGATATACCATAATTCAATATATGCTTTCACGAAAGTGTATTATTTACATATTTTTGTATTCTTTCTTTTCACTTAATTAATCTCTACTTTTAATATTATTCTATAACAGCTCGTTAACATTAATAAAAAAAAATTACAAAACCAATTTTCAAAACATATGTATGGATAGAGAATCCAATAAAGAAGATGAAGTCAAAGAAATACTATCCAAGTTCACTTACAATTTTTTAATTGTTTACTTAGTTCATAACTCCATGACCATATACTAATATGTATAATATGTATGTAATTACCTACCTGTCTACTTATCTAGCACCACATAACTTGTCAATGAATAAATAATAAATACAAGAATCAAACCATAAGCTTATCATCAACACAATCATTGTCATTATAGTTGTTGTAATATTATTGTGATCATCATCATCAAATTTAAACTCTACACAAATAATTACATAGTCACCCTAAAAACCTTTTACATATTCTTTTTCATATCTTATTTTTGTACCTCTTCAAATTGCAAATATTTTATATGGGTCAAATGTTTACATATATAGAATATATAATTTATATAATTTACATATAATTTATCAAAAATACAGGAAATGCTATTCATAATCTGTGCAACCATGAATGACATTGATTATAAATTTGGATGAAATTATATTGGATGTGAAAGTTGTCGCACAAAATTAACTCAACAAGACTAACAATACAATTGTCCTTCATGTAACATGACATCAAAGTACCCCGCACAAAGGTACCGCGTAAAATTTTAACTTCCCCACCTTCATTTTGTTTAACTCATAGCTATGACATATGTTGATTTTTCATAGGTTCAAGATTCCATTGACAATGTCAGATGAAACAACAACAACTACATTCATTTTGTTGGATAAAGAAGCTAAAAAACTCCTCAACACAACAACTCAACTTTTGGAGAAATGAGACAACATTAACAAAACATCCACTCTACAAAACCTGTGTAACTGCGAGCTCAAAACCAATTAATGACATTTTATTCCCTAAATAGGAACTCAAGTCACCGTAGTCGACAAAGTTCAACTCAAATGATGAAGGTGATATAAAACAAAAGTGAAAAAAAACATGAAAAGTGAAGTTTGGAGATAAGGATAATGATGAGGAGAAAGATGACAACCCATTATCCAAACGAAAATAAGTACAACAGAACAATAAAAATATTCACATATCATCATCAGATGAGGACACGATCAAAACAATAATTACAAAAAAAAGAAGAAGATTGTGATCGAGCATATTACATCCTCTAACGAAGAGTCAGTCTTTCTACATACTTGAACGAGAACCAAAATGAATAAATCAAAAGAAAAACAATGGTGCAGTGTAATGAAATTGACCAATCCAAAAACACACAAAAAACAATGAAAATCGGGAATACAAGATGAATGTATTTCTTAATATTTCACTTTAATCATTTATAATTTAAAAAGTAATATATTAGGTATCTCAATTGTATATCGAATAAATATATCTCTTAATTTCAATTATTAAATACATTACATTAATAGTTGACATTTCCGATAATCTCAATACTAATATGTTATTTCATTTATTCAATTCATTTATCTAACAATTGGACTTCTACTCTACAAATTACATTCATACAAATTACATTAAATAATTTATACATAAAACGTGATATTATTTATTTTAAATTCACTAAAATTATAAAAAAAAAAAATAAGTGAAAATACACCTGCGTAAAGCGCAAATTAACATCTAGTTGTTCCTATTTTTAAGATGCGAGAAAAGGAAATAATCATCATATTTCAAGCAAAAAAATAAGGATATTTTGTGTTTCTAAGAGCATCCAATAACCATTATTTTATATTTTAAATTTAGGTGCCACGTTAGTAAAAAATAATTGTATTCGATATGTTTCGGAATTTTCTAATCGTATCTTATTCCTAATAATAATTACTTGATGTTAATATTTCTTTGTTGTTTATTATTTTTATAATTTTATGTTGGAAAATAATTATATTACTGTGTGAATTTAATAATTTGTTGAAGTCCCACAATGGAAAAAAAATTTTATTGTAAATTTAAGTGGAAAGAAACTTGTTAAGTCCCACATTAGAAAGAAATAATTTTGAAATCCCACATTGGAAAACTCTAGTATTTTGAGTAGTTTCAAATTTAAACATACTAAAGTCCCACATTGCTTAGAAAACAAATGTGAGTTTACTTTCATCACTATATAAAGAGCTTCAAACTATTGTGAAAAGCACACCAAAGTTGGATGTTTTTCTCAACTTTCTCTTTTCTCGCTCTTATATTCTGCTCGCCAAATTTCGAGCCACTTCTCCCCTTTTTTTCTATCCCTTTCGGTTTAGAGCGGTAATTATATTGCGGTCCCTTTCGGTTTTTAGAGCGATTATCATACCGCAGTCCCTTCGGTTTTTAGAGCGGCAGTTATTATGCAGTCCCTTTCCCTTCGGTTTTTAGAGCGGTCGTTATGCCGTAGTTATGAGTGGTCGTAGTATCATACTGCGAATGACTTTAATTGTCATATTGAAAATGACTTTAATCGTCATATTAAGAGTGGCTTTATTGATGGTGTAATTCTAGAACGGTTTTCTACGGTGCAATAGAACTCCGATATAGTGAATTTGAGTTGTTTTATCCTGGGGACTTCGTGGTTGATAGTCTGCCTTACACAATTTGAGCAGTGCCGCGAAACGTCTTAAAGAGAGCGACCTAGTCCGCGACTCAACCCAGTAATATCTTCGGTGGCATAAATTGTGAATTTTAAATAGTTTTTGAAACTCAAATTCCAACATTTTATGTCTAATATTGTCTAATTTTTTTTCCAACATCACCAATAATTTAACATTCATCATATTCTTGTCTCTGTTTTTTCTCTCTTATAATGCCAAACCAGTGTTTGGATGTCTGCTAAATATTTTTTTCTTAACTATATGATCTAGCTAGTTATGATATTGATTTTCTTGATCTGAGATTTCTTTTGGCTTCTGAACTCCTCCAACTCAAAAGGAAAGTGTAAGACTCATTATCATTTGTCTAGAATATGAAAATTGGACCCTTACATTTTAATAAAATAGAGGTAATTAACAATGAATAATAAATTAGAATCACCATCATAACTGAAAACTACATTTAGAAATATAGTTTACAACATGTTTAGTAGATTCATAAAATATTACATCTTGAAAACAAACTACGATTGTCTGATTATATCATAAAACAAAGATCAAATTCTAAGTCCAGGAGTATGAAACTGATCTTCTGATGCTAATATTCATGGCTCATGTTCCTCCACCTGCTAAAAAATAATAATAATTGGGATCAGATAAAATATCTCAATGAGCTCTATAAATAAGAGGAAAACAATCTCAAAGAGTTTCTTTCATAAAAGTGTATAAAACATACAAAAGTAGTTATACATCTCAAGAAGAAGAAAAAAAAACATTATTATTATTATTATTATTATTATACATGTCTATTTATATATATGTATATAAATATATATATTATTCTCAACAATATATACATGACCTCAAATCTTTTTCTTTGGAATAAGAAAAAAGTCGCCCAATATCTTTGTGTGGGTCACCAAGATATTGAGTCCTGATTGGTAAAGGTGGTCTGGCCAAACCTCAATCAGCGTCCTGATTGTTCTTCTTTACCTGTTATCCCATGCTTGGAATAACCTAAATGTCCCACCGTGAATAAGGCCATGCATGATCTGATTAATGATATTGTACAAAACTTGAAATGTTTTGTATAAAATGCCTTTATTATGTCATATATAAAATGCATCATTCATCCATAACAATTATATATAACTTCAGGCGACATACTAAACTCATAATAATTTAATCCTAAGTCCTTAATTCATAATGGAAATCTTAGTCAAAAATATAAACAACATCCGAGTCATGAAAATAGTAACAACATCAAGTCATGCAAAAATAATAAACATATAAAAGTCATGAATTTAATAATCAACATAAAAGTCATGAAACAGTTCATTTACATGAAATTGTAAAAACACCTATATGCAAAAATTTCATTTCATCATACTCTAATCCTCCTAAGCTGTATTAACGTAAAATAATTTATTTAAAAATTTCAACCAATAAAATCCTCATACTAAAAGAAATTAACGTAACATAACACAATTTCACAAACACATTAGGGACAACAGCAGTAACGAGCATAAATCGTGCTCGATAAGCATAATCACCTTAAATCTAATCAGGCACGAGTAATTAATTTATTTTGTTTCTTTCTAATATGTATAATTCATTCACAAGCATCATACCCATAAACGACAATACGCACGTCTGATTTATTTTCAATGAAAAGTCCTATTGGTTAATATGTGAGTTGTTTTCTTCCATTTTTATTTTATTTTATTTATTTATTTATTTAATTTTACTTCAGAAAGTTTAATCCCTATTTTTAACAAAATAAAAAAAAATAAAAATCTTTATTAAAAAGAACTCATTGGTTGTGACAAGGAAGAAGACGATGTTCTGATTAACTTGGTTTCCTGAGCTCCCCTTTTGCTTGAATTTTCACCTTGTCTCAAGTTCTTCAATTTTGAGTTATCATCCTTTGCTGTTGAAACTGATTAGTTACAAATTGAGACATGAAAATTTTAAAAGTGGGTTTGAAGACCTTTATCAGCTTTTGGGTTTACTGATTTGAAAAAAAAAATGAAAGAAAATGGGAGGTTGAAGATTTGGGAGGATGAGGGAGGTGGTTCACGGGAGGAGGAGAAGAAGGAACGAAAGAATGGAAGAGTGTGGTTTCTGAATAAGAAAAACAAACAACGATACTTAAAATGTAAAGTGGAAATTATGCCATTGCCCTTCATTTGTCCAAATTTTACAATAATGCTTTTGTTTTTAAAACAAATAAACTAATTATTTTATTTTTAAAATTAACAATTTTAAACATTAACTTCTATACTTAACAAAACAAAATAGATAGGTTGTTACATCCTTCACCACTTAAAAAAAAAAAATTTGCCCTCAAAATTTAGAGGATTACCTATTGAAAGACGTAAGCATACTCCTTTTGCATGTCTGCCTCTACTTCACATGTTGCTTCTTCTACATAAGATCCTTCCCAAACAACCTTCACTAGTGAAATTTCTTTGCTTCTCAATGCTTTTACGCTTCTATCTATAATTTGGACTGGCATTGGGTCATAAGTAAGGTTTGACTTGAGTTGGACAGACTCATGACTCAATATTTGGTGAGGATTAGCAATGTATTTCTTTAACTGTGAGACTTGAAAACATTGTGTAGATTGGGTAGTTTGGGTGGCAAGGCTATTCTTTATGTAGAGGGACCACTCCTTTGTAATATTTGAAAGGGTCCAACAAAACGAGGGTTTTGCTTCTTGACCTTTAGCACTCTTCTAATGCCAATGGTGGGGGTAACTCTCAAAAAAACATGATCTCCTTCCTCAAAATCTAATGGTCTTCTCCTGATATCAGCATAGCTCTTTTGCCTGCTTTGGGCTATCTTTAATTTATCCTTAATTACCTTTATCTTTTCAGTGGTCTCTTGGATAACTTCAGGACCTAAGATCCCCTTGTCCCCTACTTTTGACCAACATAACGGTGTCCTACATTTTCTTCCATACAAAGCCTCATAAGGTGCCATGCCAATGCTGGCATGGTAACTGTTGTTGTAGGAAAACTCTACCAGAGGCCAATATGTATCCCAGTTTCCTCCTTTCTCTAAAATGCAAGCTCTCAGCGTATCCTCTAGAGTCTGAATGGTTCTTTCGGTTTGACCATCAGTCTGGGGATGGTAGGAAGTACTAAGGTGTAGTCTAGTTCCTAGAGACTTTTGAAATGCCTTCCAAAACATGGAGGTAAACTTAGGGTCCCTATCTGATATGATACTAAAAGGCACCCCATGCAACCTCACTATTTCCTTAATGAATAACTTGGCTAGTTTGAGGGTGTTGTAGTTTGACTTTACTGGTAAGAAATGGGCTGACTTAGTTAATCTGTCCACAATCACCCAAATGGAATCATACCCAGTGTGGGTATGTGGCAAACCTACAACAAAATCCATGGAAATTGAGTCACATTTCCATTCAGGTATTTCCAGAGGCTGTAGCAATCCTACTGGTCTCTGATGTTCTATTTTCACCTTTTGGCAAGTTAGGCATTGACCCACAAAAGTAGCCACATCAACCTTCATACCTGGCCACCAATAATTTTTCTTAAGGTCTTGGTACATCTTGGTAGACCCAGGAAGGATAGTTAGGTTACTTTTGTGAGCTTCCTCTAGTATTAGTCTCTTTAATTCTGAATCCTTAGGTACCAAAATTCTGCCTTGAAATAGGATTGTTCCATCTCGTGCCCTAGTAAATCTTACTTGGTCCTTTCTAAGTTGCAACTCTTTATCCATCCCTTGAGATTTCCTAATTTGGTCTCTAAGGCTATTAGTTATTTGTAGTTTATTTTAAAGAATTCCCCCTTGAAGGATTGTCATATTTAGGTTCAAGTCTCTAAGATTTTCTAGCAGAGCAAGTTCTTTTATCATGAGATGAGACATATGTAAGGATTTCCTGCTCAATGCATCGACCACTACATTGGCCTTGCCTGGGTGATATTTCAGTTCAAATTCATAATCTTTCAAAAATTCCACCCACCTTCTATGCCTCATGTTAAGTTCCCTCTGGTCGAATAGATACCTTAGGCTCTTGTGATCACTGAAAACATCAAATTATGCTCCATACAAATGATGTCTCCAGATCTTCAAGGCAAACACTATGGCAGCCAATTCAAGGTCATGAGTGGGATAGTTTCCCTCATGAGGCTTTAGTTGTCTTGAAGCATAAGCCACTACTTGGTTGTTTTGCATCAATTCACAACCTAAACCTTTCATGGATGCATCACAATACACTTCAAATCTTAAGGTTGGATCTGGTATGGCCAGTACAGGGGCAATGGTTAACTTGATCTTAAGAATCTGAAAACTCTTTTCACATTTTTGATCCCACACAATGGGTTGGTCCTTCCTAGTCAGTCTGGTCAAAGGCAGGGCAATTTGGGAGAATTTTCTAATGAATCTCCTATAATACCCCACCAGTCCAAAGAAACTCCTAACCTCTGTCACATTCCTATGATGTTCCCATTTCAGCACTGCCTCTACTTTGGAGGGATCCACTGCCACTCCTTTCTCATTGATCACATGGCCTAGAAATTTTACTTCTGACATCCAAAACTCGCATTTGCTTGGTTTAGCATAAAGTTTTCTATCCCTAAGTACTTGCAACACTATTTGAAGATGACTTGCATGTTCTTCTGGAGTCTTAGAGTATATTAGTATGTCATCTATAAATACTATCACACACTTATCTAAGTATGGCCTAAAAATTCTATTCATGTAATCCATGAACACAATTGGAGCATTGGTTACACCAAAAGACATAACAAAAAATTCATAGTGCCCATACCTAGTTCTAAAGGCTGTTTTTGGTACATCATCTGATTTTATACTGATTTGGTGGTACCCTGACCTCAAGTCAATTTTGGAGAACACAGTAGCTCCCCCTAATTGGTCTAAAAGGTCATCAATTCTGGGCATAGGGTATTTATTCTTGATGGTCACTTTATTCAATTTTCTATAATCGATGCATAACCTCATGCTGCCATCCTTCTTCTTTACCAAGAGCACTGCGGCTCCCCAAGGAGACACACTTGGTCGGATAAATTGCTTGGTTATCAAGTCCTCTAATTGGTTTTTCAACTCACTCAATTCTAACGGGGACATCCTGTAAGGGGCAATGGAGATTGGTCCTGTTCGAGGGACCAAATCTATGGAGAACTCTACTTCTCTTTCAGGAGGCAAAGATGTCATATCCTCTAGGAAGACATCCTCAAACTCACTAACTACAGGAATATTGGACAAGTCCATTTCAGACCCTGAGTTAGAGGATAGTAATAATAATATGCCTTGAACCCCATTGGTTAGACATTGGAAGAGTAGGGAACTGTCGGTCAAGGGGCAGTATTTGGTTTCCTCTGGTTGGTGAATTCCTGGAGGAATTATGACTTTCCTACCATGGCAAATCAAAGTTACTGAATGATCAGACATCCAATCCATTCCTAATATGATGTCCAAGCCCTTAAGGGGAAAAACATACTAGGTTTATTGGAAAAACTCTATCAAACAGAGTGATTTGACACTGGTGACATACTAAGGAGGTCTCTATTGAATTCTTAGATGCAATGCTTACAATTAAGGGATAAGGCATTTCAAGTACATGAAGCTTATGTTGCAAAACAAAATCAGAGGAGATGAAAGAATGGGATGCACCAGTGTCAAACATAACAATTAAAGGAATTTCATTTATGAATCCAGTGCCAGTTATTAGATTATGATTCATACCTTTCTTTGCACTGAGAGCAAAGACCCTTCCAGTGTTAGACTTGTTTGGGTTGGACTCTGCTTGTTTTTGGCGTATTGGGCAAAAGGGAGCCATATGACCAGGCTGTTTGCAGTAGTAGCAGACTTGTTTTCCAACCAAGCACTCTGCCCCATGATCTCTACCACACTTAAAACACTTATTTGCTCTTGGGGAACTGGATGTTTGTACTTGTTTTCCCTTTCCTTGGGGAGTCTTTACCTTTAATTGTTGACCAAATTTTCCAGACTCTTTCTTTTATTGCCACTTAACCTGTCTCTCCTCTTGTACCTTCTTTAAATTGTCTTCAACAATGTAACTCTTGTGTACAAGAGTAGAATAGTTAGTAAGCTCCATATGGCCTATGTTCCCTCTGATTTCAGGTCTCAATCCACATTCAAATTGGTTTATCTTGTTGGTACCAGTAACCTCTGTTGAATGAAAATTATGCGGAAGATTACCTATTTTTTGAGATATGCGCAGCAGTTTAACAAATCGTACATTTATTAAACATAGCATCAAATAAGGTCCCAAAACTACAATACAAATGAATGCACAAAGTATATGGATCAAAGAATATATTGAGAGATGCACCAGTTACGTTTATTGTTCAAGATATTGATTCACTTACAATCATGCTGGAAACAGTCTTTCATGTAATATCAAAATATGCAGAAAGATATTCAAGTACTCAATCAATATCAAACAAATACACACTACAGAAATTAAACAGAGATAAGGGTAAGAAAGATTGTACGCAGTGATTTATACTGGTTCAGCCGTTGTTGAATGACCTACGTCCAGTCCCAAGATCAAATCCAATCTTGGCCTTTCCAATAGAATATCTCAGAATCCGTTTACAGATGTTCTAGCTCCTCGCCTATCAATCTAAAACGATTCTTTCTATTCTATTCTTATCTCCCTGAATCCCAGAGTTTATCTCCCATAAACTCTTCCAAGATTACAGTCAAGTTTCTTCTTGATGAGACCTCTCAATCACAGAAGATAACTACCAGTTAAGACTGGATTTCTCAATGTTATTTGTTTTAAGAATTTGTTTACAGATGTATCTAATTAGAAATTACACAGAGATTTCTTCAGCAGTCTTCTTCTCTAAAGTTGTTTCTCCAGCAATCTTTCTCAGTTCTTGTGGATCATGAAAGATGAATCTTCATGACTGAAAAAGTAATGTTCAAAGTTATTTCACAGTGAGAAACAAAGATATCAGAAAGTTATGTGTACGTTGTTGTATATTCGAAGAAGAGACTGAAAAACAGTTTATATAGTTTCAGGAAAAACAACATATGCATCGATTTACCCAATCGATTCATTAAAGTCATAATGCTGGTTAATCGATTTCCTCAATCGATTTCGCGAGTCTTGTTTTTCTTGAATCTTGAAACTGTACATTCTAATCGATTTACTCAATCGATTATTTTAAATAGTTCTTCAAACTTTGATGACAGTATATAATTAAATCGATTTGCAGAATCGACTTGATGTGTTTTGTTCAAACAACGAGATCAAAACCATCGATGTGCTTAATCGATTTTACCATTCAGTCATCTCTGTTTATAAAACTTTTATGTCAATCGATTGTGCCAATCGATTGTGGATTTTAAGTCTGAAGTACTTTTCATCAGTTGGGTTATTCAATCGATTTACCAAGTCGATTGATACCAACTTTTATTACACAGATGTATATAAACAGATTGTAGTAATCGATTGTGTATGTTCCAGACCTAAGTTATTTTGAAACTTGTTTTAGTGAATCGATTGGCCTAATCGATTTAGTAAACAGGTTTGGCTCTGGGACATTAACAATCGATTGTTTCAATCGATGTAGACAAAAACAAAATTAAAGATGTGATTATTTCAATCGATTTGCCAAATCGATTGCCTGCAAAACGTGCTACTGACTTGCACATTTTAATTTTAGTAAGAATGTCAATCGATTTGTCTAATCGATTTAAACAATCAGTTTAGTCTTAGTGATTCACTCAATCGATGTGCCTAATCGATTTGTGGCAAACTGGCTCTCTGACTTGTACAATTTATTTTCCAATATGTGTACCAATCGATTTGGAGAATCGATTGATAGCCCGTTTGATTTCTTCAAGGATGTACAAATCGATTGTGCTAATCGATTGGGTAACACCAAACTTTATAAACTTATTCAACCCTGTTATAGAATCGATTGTACTAATCGATGTGCTCATGGATCATCAAGATTTTGTTGATTCCTTGAGTTCCAAGCAATTGTCTCGAGTATGTAGGATTGAATTTGTTGTTCCTGAAATTTTTCTCAGTTGACAATGTTAGATGTATTTCAAATTGGATGCTTGTCAATAACATCAAAAACGAACATATGACCTAATTGATCATCCAATGACACAAACACACCTATTGGATGCACAAGATTGGTTAAAAACCCTAATTGGACAAGAATATGCCTAGGGAGAGCGAAAATGACCTAATTGATCTTCCAATGACACAAATGAACTTATTGGATGCACAAGATTAGTTAAAAACCCTAATTGGACAAGAATAAGCCTAGGGAGGACGAAAATGACCTAAATGTTAATCCAATGACACAAATGAACGTATTGGATGCACAAGATTGGTTAAAAACCCTAATTGGACAAGAATAAGCCTAGGGAGGACGAAAATGACCTAAATGTTAATCCAATGACACAACTCAACTTATTGGAAGCACAAGATTGGTTAAAAACCCTAATTGGATAAGAATAAGCCTAGGGAGGACTAAAATGACCTAATTGATCATTCAATGGCACAAACACACTTATTGGATGCACAAGATTGGTTAAAAACCCTAATTGGACAAGAATATGCCTAGGGAGGACGAAAATGACCTAATTGATCATCCAATGATGTTGGTACCAGTAACCTCTGTTAAATGAAAATTATGCGGAAGATTACCTATTTTTAGAGATATGCGCAGCAGTTTAACAAATCGTACATTTATTAAACACAGCATCAGAATAAGGTCCCAAAACTACAATACAAATGAATGCACAAAGTATATGGATCAAAGAATATATTGAGAGATGCACCAGTTACGTTTATTGTTCAAGATATTGATTCACTTACAATCATGCTGGAAACAGTCTTTCATGTAGTATCAAAGTATGCAGAAAGATATTCAAGCATTCAATCAATATCAGACAAATACACACTGCAGAAATTAAAAAGAGATAAGGGTAAGAAAGATTGTACGCAGTGATTTATACTGGTTCAGCCGTTGTTGAACGACCTACATCCAGTCCCAAGATCAAATCCAATCTTGGCCTTTCCAATAGAATATCTCAGAATCCGTTTACAGATGTTCTAGCTCCTCGCCTATCAATCTAAAACGATTCTTCTTATTCTATTCTTATCTCCCTGAATCCCAGAGTTTATCTCCCATAAACTCTTCCAAGATTACAGTCAAGTTTCTTCTTGATGAGACCTCTCAATCACAGAAGATAACTACCAGTTAAGACTGGATTTCTCAATGTTATTTGTTTTAAGAATTTGTTTACAGATGTATCTAATCAGAAATTACATAGAAATTTCTTCAACAGTTTTCTTCTCTAAAGTTGTTTCTCCAGCAATCTTTCTCAGTTCTTGTGGATCATGAAAGATGAATCTTCATAACTGAAAAAGTAATGTTCAAAGTTATTTCACAATGAGAAACAAAGATATCAGAAAGTTATGTGTATGTTGTTGTGTATATTGAGAAGATACAGAAAAACAGTTTATATAGTTTCAGGAAAAACAACGTATGAATCGATTTGTCCAATCGATTCATTAAAGTCATAATGCTGGTTAATCGATTTCCTCAATCGATTTCGCGAGTCTTGTTTTTCTTGAATCTTGAAACTGTACATACTAATCGATTTGCTCAATCGATTATTTTAAGTAGTTCTTCAAACTTTGATGACAGTATATGATTAAATCGATTTGCAGAATCGACTTGATGTGTTTTGTTCAAACAACGAGATCAAAACCATCGATGTGCTTAATCGATTTTACCATTCAGTCATCTCTGTTTATAAAACTTTTATGTCAATCGATTGTGCCAATCGATTGTGGATTTTAAGTCTGAAGTACTTTTCATCAGTTGGGTTATTCAATCGATTTACCAAGTCGATTGATACCAACTTTTATTACACAGATGTATATAAACAGATTGTAGTAATCGATTGTGTATGTTCCAGACCTGAGTTATTTTGAAACTTGTTTTGGTGAATCGATTGGCCTAATCGATTTAGTAAACAGGTTTGGCTCTGGGACATTAACAATCGATTGTTTCAATCGATGTAGACAAAAACAAAAATTAAAGAAGTGATTATTTCAATCGATTTGCCAAATCGATTGCCTGCAAAACGTGCTACTGACTTGCACATTTTAATTTCAGTAAGAATGTCAATCGATTTGTCTAATCGATTTAAACAATCAGTTTAGTCTTGGTGATTCACTCAATCGATGTGCCTAATCGATTTGTGGCAAACTGGCTCTCTGACTTGTACAATTTATTTTCCAATATGTGTACCAATCGATTTGGAGAATCGATTGATAGCCCGTTTGATTTCTTCAAGGATGTACAAATCGATTGTGCTAATCGATTGGGTAACACCAAACTTTGTGAACTTATTCAACCCTGTTATAGAATCGATTGTACTAATCGATGTGCTCATGGATCTTCAAGATTTTGTTGATTCCTTGAGTTCCAAGCAATTGTCTCGAGTATGTAGGATTGAATTTGTTGTTCCTGAAATTTTTCTCAGTTGACAATGTTAGATGTATCTCAAATTGGATGCTTGTCAATAACATCAAAAACGAACATATGTCTAACAATCTCCCCCTTTTTGATTTTAGTGACAAACATGCAATTTTAACTTGAGAAAAAAAATCAAAGAAATTATGAGTAACAGTTTTAGTAGAGCTCCCCCTAAGTTCAATATTCATAGAGAGTAAAGATAAGGATTAGGAGCACTGAAACTGATAAAATAAAGCACAAGTTATAATTTCTCTCCCCCTTTTGTCAGTTAAGGCAAAAAGTGGTGAAAGAGAAATGTTTGCTCCCCCTGAGCAAACCTGAATACTGCTCTACAAAGAATCTAGAAAAGATTAGTAATAACAAGCAGTAATGCCAGTAATATTTTAACTTAGTTGAAAACAATTTTGAAATAGTGGACAAAAACAGATTATGGCGCGCACTAGACAATATGAAAATGAAATGCAGCATTTGAAATGATTAACAATCTCAAGGTTCATAAATCAAACAGAATTACATTCATCATAATCATTACAAAACGAAAGCAAAAAGAAACAAAGACAAACAAAACTAAGAAGCCTAAGGTCCTAAACGCCTAGAGATGCTGGTCCTCATTATTAGCAGGGGATGAGGCTGAGACCGCTGTATTAACCTCAGCAGGTGTCTCCTCACCATGAGTTGCAGCAACCTCTACTGTTGTTGGAGCAGGTTCTTCAGCCGCCTGTCTTCCTATTTCAACAACATCGCTGAAGGACAACTTAATGCCCAGATGTTCCTGAATAGCTGCCACGTCTTGCGCCATCTGATTTTGGTCTGCTTGAATCTTCTGAATAGCAGCTTCAATCCTTTCATGAGATGCCTCCATCTTAGCGTTGTGAACTGCTTGTGCTGCCATAAATTCAAGCAGTTTGGTGAGCACTTCCGATTCTGCTGAAACATTCTCCGCAGCTGGTTGTTCAACACCTTGCTGGGTTTGTTCAGTAGAAGTCTGAGGTTGCTTCCAAACTCCATTGACTTTTCGCAGCTGCATTTGGTTCACGATGGATTCACCAAATGTTAGGACGGTCTTCGAGACTTCTTCACCCTTCAGAGATACCTTGAAGTGAGTGAGAATCTTCGTGACGAGCTGTGGATACGGAAGTACCAACTTCCCTTGAGCAGCTTCCAGCATGTGCCTGAGAACAATCCATGCCCAGCTCATCTTGAGCTCTTTGCATAGACCCCACAGTAACACGATATCCAGCCGTTGCACAACTGCGTGATTTCCGGAACGTGGAACCAGCATCCGGGTGAGGGCGTACATCAGCATCCGTTGCTGAACCTTCATCTGGCCTATAGGGAGTGAAACAGATTCCACGAACCCTTCGACCATAAGATCCTGCACAGCTGCTTGCCTATCCAGATACTCTTCCCATCCGTCGTCATCAGCGTCTGCTTCGGTGCTGCCATCCACTGAGTTTCCAAAGTAGGGAAGTCCTGACAGAGTAGAGAACTCTTCGAAAGACATCGAAATCTTCTTCCCTTTGACTGTTGCTTTGAAGCCGGTGTCGGTCATCTTGAAATTTGAGTAGAATATCCGTATAAGATTCGGATATGTATCAAGCGAACAGGATAAGAAGTCTTCTAAACCATGAAACCGGAGATGGTTTTGAAATGAAAAACCATTACTGTCGAAGTAGCTGAAGTCCAAGACGCGAGCTTCGTGTATTTTTCGATTTACAAAAGCTTGCGGAAGTTTGAATTCATCAGCTTGATTAGGTGGAGGAGCAGTTGATTTCTTTGGAGTAGTCTTTTTCTTTTTCCTTTGCGATATTTCCTTCATTGCGTCAGCAAGCAACTTTTCAGTCGGAGCTTCCTTTCTCTTTTTGGGTTTACCTTGATCAGGGGCAATACCTTTACCCTTATCTTGAGATGCAATCTTGTGTGTAGGTATTGGTACCCGTTTTGGAAGAGTGGGTGGTGGAGACGGAGTCCTCCCACTAGATGAAGAAGATGAAGGTGAAAGAGAAGAGGTTCGGGGTTGAGTTTGCTTAACACGAGCCATTAAAAAAAATTGTGACACGATGAAGATTTGAAGGAAAGAAAAGTGTTTGGGAGTTGAAAACAGAGACTTTTTGAGAAATATTGCAGAAAATAGAAGTTGCAATCGATTAGGAAGATTGGAAAAGGATGGAAAATCGATTGTCACTGTTTCTTTTATAGAAAAAAAACCAGAAATTGATTTCTCCAATCGATTTGATGACCGTTACTGGGGAAGATCAACCAACAGAGCCGTTAGATCCTGCAACGGCTAGTAAAAACTGTAACGGTAACTATGCCAATCGATTACCCAAATCGATTCATGAAGTTACGCAATCGATTACCCAAATCGATTTCGTATCAACTTAACAGTTCTCACATCAGTTTAACTCAGAATACACTTCAACAACTAACACAGAGTCGATGTCCCCAATCGATTCTTTTTAAAGAAATCAACAAGCTCAATCGATTTCCCAAATCGATTTCGAGCAATTTCAGAAGACTTTCATCTCAGTTCAGAAAAATACCTGCTTCAGCATCGATTTACCAAATCGATTCTTTTAAAGAAATAAAAACCACATATAAATCAATCGATTTCCCAAATCGATTTCGTGTTCACAGTTTTGAAAAAAAAGCATATTATGGGTCACATCGATTAGGGCAATCGATTGTGTAACACATTTTCATGTGTAATCACAGCACAATCGATTTCGCAAATCGATTTGACACATAATTCAGATCTGACTAGGATCAATTATGCCTAATTTCATCCTAATGTGACGGAAACTTTCCTTTGGCAATGCTTTGGTGAAGATGTCTGCTAGCTGTTCAGTTGTGTTGACGTATTCCAACTTGATATTCCCACACTGAAACTGATCTCGAATGAAGTGATGCCGAATCTCGATATGCTTGGTCCTGGAATGCATAACTGGGTTCTTAGTGATACTGATCGCACTTGTGTTGTCGCACAAGATAGGAACAGTTCCTAAGTTCACACCAAAGTCTAACAAATGCTGTTTCATCCACATGATCTGAGCACAGCAACTTCCAGCTGCAATGTACTCAGCTTCTGCTGTTGACAAAGCGATACTGGTTTGCTTCTTGCTGAACCAAGATACAAGTGAATTACCCAGCAAATGACAAGTACCTGAGGTACTCTTCTAAAGACCTATTCTTTCTCTCCACTACACCATTCTGCTGAGGTGTCCTAGGGGCTGAAAACATGTGATGTATGCCATTCTCTTCACAGAAAGTATCAAAAGAATCATTTTGGAATTCACCTCCATGATCACTCTTGATGGATATAATTTTCTGACTTGTTTCATTTTGAACTAATTTCGCGAACTTTTTAAAGACAGAAAAAGAGTCACTTTTATGAGTCAGAAAATATGTCCATGTGAACCGAGAATAATCATCGATCAACACAAAACCATACAAGTTACCACCAAAACTTCTAATCTGAGATGGTCCAAACAAATCCATGTGGATAAGTTGTAAAACCCTATTGGTTTTGACCATATCTATAGGGGGAAAAGAAGACTTAACAAGCTTGCTTTGCTCACAGGAGTCACACAGCCTATCTTTAGAAACCTTTCTATTGGGAAGGCCTATGACTAACTGCTTGCTAACAAGTCTATTCAGATGATCAATATGAATGTGTGCAATGCGTTTATGCCATAACCATGTTTCATCAGCATTTGATAATAAGCAACAGGCAGAATTAACAGGCATATCAGTTAAATCTAACATGTATATATTATTAACTCTATTACCTACTAATTTCATGCTTTTATCATGCTTGTTTTCAATTGTGCAAGAGAGTGGTGAAAAGCTTACTTGAAAGCCATTGTCACACAGCTGACTTATACTTAGAAGGTTATGTTTCAGCCCTTCCACATATAAGACATTTTTAATTATGGCAGTTGATTTGCTGCCAATGTTACCTTCACCGCATATCTTGCCCTTGTTGTTATCGCCGTACTTTACGAAACCACCTTCTTTCAGATTAAGGGACACAAACATTGATTTGTCCCTTGTCATATGCTTTGAGCATCCACTATCAAGATACCATTGGTGTTTTGTGGATCTCAAGCATACCTGCAATAGGATTAGAATTTGCATTCAGGTCCCCAATACAAATTGGGTCCTGGGGGGTTAATTTTAACATCTTGTGTCTTCATTTTCCAAATCTGTTTACATCCTCTATTGGCAAGTCTTTTAAATTTGCAATTGTAAACAAAATGTCCTTTTCTACAACAGAAATGACAAGTGACAGCAGAGGATGCAAACTGTTTCGGTTTGACAAAGACATTATGCAAATGACTAGACTTAGCATATTTTTGGTGATGTTTAACATTTTCATAACCTATGCCATGTTTAGTCATATTCCGATTTGCATGCTTTTTGCTATTAAAACCAAGTCCAGATTTTATAGTGACACTTCTCTGGTTGCTAAGAATATCATTTAGTTTATCCTTGCTACTAGAGAGTTTCAATAAATCAGACTTCAATAATGCAACAGAATTCTCAAGATCAATGCATTTGGCAGATTTATCATGTGAGTCCTTTTTCAGTTGTTCACATAAGTCCTCAATCTTTTTATAATCATTTTTCATTTGATCATGCAATTTACATTGTTGTTCAAGCATTTTCTTAGTGTTTACTAATTGCTTAACAGATTTAACATATTCAGCATGCAGTTCGTTAAATGCATCTTGCAGTTCATCAAAAGAAGGATTATATTGAGAGTTTACCTCACTTTCTGATTCAGAATCCGTTTTAGCCATAAGACACAGATTCGCTTCTTCCGTTTCAGAAGATGTGGACGAATCTTCTTTGTCATTCCACGCAATGTATGCTTTTCTGTTTTTCTGAGCTGGTTCCTTGCCTTTAGGTTTGGAATTTTTGTTCTTGTTCTGCAACTTGTAACAATCAGCTTTTATATGACCAGGTTTGCCACATTCGTAGCATGTAACTGTTTTACTGTCATTGTTTTTCGAGCTGGATTGCTTTCTGAATTTACTGTCTTTCTTTTTCAGAAATTTCTTAAATCTTTTGACAAGTAGTCCCAGTTCAGGTTCTTCATCATCCTCACTGCTTGATTCATCTGAGCTGGTCTCATGTTCAGATTTGGACTGTTGTGTTTGGGCTTTCAACGACAATCCTTTACGTTTCCTGTCAATTTGCTCAGCTTCATTTAGTCGATGTAGTTCCATCTCATGCTCTCTCAGTTTTCCAAACAATGTAGCTATTGTCATGCTTCCTAGATCCTTGGATTCTGCAATGGCAGTGATTTTTGGCTGCCATTCTCTAGTCAAACATCTCATTATTTTACTAATTTGCTGATCATTATCAATCTCTTTGCCTAAGGCATTCAAGTTGTTGACTATGTGCGTGAATCGGGTCTGCATGTCGTTTACTGATTCTTCTTTCTTCATGCTAAACAATTCGTACTCGTGCATGAGAGTATTTATCCGAGCTCTCTTTACATCTGTGGTTCCTTCATGCGTTTGCTGAAGTGTATCCCACATTTGTTTTGCTGTTTTGCAATTTGAGACTCTGAAGAATTCATCATGACTCAAGGCTGCAGTTATAATGTTCTTTGCTTTGGCGTTGTACCCAACCTTCTTTTTGTCTTCATCAGTCCAGTCACTTTTTGGCTTTAGGATTGCTGATTCACCTGTACCTGCTATGGTTGGCACAAATGGTCCATTTTCTACAGCATCTAGAATATCAATACCACTAGCTTCAAGAAAAATTAACATGCGTTGTTTCCAATACATGTATGCGGCCCCGTTAAAAGCGGGAGGCCTAGCTAATGATGCACCCTCTCCTAGGAAATCAGAGGTCATGATTTTTGATGAGAGTTACTCTAACAAAAATTGGCTCTGATACCAATTGTTGGTACCAGTAACCTCTGTTAAATGAAAATTATGCGGAAGATTACCTATTTTTAGAGATATGCGCAGCAGTTTAACAAATCGTACATTTATTAAACATAGCATCAAATAAGGTCCCAAAATTACAATACAAATGAATGCACAAAGTATATGGATCAAAGAATATATTGAGAGATGCACCAGTTACGTTTATTGTTCAAGATATTGATTCACTTACAATCATGCTGGAAACAGTCTTTCATGTAATATCAAAATATGCAGAAAGATATTCAAGTACTCAATCAATATCAAACAAATACACACTGCAGAAATTAAAAAGAGATAAGGGTAAGAAAGATTGTACGCAGTGATTTATACTGGTTCAGCCGTTGTTGAACGACCTACGTCCAGTCCCAAGATCAAATCCAATCTTGGCCTTTCCAATAGAATATCTCAGAATCCGTTTACAGATGTTCTAGCTCCTCGCCTATCAATCTAAAACGATTCTTTCTATTCTATTCTTATCTCCCTGAATCCCAGAGTTTATCTCCCATAAACTCTTCCAAGATTACAGTCAAGTTTCTTCTTGATGAGACCTCTCAATCACAGAAGATAACTACCAGTTAAGACTGGATTTCTCAATGTTATTTGTTTTAAGAATTTGTTTACAGATGTATCTAATCAGAAATTACACAGAGATTTCTTCAGCAGTCTTCTTCTCTAAAGTTATTTCTCCAGCAATCTTTCTCAGTTCTTGTGGATCATGAAAGATGAATCTTCATGACTGAAAAAGTAATGTTCAAAGTTATTTCACAGTGAGAAACAAAGATATCAGAAAGTTATGTGTACGTTGTTGTATATTCGAAGAAGAGACTGAAAAACAGTTTATATAGTTTCAGGAAAAACAACATATGCATCGATTTACCCAATCGATTCATTAAAGTCATAATGCTGGTTAATCGATTTCCTCAATCGATTTCGCGAGTCTTGTTTTTCTTGAATCTTGAAACTGTACATTCTAATCGATTTACTCAATCGATTATTTTAAATAGTTCTTCAAACTTTGATGACAGTATATAATTAAATCGATTTGCAGAATCGACTTGATGTGTTTTGTTCAAACAACGAGATCAAAACCATCGATGTGCTTAATCGATTTTACCATTCAGTCATCTCTGTTTATAAAACTTTTATGTCAATCGATTGTGCCAATCGATTGTGGATTTTAAGTCTGAAGTACTTTTCATCAGTTGGGTTATTCAATCGATTTACCAAGTCGATTGATACCAACTTTTATTACACAGATGTATATAAACAGATTGTAGTAATCGATTGTGTATGTTCCAGACCTAAGTTATTTTGAAACTTGTTTTAGTGAATCGATTGGCCTAATCGATTTAGTAAACAGGTTTGGCTCTGGGACATTAACAATCGATTGTTTCAATCGATGTAGACAAAAACAAAATTAAAGATGTGATTATTTCAATCGATTTGCCAAATCGATTGCCTGCAAAACGTGCTACTGACTTGCACATTTTAATTTTAGTAAGAATGTCAATCGATTTGTCTAATCGATTTAAACAATCAGTTTAGTCTTAGTGATTCACTCAATCGATGTGCCTAATCGATTTGTGGCAAACTGGCTCTCTGACTTGTACAATTTATTTTCCAATATGTGTACCAATCGATTTGGAGAATCGATTGATAGCCCGTTTGATTTCTTCAAGGATGTACAAATCGATTGTGCTAATCGATTGGGTAACACCAAACTTTATAAACTTATTCAACCCTGTTATAGAATCGATTGTACTAATCGATGTGCTTATGGATCATCAAGATTTTGTTGATTCCTTGAGTTCCAAGCAATTGTCTCGAGTATGTAGGATTGAATTTGTTGTTCCTGAAATTTTTCTCAGTTGACAATGTTAGATGTATTTCAAATTGGATGCTTGTCAATAACATCAAAAACGAACATATGTCTAACAATCTCCCCCTTTTTGATTTAAGTGACAAACATGCAATTTTAACTTGAGAAAAAAAAGGAATTATGAGTAACAGTTTTAGTAGAGCTCCCCCTAAGTTCAATATTCATAGAGAGTAAAGATAAGGATTAGGAGCAATGAAACTGATAAAGTAAAGCAGTAAAGAAATTACAGTTAGCACAAGTTATAATTTCTCTCCCCCTTTTGTCAGTTAAGGCAAAAAGTGGTGAAAGAGAAATGTTTGCTCCCCCTGAGGTTGTAGCAAACCTGGATACTGCTCTACAAAGAATCTAGAAAAGATTAGTAATAACAAGCAGTAATGCCAGTAATATTTTAACTTAGTTGAAAACAATTTTGGAATAGTGGACAAAACAGATTATGGCGCGCACTAGACAATATGAAAATGAAATGCAGCATTTGAAATGATTAACAATCTCAAGGTTCATAAATCAAAAAGAATTACATTCATCATGATCATTACAAAACGAAAGCAAAAAGAAACAAAGACAAACAAAACTAAGAAGCCTAAGGTCCTAAACGCCTAGAGATGCTGGTCCTCATTATTAGCAGGGGATGAGGCTGAGACCGCTGTATTAACCTCAGCAGGTGTCTCCTCACCATGAGTTGCAGCAACCTCTACTGTTGTTGGAGCAGGTTCTTCAGCCGCCTGTCTTCCTATTTCAACAACATCGCTGAAGGACAACTTAATGCCCAGATGTTCCTGAATAGCTGCCACGTCTTGCGCCATCTGATTTTGGTCTGCTTGAATCTTCTGAATAGCAGCTTCAATCCTTTCATGAGATGCCTCCATCTTAGCGTTGTGAACTGCTTGTGCTGCCATAAATTCAAGCAGTTTGGTGAGCACTTCCGATTCTGCTGAAACATTCTCCGCAGCTGTTTGTTCAACACCTTGCTGGGTTTGTTCAGTAGAGGTCTGAGGTCGCTTCCAAACTCCATTGACTTTTCGCAGCTGCATTTGGTTCACGATGGATTCACCAAATGTTAGGACGGTCTTCGAGACTTCTTCACCCTTCAGAGATACCTTGAAGTGAGTGAGAATCTTCGTGACGAGCTGTGGATACGGAAGTACCAATTTCCCTTGAGCAGCTTCTAGCATGTGCCTGAGAACAATCCATGCCCAGCTCATCTTGAGCTCTTTGCATAGACCCCACAGTAGCACGATATCCAGCCGTTGCACAACTGCGTGATTTCTGGAACGTGGAACCAGCATCCGGGTGAGGGCGTACATCAGCATCCGTTGCTGAACCTTCATCTGGCCTATAGGGAGTGAAACAGATTCCACGAACCCTTCGACCATAAGATCCTGCACAGCTGCTTGCCTATCCAGATACTCTTCCCATCCGTCGTCATCAGCGTCTGCTTCGGTGCTGCCATCCACTGAGTTTCCAAAGTAGGGAAGTCCTGACAGAGTAGAGAACTCTTCGAAAGACATCGAAATCTTCTTCCCTTTGACTATTGCTTTGAAGCCGGTGTCGGTCATCTTGAAATTTGAGTAGAATATCCGTATAAGATTCGGATATGTATCAAGCGAACATGATAAAAAGTCTTCTAAACCATGAAACCGGAGATGGTTTTGAAATGAAAAACCATTACTGTCGAAGTAGCTGAAGTCCAAGACGCGAGCTTCGTGTATTTTCCGATTTACAAAAGCTTGCGGAAGTTTGAATTCATCAGCTTGATTAGGTGGAGGAGCAGTTGATTTCTTTGGAGTAGTCTTTTTCTGTGGAGTATTCTTTTTCTTTTTCCTTTGTGATATTTCCTTCATTGCGTCAGCGAGCAATTTTTCAGTCGGAGCTTCCTTTCTCTTTTTGGGTTTACCTTGATCAGGGGCAATACCTTTACCCTTATCTTGAGAAGCAATCTTGTGTGTAGGTATTGGTACCCGTTTTGGAAGAGTGGGTGGTGGAGACGGAGTCCTCCCACTAGATGAAGAAGATGAAGGTGAAAGAGAAGGGGTTCGGGGTTGAGTCTGCTTAACACGAGCCATAAAAAAAAGTTGTGACACGATGAAGATTTGAAGGAAAGAAAAGTGTTTGGGAGTTGAAAACAGAGACTTTTTGAGAAATATTGCAGAAAATTGAAGTTGCAATCGATTAGGAAGATTGGAAAAGGATGGAAAATCGATTGTCACTGTTCCTTTTATAGAAAAAAATCCAGAAATCGATTTCTCCAATCGATTTGATGACCGTTACTGGGGAAGATCAACCAACAGAGCCGTTAGATCCTGCAACGGCTAGTAAAAACTGCAACGGTAACTATGCCAATCGATTACCCAAATCGATTCATGAAGTTACGCAATCGATTACCCAAATCGATTTCGTATCAACTTAACAGTTCTCACATCAGTTTAACTCAGAATACACTTCAACAACTAACTCAGAATCGATGTCCCCAATCGATTCTTTTAAAGAAATCAACAGACTCAATCGATTTCCCAAATCGATTTCGAGCAATTTCAGAAGACTTTCATCTCAGTTCAGAAAATACCTGCCTCAGCATCGATTTACCAAATCGATTCTTTTAAAGAAATAACAACCACATATAAATCAATCGATTTCCCAAATCGATTTCGTGTTCACAGTTTTGATAAAAAAAAGCATATTATGGGTCACATCGATTTGGTCAATCGATTGTGTAACACATTTTCATGTGTAATCACAGGACAATCGATTTTGCAAATCGATTTGACACATAATTCAGATCTGACTAGGATCAATTATGCCTAATTTCATCCTAATGTGACGGAAGCTTTCCTTTGGCAATGCTTTGGTGAAGATGTCTGCTAGCTGTTCAGTTGTGTTGACGTATTCCAACTTGATATTCCCACACTGAAACTGATCTCGAATGAAGTGATGCCGAATCTCGATATGCTTGGTCCTGGAATGCATAACTGGGTTCTTAGTGATACTGATCGCACTTGTGTTGTATGCCATTCTCTTCACAGAAAGTATCAAAAGAATCATTTTGGAATTCACCTCCATGATCACTCTTGATGGATATAATTTTCTGACTTGTTTCATTTTGAACTAATTTCGCGAACTTTTTAAAGACAGAAAAAGCGTCACTTTTATGAGTCAGAAAATATGTCCATGTGAACCGAGAATAATCATCGATCAACACAAAACCATACAAGTTACCACCAAAACTTCTAATCTGAGATGGTCCAAACAAATCCATGTGGATAAGTTGTAAAACCCTATTGGTTTTGACCATATCTATAGGGGGAAAAGAAGACTTAACAAGCTTGCTTTGCTCACAGGAGTCACACAGCCTATCTTTAGAAAACTTTCTATTGGGAAGGCCTATGACTAACTGCTTGCTAACAAGTCTATTCAGATGATCAATATGAATGTGTGCAATGCGTTTATGCCATAACCATGTTTCATCAGCATTTGATAATAAGCAACAGGCAGAATTAACAGGCATATCAGTTAAATCTAACATGTATATATTATTAACTCTATTATCTACTAATTTCATGCTTTTGTCATGCTTGTTTTCAATTGTGCAAGAGAGTGGTGAAAAGCTTACTTGAAAACCATTGTCACACAGCTGACTTATACTTAGAAGGTTATGTTTCAGCCCTTCCACATATAAGACATTTTTAATTATGGCAGTTGATTTGCTGCCAATGTTACCTTCACCGCATATCTTGCCCTTGTTGTTATCGCCGTACTTTACGAAACCACCTTCTTTCAGATTGAGGGACACAAACATTGATTTGTCCCCTGTCATATGCTTTGAGCATCCACTATCAAGATACCATTGGTGTTTTGTGGATCTCAAGCATACCTGCAATAGGATTAGAATTTGCATTTAGGTCCCCAATACAAATTGGGTCCTGGGGGGTTAATTTTAACATCTTGTGTCTTCATTTTCCAAATCTGTTTACATCCTCTATTGGCAAGTCTTTTAAATTTGCAATTGTAAACAAAATGTCCTTTTCTACAACAGAAATGACAAGTGACAGCAGAGGATGCAAACTGTTTTGGTTTGACAAAGAAATTATGCAAATGACTAGACTTAGCAAATTTTTGATTATGTTTCACATTTTCATAACCTATGCCATGTTTAGTCATATTTCGATTTGCATGCTTTTTGCTATTAAAACCAAGTCCAGATTTTATATTGACACTTCTCTGGTTGCTAAGAATATCATTTAGTTTATCCTTGCTACTAGAGAGTTTCAATAAATCAGACTTCAATAATGCAACAGAATTCTCAAGATCAATGCATTTGGCAGATTTTTCATGTGAGTCCTTTTTCAATTGTTCACATAAGTTCTCAATCTTCTTATAGTCATTTTTCATTTGATCATTCAATTTACATTGTTGTTCAAGCGTTTTCTTAGTGTTTACTAATTGCTTAACAGATTTAACATATTCAGCATGCAGTTCGTTAAATGCATCTTGCAGTTCATCAAATGAAGGATTATATTGAGAGCTTACCTCACTTTCTGATTCAGAATCCGTTTTAGCCATAAGACACAGATTCGCTTCTTCCGTTTCAGAAGATGTGGACGAATCTTCGTTGTCATTCCACGCAATGTATGCTTTTCTGTTTTTCTGAGCTGGTTCCTTGCCTTTAGGTTTGGAATTTTTGTTCTTGTTCTGCAGCTTGTAACAATCAGCTTTTATATGACCAGGTTTGCCACATTCGTAGCATGTAACTGTTTTACTGTCATTGTTTTTCGAGCTTGATTGCTTTCTGAATTTACTGTCTTTCTTTTTCAGAAATTTCTTAAATCTTTTGACAAGTAGTCCCAGTTCAGGTTCTTCATCATCCTCACTGCTTGATTCATCTGAGCTGGTCTCATGTTCAGATTTGGACTGTTGTGTTTGGGCTTTCAACGACAATCCTTTACGTTTCCTGTCAATTTGCTCAGCTTCATTTAGTCGATGTAATTCCATCTCATGCTCTCTCAGTTTTCCAAACAATGTAGCTATTGTCATGCTTCCTAGATCCTTGGATTCTGCAATGGCAGTGATTTTTGGCTGCCATTCTCTAGTCAAACATCTCATTATTTTACTAATTTGCTGATCATTATCAATCTCTTTGCCTAAGGCATTCAGGTTGTTGACTATGTGCGTGAATCGGGTCTGCATGTCGTTTACTGATTCTTCTTTCTTCATGCTAAACAATTCGTACTCGTGCATGAGAGTGTTTATCCGAGCTCTCTTTACATCTGTGGTTCCTTCATGCGTTTGTTGAAGTGTATCCCACATTTGTTTTGCTGTTTTGCAATTTGAGACTCTGAAGAATTCATCATGACTTAAGGCTGCAGTTATAATGTTTTTTGCTTTGGCGTTGTACCCAACCTTCTTTTTGTCTTCATCAGTCCAGTCACTTTTTGGCTTTAGGATTGCTGATTCACCTGTACCTGCTATGGTTGGCACAAATGGTCCATTTTCTACAGCATCTAGAATATCAATACCACTAGCTTCAAGAAAAATTAACATGCGTTGTTTCCAATACATGTATGCGGCCCCGTTAAAAGCGGGAGGCCTAGCTAATGATGCACCCTCTCCTAGGAAATCAGAGGTCATGATTTTTGATGAGAGTTACTCTAACAAAAATTGGCTCTGATACCAATTGTTGGTACCAGTAACCTCTGTTAAATGAAAATTATGCGGAAGATTACCTATTTTTTTGAGATATGCGCAGCAGTTTAACAAATCGTACATTTATTAAACAAAGCATCAAAATAAGGTCCCAAAACTACAATACAAATGGATGCACAAAGTATATGGATCAAAGAATATATTGAGAGATGCACCAGTTACGTTTATTGTTCAAGATATTGATTCACTTACAATCATGCTGGAAACAGTCTTTCATGTAGTATCAAAGTATGCAGAAAGATATTCAAGCATTCAATCAATATCAGACAAATACACACTGCAGAAATGAAAAAGAGATAAGGGTAAGAAAGATTGTACGCAGTGATTTATACTGGTTCAGCCGTTGTTGAACGACCTACATCCAGTCCCAAGATCAAATCCAATCTTGGCCTTTCCAATAGAATATCTCAGAATCCGTTTACAGATGTTCTAGCTCCTCGCCTATCAATCTAAAACGATTCTTCTTATTCTATTCTTATCTCCCTGAATCCCAGAGTTTATCTCCCATAAACTCTTCCAAGATTACAATCAAGTTTCTTCTTGATGAGACCTCTCAATCACAGAAGATAACTACCAGTTAAGACTGGATTTCTCAATGTTATTTGTTTTAAGAATTTGTTTACAGATGTATCTAATCAGAAATTACACAGAAATTTCTTCAACAGTCTTCTTCTCTAAAGTTGTTTCTCCAGCAATCTTTCTCAGTTCTTGTGGATCATGAAAGATGAATCTTCATAACTGAGTTATTTTGAAACTTGTTTTAGTGAATCGATTGGCCTAATCGATTTAGTAAACAGGTTTGGCTCTGGGACATTACCAATCGATTGTTTCAATCGATGTAGACAAAAACACAATTAAAGAAGTGATTATTTCAATCGATTTGCCAAATCGATTGCCTGCAAAACGTGCTACTGACTTGCACATTTTAATTTCAGTAAGCATGTCAATCGATTTGTCCAATCGATTTAAACAATCAGTTTAGTCTTGGTGATTCACTCAATCGATGTGCCTAATCGATTTGTGGCAAACTGGCTCTCTGACTTGTACAATTTATTTTCCAATATGTGTACCAATCGATTTGGAGAATCGATTGATAGCCCGTTTGATTTCTTCAAGGATGTACAAATCGATTGTGCTAATCGATTGGGTAACACCAAACTTTGTGAACTTATTCAACCCTGTTATAGAATCGATTGTACTAATCGATGTGCTCATGGATCATCAAGATTTTGTTGATTCCTTGAGTTCCAAGCAATTGTCTCGAGTATGTAGGATTGAATTTGTTGTTCCTGAAATTTTTCTCAGTTGACAATGTTAGATGTATTTCAAATTGGATGCTTGTCAATAACATCAAAAACGAACATATGTCTAACAATCTCCCCCTTTTTGATTTAAGTGACAAACATGCAATTTTAACTTGAGAAAAAAAAGGAATTATGAGTAACAGTTTTTGTAGAGCTCCCCCTAAGTTCAATATTCATAGAGAGTAAAGATAAGGATTAGGAGCAATGAAACTGATAAAGTAAAGCAGTAAAGAAATTACAGTTAGCACAAGTTATAATTTCTCTCCCCCTTTTGTCAGTTAAGGCAAAAAGTGGTGAAAGAGAAATGTTTGCTCCCCCTGAGGTTGTAGCAAACCTGAATACTGCTCTACAAAGAATCTAGAAAAGATTAGTAGTAACAAGCAGTAATGCCAGTAATATTTTAACTTAGTTGAAAACAATTTTGGAATAGTGGACAAAACAGATTATGGCGCGCACTAGACAATATGAAAATGAAATGCAGCATTTGAAATGATTAACAATCTCAAGGTTCATAAATCAAAAAGAATTACATTCATCATGATCATTACAAAACGGAAGCAAAAAGAAACAAAGACAAACAAAACTAAGAAGCCTAAGGTCCTAAACGCCTAGAGATGCTGGTCCTCATTATTAGCAGGGGATGAGGCTGAGACCGCTGTATTAACCTCAGCAGGTGTCTCCTCACCATGAGTTGCAGCAACCTCTACTGTTGTTGGAGCAGGTTCTTCAGCCGCCTGTCTTCCTATTTCAACAACATCGCTGAAGGACAACTTAATGCCCAGATGTTCCTGAATAGCTGCCACGTCTTGCGCCATCTGATTTTGGTCTGCTTGAATCTTCTGAATAGCAGCTTCAATCCTTTCATGAGATGCCTCCATCTTAGCGTTGTGAACTGCTTGTGCTGCCATAAATTCAAGCAGTTTGGTGAGCACTTCCGATTCTGCTGAAACATTCTCCGCAGCTGGTTGTTCAACACCTTGCTGGGTTTGTTCAGTAGAAGTCTGAGGTCGCTTCCAAACTCCATTGACTTTTCGCAGCTGCATTTGGTTCACGATGGATTCACCAAATGTTAGGACGGTCTTCGAGACTTCTTCACCCTTCAGAGATACCTTGAAGTGAGTGAGAATCTTCGTGACGAGTTGTGGATACGGAAGTACCAACTTCCCTTGAGCAGCTTCTAGCATGTGCCTGAGAACAATCCATGCCCAGCTCATCTTGAGCTCTTTGCATAGACCCCACAGTAGCACGATATCCAGCCGTTGCACAACTGCGTGATTTCCGGAACGTGGAACCAGCATCCGGGTGAGGGCGTACATCAGCATCCGTTGCTGAACCTTCATCTGGCCTATAGGGAGTGAAACAGATTCCACGAACCCTTCGACCATAAGATCCTGCACAGCTGCTTGCCTATCCAGATACTCTTCCCATCCGTCGTCATCAGCGTCTGCTTCGGTGCTGCCATCCACTGAGTTTCCAAAGTAGGGAAGTCCTGACAGAGTAGAGAACTCTTCGAAAGACATCGAAATCTTCTTCCCTTTGACTGTTGCTTTGAAGCCGGTGTCGGTCATCTTGAAATTTGAGTAGAATATCCGTATAAGATTCGGATATGTATCAAGCGAACAGGATAAGAAGTCTTCTAAACCATGAAACCGGAGATGGTTTTGAAATGAAAAACCATTACTGTCGAAGTAGCTGAAGTCCAAGACGCGAGCTTCGTGTATTTTCCGATTGACAAAAGCTTGCGGAAGTTTGAATTCATCAGCTTGATTAGGTGGAGGAGCAGTTGATTTCTTTGGAGTAGTCTTTTTCTGTGGAGTATTCTTTTTCTTTTTCCTTTGCGATATATCCTTCATTGCGTCAGCGAGCAATTTTTCAGTCGGAGCTTCCTTTCTCTTTTTGGGTTTACCTTGATCAGGGGCAATACCTTTACCCTTATCTTGAGATGCAATCTTGTGTGTAGGTATTGGTACCCGTTTTGGAAGAGTGGGTGGTGGAGACGGAGTCCTCCCACTAGATGAAGAAGATGAAGGTGAAAGAGAAGGGGTTCGGGGTTGAGTTTGCTTAACTCGAGCCATTAAAAAAAGTTGTGACACGATGAAGATTTGAAGGAAAGAAAAGTGTTTGGGAGTTGAAAACAGAGACTTTATGAGAAATATTGCAGAAAATTGAAGTTGCAATCGATTAGGAAGATTGGAAAAGGATGGAAAATCGATTGTCACTGTTCCTTTTATAGAAAAAAATCCAGAAATCGATTTCTCCAATCGATTTGATGACCGTTACTGGGGAAGATCAACCAACAGAGCCGTTAGATCCTGCAACGGCTAGTAAAAACTGTAACGGTAACTATGCCAATCGATTACCCAAATCGATTCATGAAGTTACGCAATCGATTACCCAAATCGATTTCGTATCAACTTAACAGTTCTCACATCAGTTTAACTCAGAATACACTTCAACAACTAACTCAGAGTCGATGTCCCCAATCGATTCTTTTTAAAGAAATCAACAAGCTCAATCGATTTCCCAAATCGATTTCGAGCAATTTCAGAAGACTTTCATCTCAGTTCAGAAAATACCTGCCTCAGCATCGATTTACCAAATCGATTCTTTTAAAGAAATAAAAACCACATATAAATCAATCGATTTCCCAAATCGATTTCGTGTTCACAGTTTTGAAAAAAAACATATTATGGGTCACATCGATTAGGGCAATCGATTGTGTAACACATTTTCATGTGTAATCACAGCACAATCGATTTCGCAAATCGATTTGACACATAATTCAGATCTGACTAGGATCAATTATGCCTAATTTCATCCTAATGTGACGGAAACTTTCCTTTGGCAATGCTTTGGTGAAGATGTCTGCTAGCTGTTCAGTTGTGTTGACGTATTCCAACTTGATATTCCCACACTGAAACTGATCTCGAATGAAGTGATGCCGAATCTCGATATGCTTGGTCCTGGAATGCATAACTGGGTTCTTAGTGATACTGATCGCACTTGTGTTGTCGCACAAGATAGGAACAGTTCCTAAGTCCACACCAAAGTCTAACAAATGCTGTTTCATCCACATGATCTGAGCACAGCAACTTCCAGCTGCAATGTACTCAGCTTCTGCTGTTGACAAAGCGATACTGGTTTGCTTCTTGCTGAACCAAGATACAAGTGAATTACCCAGCAAATGACAAGTACCAGAGGTACTCTTCTAAAGACCTATTCTTTCTCTCCACTACACCATTCTGCTGAGGTGTCCTAGGGGCTGAAAACATGTGATGTATGCCATTCTCTTCACAGAAAGTATCAAAAGAATCATTTTGGAATTCACCTCCATGATCACTCTTGATGGATATAATTTTCTGACTTGTTTCATTTTGAACTAATTTCGCGAACTTTTTAAAGACAGAAAAAGTGTCACTTTTATGAGTCAGAAAATATGTCCATGTGAACCGAGAATAATCATCGATCAACACAAATCCATACAAGTTACCACCAAAAACTTCTAATCTGAGATGGTCCAAACAAATCCATGTGGATAAGTTGTAAAACCCTATTGGTTTTGACCATATCTATAGGGGGAAAAGAAGACTTAACAAGCTTGCTTTGCTCACAGGAGTCACACAGCCTATCTTTAGAAAACTTTCTATTGGGAAGGCCTATGACTAACTGCTTGCTAACAAGTCTATTCAGATGATCAATATGAATGTGTGCAATGCGTTTATGCCATAACCATGTTTCATCAGCATTTGATAATAAGCAACAGGCAGAATTAACAGGCATATCAGTTAAATCTAACATGTATATATTATTAACTCTATTACCTACTAATTTCATGCTTTTGTCATGCTTGTTTTCAATTGTCCAAGAGAGTGGTGAAAAGCTTACTTGAAAGCCATTGTCACACAGCTGACTTATACTTAGAAGGTTATGTTTCAGCCCTTCCACATATAAGACATTTTTAATTATGGCAGTTGATTTGCTGCCAATGTTACCTTCACCGCATATCTTGCCTTTGTTGTTATCGCCGTACTTTACGAAACCACCTTCTTTCAGATTAAGGGACACAAACATTGATTTGTCCCCTGTCATATGCTTTGAGCATCCACTATCAAGATACCATTGGTGTTTTGTGGATCTCAAGCATACCTGCAATAGGATTAGAATTTGCATTCAGGTCCCCAATACAAATTGGGTCCTGGGGGGTTAATTTTAACATCTTGTGTCTTCATTTTCCAAATCTGTTTACATCCTCTATTGGCAAGTCTTTTAAATTTGCAATTGTAAACAAAATGTCCTTTTCTACAACAGAAATGACAAGTGACAGCAGAGGATGCAAACTGTTTCGGTTTGACAAAGACATTATGCAAATGACTAGACTTAGCATATTTTTGGTTCTGTTTAACATTTTCATAACCTATGCCATGTTTAGTCATATTCCGATTTGCATGCTTTTTGCTATTAAAACCAAGTCCAGATTTTATATTGACACTTCTCTGGTTGCTAAGAATATCATTTAGTTTATCCTTGCTACTAGAGAGTTTCAATAAATCAGACTTCAATAATGCAACAGAATTCTCAAGATCAATGCATTTGGCAGATTTATCATGTGAGTCCTTTTTCAGTTGTTCACATAAGTCCTCAATCTTTTTATAATCATTTTTCATTTGATCATGCAATTTACATTGTTGTTCAAGCATTTTCTTAGTGTTTACTAATTGCTTAACAGATTTAACATATTCAGCATGTAGTTCGTTAAATGCATCTTGCAGTTCATCAAAAGAAGGATTATATTGAGAGCTTACCTCACTTTCTGATTCAGAATCCGTTTTAGCCATAAGACACAGATTCGCTTCTTCCGTTTCAGAAGATGTGGACGAATCTTCGTTGTCATTCCACGCAATGTATGCTTTTCTGTTTTTCTGAGCTGGTTCCTTGCCTTTAGGTTTGGAATTTTTGTTTTTGTTCTGCAGCTTGTAACAATCAGCTTTTATATGACCAGGTTTGCCACATTCGTAGCATGTAACTGTTTTACTGTCATTGTTTTTCGAGCTGGATTGCTTTCTGAATTTACTGTCTTTCTTTTTCAGAAATTTCTTAAATCTTTTGACAAGTAGTCCCAGTTCAGGTTCTTCATCATCCTCACTGCTTGATTCATCTGAGCTGGTCTCATGTTCAGATTTGGACTGTTGTGTTTGGGCTTTCAACGACAATCCTTTACGTTTCCTGTCAATTTGCTCAGCTTCATTTAGTCGATGTAGTTCCATCTCATGCTCTCTCTGTTTTCCAAACAATGTAGCTATTGTCATGCTTCCTAGATCCTTGGATTCTGCAATGGCAGTGATTTTTGGCTGCCATTCTCTAGTCAAACATCTCATTATTTTACTAATTTGCTGATCATTATCAATCTCTTGGCCTAAGGCATTCAGGTTGTTGACTATGTGCGTGAATCGGGTCTGCATGTCGTTTACTGATTCTTCTTTCTTCATGCTAAACAATTCGTACTCGTGCATGAGAGTATTTATCCGAGCTCTCTTTACATCTGTGGTTCCTTCATGCGTTTGCTGAAGTGTATCCCACATTTGTTTTGCTGTTTTGCAATTTGAGACTCTAAAGAATTCATCATGACTCAAGGCTGCAGTTATAATGTTCTTTGCTTTGGCGTTGTACCCAACCTTCTTTTTGTCTTCATCAGACCAGTCACTTTTTGGCTTTAGGATTGCTGATTCACCTGTACCTGCTATGGTTGGCACAAATGGTCCATTTTCTACAGCATCTAGAATATCAATACTACTAGCTTCAAGAAAAATTAACATGCGTTGTTTCCAATACATGTATGCGGCCCCGTTAAAAGCGGGAGGCCTAGCTAATGATGCACCCTCTCCTAGGAAATCAGAGGTCATGATTTTTGATGAGAGTTACTCTAACAAAAATTGGCTCTGATACCAATTGTTGGTACCAGTAACCTCTGTTGAATGAAAATTATGCGGAAGATTACCTATTTTTTGAGATATGCGCAGCAGTTTAACAAATCGTACATTTATTAAACATAGCATCAAATAAGGTCCCAAAACTACAATACAAATGAATGCACAAAGTATATGGATCAAATAATATATTGAGAGATGCACCAGTTACGTTTATTGTTCAAGATATTGATTCACTTACAATCATGCTGGAAACAGTCTTTCATGTAATATCAAAATATGCAGAAAGATATTCAAGTACTCAATCAATATCAAACAAATACACACTGCAGAAATTAAACAGAGATAAGGGTAAGAAAGATTGTACGCAGTGATTTATACTGGTTCAGCCGTTATTGAACGACCTACGTCCAGTCCCAAGATCAAATCCAATCTTGGCCTTTCCAATAGAATATCTCAGAATCCGTTTACAGATGTTCTAGCTCCTCGCCTATCAATCTAAAACGATTCTTTCTATTCTATTCTTATCTCCCTGAATCCCAGAGTTTATCTCCCATAAACTCTTCCAAGATTACAGTCAAGTTTCTTCTTGATGAGACCTCTCAATCACAGAAGATAACTACCAGTTAAGACTGGATTTCTCAATGTTATTTGTTTTAAGAATTTGTTTACAGATGTATCTAATTTGAAATTACACAGAGATTTCTTCAGCAGTCTTCTTCTCTAAAGTTGTTTCTCCAGCAATCTTTCTCAGTTCTTGTGGATCATGAAAGATGAATCTTCATGACTGAAAAAGTAATGTTCAAAGTTATTTCACAGTGAGAAACAAAGATATCAGAAAGTTATGTGTACGTTGTTGTATATTCGAAGAAGAGACTGAAAAACTGTTTATATAGTTTCAGGAAAAACAACATATGCATCGATTTACCCAATCGATTCATTAAAGTCATAATGCTGGTTAATCGATTTCCTCAATCGATTTCGCGAGTCTTGTTTTTCTTGAATCTTGAAACTGTACATTCTAATCGATTTACTCAATCGATTATTTTAAATAGTTCTTCAAACTTTGATGACAGTATATAATTAAATCGATTTGCAGAATCGACTTGATGTGTTTTGTTCAAACAACGAGATCAAAACCATCGATGTGCTTAATCGATTTTACCATTCAGTCATCTCTGTTTATAAAACTTTTATGTCAATCGATTGTGCCAATCGATTGTGGATTTTAAGTCTGAAGTACTTTTCATCAGTTGGGTTATTCAATCGATTTACCAAGTCGATTGATACCAACTTTTATTACACAGATGTATATAAACAGATTGTAGTAATCGATTGTGTATGTTCCAGACCTAAGTTATTTTGAAACTTGTTTTAGTGAATCGATTGGCCTAATCGATTTAGTAAACAGGTTTGGCTCTGGGACATTAACAATCGATTGTTTCAATCGATGTAGACAAAAACAAAATTAAAGATGTGATTATTTCAATCGATTTGCCAAATCGATTGCCTGCAAAACGTGCTACTGACTTGCACATTTTAATTTTAGTAAGAATGTCAATCGATTTGTCTAATCGATTTAAACAATCAGTTTAGTCTTAGTGATTCACTCAATCGATGTGCCTAATCGATTTGTGGCAAACTGGCTCTCTGACTTGTACAATTTATTTTCCAATATGTGTACCAATCGATTTGGAGAATCGATTGATAGCCCGTTTGATTTCTTCAAGGATGTACAAATCGATTGTGCTAATCGATTGGGTAACACCAAACTTTATAAACTTATTCAACCCTGTTATAGAATCGATTGTACTAATCGATGTGCTCATGGATCATCAAGATTTTGTTGATTCCTTGAGTTCCAAGCAATTGTCTCGAGTATGTAGGATTGAATTTGTTGTTCCTGAAATTTTTCTCAGTTGACAATGTTAGATGTATTTCAAATTGGATGCTTGTCAATAACATCAAAAACGAACATATGTCTAACATATCTTCCATTCTTCTGTGGGTGCATATTGAGCATGTGGAGAGAATCTAGCCAATTCTTCAAACTTAGCAACATATTATGCAACAGACATGTCTCCTTGTTGCAGGTGCACAAACTCTAACTCTTTTTGTCTTCTGGCACTTTTTGGATAATACTTGTCTAAAAAAGCCACCTCAAAGTGTTCCCAATTCATATGGGTTCCTTGAGTCTGAAGATAAGTCTTTGCACTCCTCCACCAATACTCTACCCCACCCTTCAGTAGATGGGCCGTAAATGTCACTTTTTGTTCTTCAGTACAAGGCACTTCTTCAAATGCCTTTTTAGAAATATAGTTTACAACATGTTTAGTAGATTCATAAAATGTTACATCTTGAAAACAAACTACGATTGTCTGATTACATCATAAAACAAAAGATCAAATTCTAAGTCCAGGAGTATGGAACTGATCTTCTGATGCTAATATACATGGCTCATGTTCCTCCACCTGCTAAAAAATAATAATAATTGGGATCAGATAAAATATCTCAATGAGCTCTATAAATAAGAGGAAAACAATCTCAAAGAGTTTCTTTCATAAAAGTGTATAAAACATACAAAAGTAGTTATACATCTCAAGAAGAAGAAAAAAAAAACCATTATTGTTATTATTATACTTGTCTATTTATATATATGTATATAAATATATATATTATTCTGAACAACATATGCATGACCTTAAATCTTTTCCTTTGGAATAAGAAAAAAGTCGCCCAATATCTTAGTGTGGGTCACCAAGATACTGAGTCCAGATTTGTAAAGGTGGTCTGGCCAAACCTCAATCAGCGTCCTGATTGTTCTTCTTTACCTGTTATCCCATGCTTGGAATAACCTAAATGTCCCACCGTGAATAAGGCCATGCATGATCTGATTAATGATATTGTACAAAACTTGAAATGTTTTGTATAAAATGCCTTTATTATGTCATATATAAAATGCATCATTCATCCATAACAATTATATATAACTTCAGGCGACATACTAAACTCATAATAATTTAATCCTAAGTCCTTAATTCATAATGGAAATCTTAGTCAAAAATATAAACAACATCCGAGTCATGAAAATAGTAACAACATCAAGTCATGTAAAAGGATGAGAGCATGTGTGTTAGATGATAGAGGAAGTTGGGTTGACGTACTTCCGTTGATTGAGTTCACCTACAACAATAGTTTTCACGCGAGTATTGGAAGGGCACCATATGAGGCTTTATATGGGCGCAAGTGTCAAACGCCCTTGTGTTGGTATAAGGATGGTGAAAATATGATTGTCGGACCAGAGATGGTGCAACAGACTACAGCTAAGGTAAGGAAGATCAAGGATAAAATGAAGATTTCACAGGATCGTCAGAAGAGTTATGCGGACAAGCGTCGCAGACTTTTGGAGTTCGAACAGGGTGACCATGTATTTCTAAGAGTCACACCTACTACTGGAGTTGGTAGAGCGTTGAAATCGAAGAAGTTGACTCCGAAATTCATTGGGCCATATCAGATTTCTGCACGAATTGGGCCCGTTGCTTATCGGATTGCATTACCTCCGATACTGTCCAATATTCATGATGTGTTTCATGTGTCACAGTTGAGGAAATATCTTGCAGATCCATCTCATGTGATCGAACCAGACACAATCCAGCTAAAGGATAACTTGTCATTCGAAGTACCACCTGTGAGAATTGATGACAGGAAGATTAAGCGATTGAGGACCAAGGATGTTTCGTTGGTCAAAGTGATTTGGAACCCAATTACTGGAGATGCGACTTGGGAACTGGAGAACAAGATGAGAGAACAACACCCATAGTTATTTATCGATGCATAGTTTCGAGGACGAAACTAATTTTAGGGGGGTAGTAATGTAAGACCCGTAATTTTAAATTATACTTTATGTATTTTAGTGGATTTTGGTATTGAACTCAGGGGCTTTTTAGCCAAGTTGTTAATATGTTGGAGTTTATATGATCAAAAAGATATTTTGATGCCCGATTAGAATTACTCGTCGATAAGTAAATTAAATTACCTACGGTGAATCTTTTACGAAGAGTTTAATGCGTTATGGGTAAACTGGTAAATTTAATAAATATCTAGATTTGGAGATATTTGTTAAAAATAGTTAATATGTATATATAGAAAAGGAAAGGAAGGAATTGAGAAGGGAAGAAAAAGAAAGGAAAGAAAAAGGAAGAAAGGAAAAGCACAGGAAAGAAAACAGAAAAATTCCATCTTCTTCCTCCCCTGCCTCGCGTGTTCATTTTCCTCCTTCCTCCATCTTCATTCTTTTTCGTTGTTCTTGCTTCCTTTGAGTTCGAAAATTGATAGTGGGTGATAGGACAAGGATTTCTCAACTTCACTCTTCCTCGTTGTTTCGAAAACGAAGAAAAACGGTATTAGGGATTCAACCACAAACCTCCCCGTTTCGCCTAGATCTAAGCTTCGTTTTGCGAAGAGATTGAAGGGAAAGTTGCTCACTACCATGCTACGGTGCTAGGGGACCAACTTTGGAAGCGGCGTTGCGAGCGGAGATTTTATCGGATTTGCTCACGGTACCGTAATCGAACGAAAAAGCTAAAGTGAAGGTAAGGGCTCCTTCCAAACTTTTAGTTTGCATTTAGGGACTTATCTGTGGTTGTGTGGAAAAGAATTTGGTTAGGGTTAAAGTAATGTTCCGTGAAAAATGAATTTAAAACTCATTTATGTATGATATTGAGTAAATGAAATTTGTTGTGTTTGGGTGATGGATTGTGTTGATTTGTGTCGTCGTATTCGACGTGTTCGTAATTGATAATTTTAGAATTTGAGATGTGTTTTGTGTGGAAAAATGATTTGGTGCGAATTATGGATTGGATTTGATAATATGTTCGAGTTTGTTTTGTGTGGAATTTGAAAACCATTAGAGTTAAACGAGTATTGAGAATGGGGAATCTCTTAATGTCTTGTTTACTTAATGTGTGTTTGTGAAAATCGTTTAAGTTAACTGGGCGTTAAGAATGGGGAATCTCTTAATGTCTTGGTTACTTAATGTTGTTTTGAAAATCGTTTAAGTTAACTGGGCGTTAAGAATGGGGAATCTCTTAATGTCTTGGTTACTTAATGTTGTTTTGAAAATCGTTTAAGTTAAATGAGAATTAAGAATGGGGAATCTCTTAATGTCTTGTTTAATTAATGTTTGTTTTGGAAAATAGCTTAAGTTAAATGAGTATTGAGAATAGGGAATCTCTTAATGTCTTGTTCACTTAATGTGTGTTTGTGAAAATCGTTTAAGTTAACTGGGCGTTAAGAATGGGGAATCTCTTAATGTCTTGGTTACTTAATGTTGTTTTGAAAATCGTTTAAGTTAACTGGGCGTTAAGAATGGGGAATCTCTTAATGTCTTGGTTACTTAATATTGTTTTGAAAATCGTTTAAGTTAAATGAGAATTAAGAATGGGGAATCTCTTAATGTCTTGTTTACTTAATGTTTGTTTTTTTGAAAATCGTTTCAGTTAAATGAGTATTAAGAATGGGGAATCTCTTAATGTCTTGTTTACTAAATGTTTTGTTGTGGAAATCGTTTAAGTCAAAAGTATATTAAGAATGGGGAATCTCTTAATATGTCTGTTTGCTTAATGTTTGGTGTGAGAATCGGTGAAGTAAATGAGTATTAAAAATGGGGAATCTTTTAATATTTGCATTTACTTAACGATCGTTGTGGATGGAGTCAGTATACGCTCATGCATTTTCATGCCTTTTTGTAAATCATGCAGACCCATGATAGGTGGCACCTTGATAAATAGTACTTTGGCCTGTGATAGGCGGTACATTTATGGTTTACGTTTTTGTAAATTGTGCAGACCCGTGATAGGTGGCACTTTGGTAAATAGTACTTTGGCCCGTGATAGGCGGTACATTTACGAGTTACGGTTTTTTGTAAATTGTGCAGACCCGTGATAGGTGGCACCTTGGTAACGAGTACTTTGGCCTGTGATAGGCAGTACATTTACAATTTACGTTCTTTTTAGTAAACCATGCAGACCCGTGATAGGTGGCACCTTGGTAAACGTTACGGGCCCGTGATAGGCAGTACGTTTATGGTTTACGCTTTTTAGTAAATCGTGTAGACCCGTGATAGGTGGCACCTCGGTAATTTGTACTTTGGCCTGCGATAGGCGGTACAATTATGATTTACGGCCCTTCGAGGAGTGTTTTGGTTTGGAATTCCAAGTCCATGCATTTTGGCATATACGCATTGCATTAGGGTGCTTGGCACACGAGTCGTGGTTGATTCAAATTTATGATTGTGTTGATTGTGCTAAGTGTTTTGTTTTGGAACGGATTGTGTGTATATGTATTTGATTCAAGTTTATGATTGAGTGATTTGAATCTGAGTTGTAATTGTAATCGTGTTGAAATTGCTAAGTGTTAGGATTTGGAGTTGTGTTTGAATATGAATGAGTTAGTTTATATATTTTTGAAGGAATACACAGAGAAATCGATTTACCCAATCGATTTTGTAAAATGTTTTTCAAAACTATTTAAGAAATCGATTTGCCAAATCGATTAGATTCATCACAGGGGCTTTGTCTTTCACGAAATCGATTAACCCAATCAATTGGCTTCAATATAGGGGCTCTGTCTTTCACGAAATCGATTTGCCCAATCGATTGGCCAACACAGGGGCTCAGCCCTTCTCGAAATCGATTGCCCCAATCGATTGATGCAAGTTCAGACTTCAATTTTCACTAAAAACTTTAAGGAAATCAATTTGCCCAATCGATTGGCTCAGTGGAAAATCTTATTTTGAGTTAGATAATTGATTGCTCAAATGATTTATCAATGTCTTGGTCAGTTATATATTACTTGATGGATTGAGAACTTTAGTTGATTTCATTTACATTTGGTAAGCATTGCATGAACTTTTAGCATATGGAAAAGTTATTTTGTGCATTTGAAACTTAAATGTTATGTGTTAACTGTTAATTTCGGTTGGTGACCCTTTACAACTATTGTGGAAATCGGGGCTTTGCCCTCAGATGAGAGCCAGGATGATCCTACCGGTTCGTACCCTACGGATGGGAATGCTGGATTGGAGCTACGTTAGGAGGATCTCACGGGGCGCGTGGAGATTACTCAGGGCATATAGTTTTTTTTGTTATGTATAGAATGATCAGATTAGGTTGTCATCTAGGACACATATGTCTTTCTTTTGGGCTGCTTTTATTTTAAATTGGAAGAATGTACATGTACTAATATTGATATCATGACATGCTTTGGATTTATATTTTGAAAAACTTTTCCGCTGTTTGTAAAGTATAAGGACTTATGTACTTACTCTGTTTTATTTAAGTTCTTTTGAAAAAGAAAAAAAATACACCCTCGCTTTGAAAAACGGGGTGTTACAAATTCAATTCGATATATATATATAGGCTCATTTTTTTTTAATTTTAAGGTACAATTTGATCTTTTATGTTTTTAAATGTCAACAATGTTATCTTTATTTTTTGCAAAAATTCATAAAAAAATTTCAAACAAAACTCATATAATTAATTATCATTCTCAACTTAATGCAATTTCATCAAATTCATTACTTAAATCTTTAAATAAACTCATATTTTCATCTCTAACAACATCAAATAAAGAATGAGAAATATGAGTTTATTTGAAGATTGGAGTTACGAATTTGATCAAATTTGTTTTATATTAAAGAATATAA
>JBBPBR010000005.1:19424867-19461352 GCA_037974775.1 Cicer pinnatifidum
TTGTTTATATAAACAATAATCATTTTAAAATTATAAAGACTAAAAACATTGTAAATGTTATTGAAAATCAAATATATTTTATTCTTTATGAATGATCATCACTAAATTTTGTTGCTTTTTCACATAGGAAACACCTTTGCATGCAACAATTAAGAAAAAAACTTCTCTCGACTTTCAAAAATAGTATACAAGAAAATGATATATATAACATCATAAATATAAAAATATCATTGAAAAATAATAGAGTTATCGTAGAAACAAGAATACATTGTTTTTTACAACAATTTTTGTAACCAAAATTCAAGACGCAAAAATTACGGTTCAAAATCATTACTTTGAGTTTATTTTATTCAAATTACTATCACAAAGATTGAGTGATAGAGTAAATCTAATGGGTAATAACTCTTGAAACACAAAATTCAAATTCTTAATTTTCAAAGTAGTGTCACTTTGTACTAACTATTTTTAGACTTGCATGCTGTTGGAAATGAAGAATAAGTTTATGTTGTTGAGAAGCCTACCAAAATATTTAGACTAGAAATCAAAATGCAAGGGTAACAAATTTTGATATAAAATACAAAACAATTTAAATTAAAAAAAATAATAACATTATTATAATTTCATTGCTTAATAACATTTAACCATTTTTTTCTTAACTTTTTCCTTTAATTTTTAGGGGTGAAATTATCAAACTCACTTTATGGAGGAACATAATTGCTGATTTTCAAAATGTATTTGTTCATCACAAGCTACACGATGATCTTAAGATTGTTGCAGTAACATTAACAATAGTTAAAAAATTAGAGTTCTCAAAATTAAAATTAATTTCATTTATTTCAACAAAATTCTAATACATTTCTTATTATTTATCCTGTTAGTGCTTATAAACTTATTTACAGTAGTTACAAATGACTACTCAATCAACTCAACTTCAACAAGTGTTTATTCCTAGATATACCATAATTCAATATATGCTTTCAGGAAGGTGTATTATTTACATATTTTTGTATTCTTTCTTTTCACTTAATTAATCTCTACTTTTAATATTATTCTATAGCACCTCGTTAACATTAATAAAAAAAAATTACAAAACCAATTTTCAAAACATATGTATGGATAGAGAATCTGTAACACCCCGTTTTTCTTAGCGAGGGTGTATTTGTTTTTCAAAAGAACTTAAATAAAACAAAGTTAGTACATAAGGAAAAGCCTCTGGATACATATTTTAGTCATTATAATTTACAAACAGCGGAAAAGTTTTTTAAAATATAAATCCAAAGCATGTTCTGATGTCAACAATAATACTTGTATATCCTTCCAACTTAACATAAAAGTAGCCCAAAAGAAAGACATATGTGTCTTGGGTGACAGCCTAGTTTGATCATTCTATACATAACAAAAACTATATGCCTTGAGTAATCTCCACGCGCCCCGTGAGATTCTCCTAGCGTAGCTCCAATCAAGCACTCTCATCCACATTCCCATCCGGAGGGTACGAACCGGTAGGGTCATCCTGACTCTCATATGAGGGCAAAGCCCAGATTTCCACAATAGTTGTAAAGGGTCACCAACCGAAAATTAATAGTTAACACATAACATTTAAGCTTTTAAATGCACAAATAACCTTCTCAACTTATCATGCATCTTAGAAGGATTTTCCATATTCTAAAAGTTCATGTAATGCTTGCCAAATGTAAATGAAATCAAAAGAAAGTTCTCAATCCATCAAGTAATACATAACTGACCAATACGTTGATAACCAATTGAGAAATCCATCATCTAACACAAAATAAGATTTCCTACTGTGCCAATCGATTGGGCAAATCGATTGCCTAAAGATTTTCAGTAAAAATTGAACCCTGGACTTGCATCAATCGATTGGAGCAATCGATTTCGAGAAGGTCTGAGCCCCTGTATTGTCCAATCGATTGAGTAAATCGATTTCGTGAAAGACAGAGCCCCTGTATTGAATCCAATCGATTGGGCAAATCGATTTTTGGAAGACAAAGCCCCTGACTTGAATCCAATCGATTTACCTAATCGATTTCTTAAATGATTTTGAAATACAACTTACAAAATCGATTGGGGTAAATCGATTTCGTGCAAAACAGGGCCCCTGTAACTCATCAAATCGATTGGGTAAATCGATTTCCCTGTATATTCTTTCAAAAATACATAAACTAACTCAATCATATTCAAACACCACTCCAAACCTTAACACTTAGCAATACCCATACAATCACCACGACATTATGAGTTTCGAAAACGTTTTACAATTTAACATACTATCACACAAATCCAAAACATAACTCTTAGTACAATCAACACAATCCCAATTTGAATCAAACATACTTACACATAGTTTCAAACCATAACACTTAGAAAAAATCAACACAATCATAATTTGCATCAAACACACTTACACATAAGTTCAAAACATAGCACTTAGCAAAATCAACACAATCATAATTTGAATCAACCACGACTCGTGTGCCAGGCACCCTAATGCAATGCGTATATGCCAAAATGCATAGACTCGGAATTCCAAACCAAAACCCTCCTCGAAGGGCCGTAAATCATAATTGTACCGCCTATCGCAGGCCAAAGTACCAATTACCGAGGTGCCACCTATCACGGGTCAGCACGATTTACTAAAAAACGTAAATCATAAACGTACCACCTATCACGGGTCAATACTGTTTACCGAGGTGCCACCTATCACGGGTCAGCATGATTTACTAAAAGAAAAAGCGTAAGTCGTAAGGGTACCGCCTATCACAGGCCAAAGTACTACTTACCGAGGTGCCACCTATCACGGGTCAGCACAACTTACCAAAAAGTAAATCGTAAACGTACCACCTCTCACCGGTCAATATAGTTTACCGAGGTGCCACCTATCACGCGTCAGCACAATTTACCAAATGAAATGCATGAGCATACACTAACTCCATTCACAACAATCGTTAAGTAAATGCAGATATTAAAAGATTTCCCATTTTTAATACTCATTTAACTTAACGATTTTCACGCCAAACGTTAAGCAAACAGACATATTAAGAGATTCCCCATTCTTAATATACTTTTGACTTAAACGATTTCCACAACAAAACATTCAGTAAACAAGACATTAAGAGATTCCCCATTCTTAATGCTCATTTACTGAAACGATTTTCAAAAACAAACATTAAGCAAACAAGACATTAAGAGATTCCCCATTCTTAATTCTCATTTAACTTAAACGATTTTTCCAAAACAAACGTTAAGTAACCGAGACATTAAGAGATTCCCCATTCTTAACGCCCAGTTGACTTAAACGATTTTCAAAACAACATTAAGTAACCAAGACATTAAGAGATTCCCCATTCTTAACGCCCAGTTAACTTAAACGATTTTCACAAGTACACATTAGATAAACAAGACATTAAGAGATTCCCCATTCTTAATACTCATTTAACATAATGGTTTTCAAAACGACATTAAGTAACCAAGACATTAAGAGATTCCCCATTCTTAACGCCCAGTTAACTTAAACGATTTTCAAAACAAACTTCAATTAAATAAGACATTAAGAGATTCCCCATTCTTATTTCTCATTTAACTTAAATTATTTTCCAAAATACACATTAAGTAAACGAGACGTTAAGAGATTCCTCATTCTTAATGCTCGTTTAACTCTAATGGTTTTCACGACAACATTAAGTAAATAAGTCATTAAGAGATTCCCCATTCTTAATACTCATTTACCTTAAAAGATTTTCACACACTCACATTAAGTAAACAAGACATTAAGAGATTCCCCATTCTTATTACTCGTTTAACTTAATGGTTTTCAAATTCCACACAAAACAAACTCAATCGTACTTTCACATTCAATCCATAACTCACACAAAATCATTTTTCCACACAACCACACAAAACACATCTCAAACATGTTATCAAATTCAATCCACGATTCACACCAAATCACATCAATCAACAAACATCAAGTATGAACACGCCATGTACGATGAACACAAATCAACGCAATCATAACACTCAAATACATCAAATTTCATTTACTCAAAATTATACATAAATGAGTTAAATTCATTTTCCCCAATTCAATACACCAACCCTAATCAAATTCTTCTCCACACAACTACATATAAGGCCCTAAATGCAAACTAAAAGTTTGGAAGGAGCCCTTACCTTCACTTTAGCTTTTTCGTTCTATTACGGTACCGTGAGCAAATCCGGTAAATTTTCCGCTCGCAACGCCGCTTCCAAAATTGGTCCACTAGCACCGTAGCACGAAAGTGAGCAACCTTCCCTTCTATCACTTCTTGAAACGATGCTTAGATCTAGATGAAATGGCGAGGTTTGTGTTTTGACGGTTTTGAAATCCCTAAACAGTTTTTCTTTGTTTTCGGATCAAAGAGGAAGAGTGGGGTTGAGTAATCCTTGTCCTGTCACCCACTAAGCCTTGGGTTTCTATTCTTGAGAAAAAGGAAGCAAAGAAACGCAAAAATGGAAGAAGGGGGGAGGGAGTTTTCACGCGGGCAGAGGAAGAAGATGGAAAATGTCGCTTTCTTTCTTTCACTTTTCCTTTCTTCCTTTTTCGTTCCTTTCTATTTCTTTTCTTTCGTTTTCTTTTCTCTCCAATTCCTTCCCTTCCTTTCCTATATATTCATTATTTATATAATATAATTAACAAATATCTAAAAATATCTAGATATTTGTTAAATTACCATTTCGCCCATAACGCATTAATTCTTCGTAAAAGATTCGCCGTAGTTAATTTAATTTATTTATCGACGAGTAATTCTAATCGGGCATCACAATATCTTTTTGATCATATAAACTCCAAAATATTAATAACTTGGCTAAAAAGCCTCTGAGTTCAATACCAAAATCCACTAAAATACATAAAGTATAATTTAAAATTACGGGTCTTACAGAATCCAATAAAGAAGATGAAGTTAAAGAAATACTATCCAAGTTCACTTACAATTTTTTAATTGTTTACTTAGTTCATAACTCCATGACCATATACTAATATGTATAATATGTATGTAATTACCTACCTATCTACTTATCTAGCACCACATAACTTGTCAATGAATAAATAATAAATACAAGAATCAAACCATAAGCTTATCATCAACACAATCATTGTCATTATAGTTGTTGTAATATTATTATGATCATCATCATCAAATTTAAACTCTACACAAATAACGACATAGTCACCCTAAAAACCTTTTACATATCTTATTTTTGTACCTCTTCAAATTGCAAATATTTTATATGGGTCAAATGTTTACATATATAGAATATATAATTTATATAATTTACATATAATTTATCAAAAATACAGGAAATGCTATTCATAATCTGTGCAACCATCAATGACATTGATTATAAATTTGGATGAAATTATATTGAATGTGAAAGTTGTCGCACAAAATTAACTCAACAAGACTAACAATACAATTGTCCTTCATGTAACATGACATCAAAGTACCCCGCACAAAGGTACCGCGTAAAATTTTAACTTCCCCACCTTCATTTTGTTTAACTCATAGCTATGACATATGTTGATTTTTCATAGGTTCAAGATTCCATTGACAATGTCAGATGACAAAACAACAACTACATTCATTTTGTTGGATAAAGAAGCTAAAAAACTCCTCAACACAACAACTCAACTTTTGGAGAAATGAGACAACATTAACAAAACATCCACTCTACAAAACCTGTGTAACTGCGAGCTCAAAACCAATTAATGACATTTTATTCCCTAAATAGGAACTCAACTCACCGTAGTCGACAAAGTTCAACTCAAATGATGAAGGTGATATAAAACAAAAGTGAAAAAAAAAACATAAAAAGTGAAGTTTGGAGATAAGGATAATGATGATTAGAAAGATGACAACCCATTATCCAAACGAAAAATCAAAGTACAACGGAACAATAAAAATATTCACATATCATCATCAGATGAGGACACGATCAAAACAATAATTACAAAAAAAGAAGAAGATTGTGATCGAGCATATTACATCATCTAACAAAGAGTCAGTCTTTCTACATACTTGAACGAGAACCAAAATGAATAAAGCAAAAGAAAAACAATGGTGCAGTGTAATGAAATTGACCAATCCAAAAACACACAAAAAAACAATGAAAATCGGGAATACAAGATGAATGTATTTCTTAATATTTCACTTTACTCATTTATAGTTTAAAAACTAATATATTAGGTATCTCAATTGTATATCCAATAAATATATCACTTAATTTCAATTATTAAATACATTACATTAATATTTGACATTTCCAATAATCTCAATACTAATATGCTATTTCATTTATTCAATTCATTTATCTAACAATTGGACTTCTACTCTACAAATTACATTCATACAAATTACATTAAATAATTTATACATAAAACGTGATATTATTTATTTTAAATGCACTAAAATTAAAAAAAAAAAATAATAAGTGAAAATACACCTGCGTAAAGCGCAAATTAACATCTAGTTGTTCCTATTTTTAAGATGCGAGAAAAGGAAATAATCATCATATTTCAAGCAAAAAAATAAGGATATTTTGTGTTTCTAAGAGCATCCAATAACCATTATTTTATATTTTAAATTTAGGTGCCACGTTAGTAAAAAATAATTGTATTCGATATGTTTCGGAATTTTCTAATCGTATCTTATTCCTAATAATAATTACTTGATGTTAATATTTCTTTGTTGTTTATTATTTTTATAATTTTATGTTGGAAAATAATTATATTATCGTGTGAATTTAATAATTTGTTGAAGTCCCACATTAGAAAGAAATTTTTATTGTTAATTTAAGTGGAATGAAACTTGTTAAGTCCCACAATGGAAAAAAAAATTTTGAAATCCCACATTGGAAAACTCTAGTATTTTGAGTAGTTTCAAATTTAAACATACTAAAGTCCCATATTGCTTGGAAAAAGAATGTGAGTTTACTTCCATCACTATATAAAGAGCTTCAAACTATTGTGAAAAGCACACCAAAGTTGGATGCTTTTCCCAACTTTCTCTTTTCTCCCTCTTATATTCTGCTCGCCAAATTTCGAGCCACTTCTCCCCTTTTTTTCTATCCCCTTCGATTTAGAGCGGTAATTATACTGCGGTCCCTTTCGGTTTTTAGAGCGGTTATCATACCGCAGTCCCTTCGGTTTTTAGAGCGGTCGGAAGTTATGCCGCAGTCCCTTCGGTTTTTAGAGCGGTCGTTATGCCGTAGTTATGAGTGGTCGTAGTACCATACTGCGAATGACTGTAATTTTCATATTGAAAATGACTTTAATCGTCATATTAAGAGTGGCTTTAAGCGTCATATTGATGGTGTAATTCTAGAACGGTTTTCTACGGTGCAATAGAACTCCGATACAGTGAATTTGAGCTGTTTTATCCTGGGGACTTCGTGGTTGATAGTCTGCCTTGCACAATTTGAGTAGTGTCGCGAAACGTCTTAAAGAGAGCGACCTAGTCCGCGACTCAACCCAGTAATATCTTCGGTGGCATAAATTGTGAATTTTAAATAGTTTTTGAAACTCAAATTCCAACATTTTATGTCTAATATTTTCTAATTTCTTTTCCAACATCACCAATAATTTAACATTCATCATATTCTTGTCTCTGTTTTTTCTCCCTTATATTGCCAAACCAGTGTTTGGATGTCTGCTAAATATTTTTTTCTTAACGATTTGATCTAGCTAGTTATGATATTGATTTTCTTGATTTGAGATTTCTTTTGGCTTCTGAACTCCTCCAACTCAAAAGGAAAGTGTAAGACTCATTATCATTTGTCTAGAATATGAAAATTGGACCCTTACACCTTAATAAAATAGAGGTAATTAACAATGAATAATAAATTAGAATCACCATCATAACTGAAAACTACATTTAGAAATATAGTTTACAACATATTTAGTAGATTCATAAAATATTACATCTTGAAAACAAACTACGATTGTCTGATTACATCATAAAACAAAAGATCAAATTCTAAGTCCAAAAGTATGGAACTGATCTTCTGATGCTAATATTCATGGCTCATGTTCCTCCACCTGCTAAAAAATAATAATAATTGGGATCAGATAAAATATCTCAGTGAGCTCTATAAATAAGAGGAAAACAATCTCAAAGAGTTTCTTTCATAAAAGTGTATAAAACATACAAAAGTAGTTATACATCTCAAGAAGAAGAAAAAAAAAATCATTATTATTATTATTATACATGTCTATTTATATATATGTATATAAATATATATATTATTCTGAACAACATATGCATGACCTCAGATCTTTTTCTTTTGAATAAGAAAAAAGTCGCCCAATATCTTAGTGTGGGTCACCAAGATATTGAGTCCTGATTGGTAAAGGTGGTCTGGCCAAACCCCAATCAGCGTCCTGATTGTTCTTCTTTACCTGTTATCCCATGCCTGGAATAACCTAAATGTCCCACCGTGAATAAGACCGTGCATGATCTGATTAATGATATTGTACAAAACTTGAAATGTTTTGTATAAAATGCCTTTATTATGTCATATATAAAATGCATCATTCATCCATAACAGTTATATATAACTTTAGGCGACATACTAAACTCATAATAATTTAATCCTAAGTCCTTAATTCAAAATGGAAATCTTAGTAAAAAATATAAACAACATCCGAGTCATGAAAATAGTAACAACATCAAGTCATGCAAAAATAATAAACATATAAAAGTCATGAATTTAATAATCAACATAAAAGTCATGAAACAATTCATTTAGATGAAATTTTAAAAACACCTATATGCAAAAATTTCATTTCATCATACTCTAATCCTCCTAACCTGTATTAACGTAAAATAATTTATTTAAAATTTTTGACCAATAAAATCCTCGTACTAAAAGAAATTAACGTAACATAACACAATTTCAAAAACACATTAGAGACAACAGCAGTAACTAGCATAAATCGTGCTCGACAAACATAATCACCTTAAATCTAATCAGGCACAAGTAATTAATTTATTTTTTTTCTTTCTAATATGTATAATTCATTCACAAGCATCATACCCATATTCTTGTTTCTATTTTTTCTCTTATAATGCCATACCAGTGTTTGGATATCCGCTAAATATTTTTTTGCTTAACGATTTGGTCTACCTAGTTATGATATTGATTTTCTTGATCCGAGATTTCTTTTGGCTTCTGAACTCCTCCAACTCAAAAAGAAAGTTACTCTAAAAAGATCTTATAAATACAAGCGTACTTTTGATTTTAACAGCTAAACAATTTTTTTTTTTAAAAGTGTTACAATATTATAATTTCAGTGCAATTGTCAAATCCCATTATATGTCTACTAGGATTTGGTGGAACAATATATGCGTGCATGGCTTTAAACTTCATAATTTGAAAAAACATATATAAATAAATAAAACCTAATAGATTTTAATATGGTTTTTAATTACCTATTTTTATGTTTCAATTTCTAGGTTGCTGAAGATTAATTACAGATTTTCTATTTTAATATGGTTTTTACTTACAGATTTTTAATTTAAGATTTTAATTTTTAATAAAAGTAAATGAAACATATCATTTGTTAACTTTGATTTGCATAACAGCACCATTATGGACACAACACCGTATTAACTGATGGTAAAAATTGCTTTAGAATTTCTAGTAAGCGCATATGACTTACAATATCAAAATTACCAAACTTACAAAGCAGTTTAACAAAATGCAATTTTATTAAACATAAATCAAACACGGTCCCAAGGAATTGATTTTCGGCGAAGGTTCACAATTACATGTAAAATCAAATAACTAGTGCAGCGAATATAGTAATTGTTTAACAGATTGATCAAGATTCAAACATGCCAATTTAACAATTCAAGCAATATCAATCAATCCAGAATTATGACTAACGCATGCAATCAAGATTAAAGTAAGAGTAAGGGATAGAGAGAAGTGCACCGAGATTTTTATACTAGTTCAGCCGCCTTGTGACGGCCTACGTCCAGTCCTAAGATCAAACCGATCTTAGCCTTTTCCAATAGAATCTTGAAGAGTCGTTTTACAGATGTTCCAGCACTCCCTGCCTATCAATCTTAAAACACTCTCCCTATTCTATCTTTCACAACCACTGTATCCCAGAGTTTTTCTCTAAACTCTTCCAAGATCACAGTAAAGTTTCTTCTTGATGAGCCCTCTCAACAACGAAGATAACTACCAGCTTCACTGCTGGATTTTTCTCGGTTCTTTGTTTATAGAATATTTGTTCCGAAAAATACAAAATGAATTACAGAATTTGTCTTCAATCCCTTGCAATCAATCTCACACAAGAGGCTATTCTTCAATATGAGTGTTTGTGAGATCTCTTTCTTTTTCTCTCAAGAAGTCTTTTTCAGCCCTCAATTGATCATCAATAATCGTTGGTTCTTGGTCTGAAAAAGTGTTATCAATAGTGTTAGAACGATTCAGTATGTAATGGCTGTTATGCAAAATTATTCTCCAAATGTTTTGAGAGAAATTGATTGAAGACAGTTTATATAGTTTCTGAAAAACAACAGACAAATCGATTTGACAATCGATTTATTAAAATAATAAAAAGGCTCAATCGATTTCCCAATCGATTATCGCGAGTCTTGTTTTTCTTGAATCTTGAAACTACATAAACTAATCGATTTCCTAATCGATTATTTTAAAGTATCTTTCAGAAAATTAAGTGCAATTCATAATGGATTCGATTGTCTAATCGATTACATATGTTTTGTTCCAACAACGAGATCAAAACAATCGATTACTCAATCGATTCATTAATTCACACAAGCGATTCATTTAATCACATAATCGATTTGGCCATATTCTGAGTGTTCCCTGTAACTCAAAATTTTCGTCCAATCGATTTGCCAATCGATTTGGTTCAAATCAGGGATTTAGCTGATTTCAAATTAATCAGTGTGCCAATCGATTAGGTGTTATGTTTCTGAAAGAATGACTTTACCACATGGTTCAGTTCAATCGATTACCTAGTCGATTGATACCAAACTTGTAACAAAAGTAATTGTCACAATGGATTGTCCAATCGATTGTGTTTGACACAGACCAAGTTCCTTTTAAAAACTCATTTACGAAATCGATTTGCCAATCGATTAGCTTATTGAATGACTTGGCCCTGTGACTTGCATAATCGATTTGTCAATCGCTTTTTACAAATAGTTTTAGTCTTGTGATTGGAGCAATCGATTTTCCAGTCGATTAGCCTGCTAAATGGCTTGTCTCTGACTTGCACAATTTTTAACAAAGATGGTGCCAGTCGATTTCCTAATCGATTAGACTAATGACAGACTAAACATTTTCAAACAACCCTTTTACAAAATCGATTTCCTAATCAATTTTCTCAGTGAATATTCCAACTTTGTTGATTCCTTGAGTTCCAAGCTATTGTCTCAAGTGTGTATGGTTGAGTTGTTGTTCTTGAAGTCTTACTCAGTCAAAATGTTAGATTTATCATGTGATGTATAAGCATTGTATGTTTGTTGACTATGTCAAAACTTTGATTAAGGAAACTTAAGTCCAACATTAACAATTATGTGGACTTGTTTGAACAAAGTTAAACTCGTAAATTAATAAAATGGACCAGGACCCCTATGGTTTGAGACTTAAAGGATGAATAGGAGAAAAAAAATTTAAGGACAAAATTTTAAAAAAGGAAAAACTTTAAAGATTGCGGGAATATCTTTACATACAAAATTATTATTTTAAATTTTGAGTGGACTTTTTTTTTCTTCAGAATTATAATTTGAATCAATGATGATTATTTTATCTCAAAGACTAAATATTATGCATAATTTATGTAAATATAGCTTATTTATATTTTATTAGATTATTCTCTTATTTTTCAATCATACTTTATGATAATATGCTATATATGTTTTATGCAAACTAAAAGAAAAGCTCTAAGTTACAAGTTTATTTTGTTCAACATGGTAACAACAGCACCTCATAATATTATCACCGTCTGGGTTACAAAATCCTTTATAATATTCCTTGTTTATGCAGAAGGACATGCAATCAGTTGTTCGATCACATTGAGAAAAACACTTCTTGAAGGTAAGTAAAAGACTGTCCGTACCTATTGAAAAGAGTTATATTAGTGTAATGATAATAAATATGCATAAGAAAAATAATATATAAAGAATTCGAACTCTATTATCCAAAATGTCTGCATACTTGCTGAGAATAGAAAAACTAAAATCAACGTTGCTACAATAAATTTCATTTTACTAATTATTGTAATTCCTCTTTTTCAATTATCCTCTTTGCACTAGTACAAAATTGGGCTTTTAATACGGTAGATTTAAGTCGTTTATCTACCATCAGACTTAACAAATGAGGCGGAGGTATATTTAAATCGGTTTACCGTATAAACGAGTTAACAATTTGAGACGGTGGCAATTTTGTAAATATGTGAAACATGGTTAACACGGTTATATTGAGAATCAACTTAATAGATACTTTGTGGCTAAATCGGTTACTTATAAACGACTTATGTTTTATATTCCATCTTATTCACAGTTAACTACATGCAACGTTTTAACTTCCACCTTATTAACTGTTGTATTATAAATCTTTTATATTATTGCATTTACTCCATTCCACCTCCATCGCCCAATTGCATTCCACATCCATTGCCATGTTCCATCGCCCAACTCCATGGTTGGTTGACGTCCACTTCTTCACGCCAATTTCATTGTCACCTTATTCGCAACCGCGTTTCATCGCCACCATTTCAGGTATGGTTGTTCAATTTATTGAATAATAAATTTATATGAATAATTTTTTATAATTATATTGTTGATATATAATTTTTGTGACGTTGATAAAATTATCAGTATACATGCATTTAGATAATATCATATTATTTCAAGGAAAAAAATATATGTCAAATTCATTTTTTTTCTAACTATTTTTTATTTTACCTTAGTAGTTATTTGTAACAAATGAGATGAATACGTACAAGTATGGATAACTTGTGTGTTATTTTTTTCTTCCAGATATTTGATGACTCGAGATCAATTCACCCGGATCAAAGTGAAGAAGTTTAAAAATAAAAAAATAAATTATTATTTTAATTATATCTATTAAGTCAGTTGGTTAAAATATTTGACTTAAAAAGATGATGTATTATACTGAATTTACGATGTTTAGGTCGGTTAAACTGAATTGACTTAATATGATGAAGCTATGTTAAGTCGGTTCATGAAACGAGTTAAAAAAACACCATATTTTTTAAGTCGTTTGCTGTTAACTCGGACACGAAACCGACTTAAAATGTACATTTTAACCGACTTAAAAAGGCAAAGTTCTACTAGTGTTGTAAATCAATAAGTAAAATTGACATGCTTGTGTACAAATAAATATAATTAATTTTGTAAACAAATATAAAATATAAAATACATATAGATATTTACTTTATTGATATACAACTTTATATTATTTATTTTAATGTTGAAGTTTTATTCGGTCAAAAAAATTACCAACTTTCCTCTTAAGATTACATTTTATTATTTACCATTTTAATATTTTATATACTTATTTTTAATTTTGTCTATTGTATTGACTTATGCTTTATAATAATAATAATAATAATAATAATAATAATAATAATAATAATAATAATAATAATAATAATAATAATAATAATAATAATAATAATAATAATAATAATAATAATAATAATAATAATAAATTGATTAATTCAAATGAGCCGGGAAATTTTTTATAATAATAATAATAATAAATTTTATTGTCATCTGCAGGAGTACATATTTAGGATATCAACCTCCTACTATTATCTCTTATATCCATATGTGTCCTTGCTTTCAAATGGTTTTCTCCTTAAAGTTAGTTTCAAATACTTTTGCTCAAGCTTTCTCAATTTTGTGTGCAATTCCAATATCTCAATTGCATAAATCTTGTTTCACGGTTGGGGAGATAACTCAACAACTTTTGCACCGTTTCAATTCACCATTTTTACAATTTTGAACAAAACTTTCAAAAATCTATGGTCTCTTTCCTCATGTGTTCTCAAGTATATGGTTTTGTATGGGTTAATTTTAGAATTACTCAACTAATCAAGACCCTATAATAGCGATTTCGAAAAAAAAGAAATACAGTAAGCATTATGGATCTACAAAAGTGCTTGTTAGAAAAACGTTGTCGTAACCTCTGTTAATTTTTAAAATATCATACTGTAAAATGTTATTTTTGGTGTAGTATATATTATTTAAATTACAATAAAAAGTTATGGTTGTTACATGTTTATGAAATCATAACAAATTAAAAGTAATTAAATGGAGAAAAAAAATCTAAGGTCATGGTTTTATTGTTCTCCTAACTATCAATTCCTCTTCTAAAAACTATTAACAAAAACTGATCATTCAGTGTAAAATTATTTTCTTTAAATTAATTATTTGATTGATCATATAAAAATCTTAATTAAGAAAAGACATAAAGAATTAAGAGATTGAAAGTTCTATGTTTAATCAAACTAGTATCATAATCTCAATTATCATATTGATCTATCATATTTGTTGTCACTAGTCTAAGGTATTTCTTGTTGGTGATGTATCCTTGCAAAGAAACATGGTGATGTAATTGTTGCTTAAAGGAGTCAAACATGCTCCAAATGTTTGTTCAATTTAATCTTTGTGCATATATTTGATGATAGTGGTTTTGATAATCATTTTGCTTCTAAAAAGTGGAAACACAACAGAGGTAACTTGTCTGTTGCTAGAGGGAGAATCAGTAAATTGTATTGGACAAAAGCATTGGTTGCTAAAGACAGTGTGAATGTCGTGGATATGGAAACATCTTTGTGGCACTGAATATTTAGTCATATTAGTGATAAAGGGTTAAAATGTTTAACCAGAAATTATGTGCTTCTATGATTGAAGATTGTAGATTTGGAGAAATGTTCTCATTGCTTGGTTGGTAAACAAACTAGAGTTTCTTTCAAGAGGCATCATCCCTCTAGAAATTCATAGTTACTTTAGTTGGTGCATTTTGACGTTTGTGACCCATTAAAGATAAAATCTTTTAGTGGTGCATTTTGTTTTGTTACTTTTATTGATAATTGTTCCAATAAACTATAGGTTTATGCTTTGAAGACAAAAGACCAAGTATTGGAGAAGTTCAAACAATTTCATGCTTGGGTTGAGAGGCATACATGCAAGAAGCTGAAACGTGTTCGTATTGAGAATGGTGGTGAATATTGTGGATCCTTTGATGTTTATTACAAACATAATGGTATAACACATGAAAAGACTCCTCCTTAAACTCCTCAGTTGAACGGTTTAGCAGAGAGGATGAATCAAACACTTGTTGAGAGAGTGAGGTGTATGCTCTCTAAAGTTAAGTTGCCTAAACATTATTGGGGTGAGTCATTGTACACAACGGTGGAAGTTATTAATCTTACTCCTTATGCCGCTTTGAATAATGAAGTACCAAACAAGATATCATTTGGCAATAATGTCAAGTATGATCATTTGAGAGCCTTTGGATGCAAGACTTTTGTGGATGTTCTGAAGGAAGCAAGATCCAAATTGGATGCAAAGTCAAATTAGTGTATCTTCATTCGATATGGTGAAGATGAATTTGGCTACAAGTTGTATAACCCTATAGAGAAAAAGGTTATCAGAAGTCATGATGTAATCTTAATGGAAGAGCAAATTATTGAAGACATTGATAAGGTGGAAAAGACTACACTTGAGAGAGATGACATCTTGGTTGATGGTGATCTAGTTTGATCCGCTATTCTTGATTTGGATATTTTTTATGGTAATGTTCATAATGATGAGCCACATGATTGTGTTGATGATCATCAACTTAGAGATGAGGTAAATATTCCAATAAGTGAAGATCATGAGTTGTCACATGGTGATAATCTTAGTGATGCTTTTGAATCATCTTAAACCCAACTCAGGAGGTTTAAGAGACAAAGACAACCATCTAAAGGTATTTTTTTTTATGAGTATGTCAATTTTACTAATAAAGGGGAATCTAAGTGTTTTCAAGAGGCCATGAGAGTGAAGAAAGCCCAAAGTGGTTGGATGCAATGCATGATAAGATGAAATCCTTGCATGATAATCACACTTATGATTTGGGGAAGTTTCCAAAAGGAAAAAGAGCTTTTGAAAATTGGTTGATCTATAGAGTAGAGCTTTAGAGTAAGTCAAAGTCTTTGAGGTATAAAGCCAGATTAGCGGTGAAATATTTTCCTCAAAGAAAAAGTGTTGATTTCAATGAGATTTTCTCTTATGTGGTAAATATGTCATCAATTAGAATTGTGTTGAGTTTGACATCTAGTCTTGACGTAGAGGTAGAGCAAATGGATGTAAACACGTCTTTCCTTTTTGGTGATTTGGATGAAGAGATTTACATAAAGCAACTTGATGAAGACTATGTGTGTTGACTGATAATGACTCTATACGGTTTGAAGCAAGCTCTAATGTAGTGGTACAAAACGTTTGAGTCTGTTATGTGTGATTAAGGATACACGAAGGCTACTTTCGACCATTGTGTATTGGTTAGAAAATATTATAACGATGATTTCATTATCCTACTATTATATGTTGGTGACATACTTATTGTTGGGAAAAATATTTCGAAGATTGACATGTTAAAGAAGCAATTGGGCGAGTCCTTTGCCATGAAAGACATGGGAGCAACTAAATAGATTATAAAGCATCATGGGTAACATAAAGGATAATAAACTTTTGATGCCACAAGAACATTATATTGAGAGAGTGTTGCAATAGTTTCAGATGGAAAACTCTAACGATGTAAGTACTCCTCTTGCTACTTATTTTAAGTGGAGTTCTAAATAAAGTCATTCTATTAAATATGAGAAAACATACATTGAACGAGTTCCTTATGCGTATGATGTGAGTAGTTTGATGTATGCAATGGTGTGTACAATGCTAGAAATTGCACATGTTATTGGTACAACTAGTAGATGTTTGTCAAATCCAGGTAGAGAACATCATAGTATTATAAAATAGATTTTGAGCTATCTTCGTGGTACTATATGTATGAAACTTTGTTTTGGAGGTGACAAACCTATTTTGGTAGGGTATTCCGACTCAGATATGATTGAAGATATTGACTCGAGGAAGTCCACTTCAGGCTACAATATTAAATATGTGGAGGGAGTTGTGGCTTGACAGTCTAGATTACAAAATGTGTAGCATAGTCTACAACGGAGGCATAGTTCATTGCCATTACCGAAGCATGGAAATAATTAATTTGATTAAATAAATTATGCAAGAGCTTGGGTTTATTTAGGAAAAATATGTATTATTTTTTTATAGTCAAAGTGATATTCATCTTGGTTAGAATTCGATATTTTATAGTAGGTCCAAACACATTGATGAGGTATCATTGGATACATGATGTTTTGGAACCTAAGTTGTTGGATTTGGCTAAAGTTCATACTGGTTATAATAGTTTTTATATGATGATTAAAGCATTACCATGAGGGAAGTTTGAAACTTATTGTGATATCATTGGTTTGGCGATTATCTCCACACAGTCGTGAGGGAGAGATATGTGGGGTATTGGGATCCTTTCCTATGTGAATAAATGCCCAAATACTTTAGCTCATGTGTCTCACTTATTTAAGTGGAGAGGGTCTTGTTAGAGTTGTAAGAGAGAGACTATTTTAAAAGAAAAAGTAGCCACCGAAAGAGAAAATAAAAGCGTAATCCTTATTCTAGATTTTGTTAAATTAGTCTTAGAAAAACATTAACTGCTCATTCGTTAACTGTTGGATTGAGCTGATTGTTAGAAAACTCATTCGCAACATTCATGCATTCTTTTTCAATGGTCGGATCAAAGAAACGACGTTTGAAAAGGTATGAATACTACTTCCATAACAACAGGTCTTTTGTGGTGTTTTTTTTCTTGTTGCTTTTCATTTGTAAGCTTTAGTGCTTTATTATTTTGGCTGGTTGTAGTGGAGCTATTTCTTTGGTTTGGACAACACGTGATTTTTACCCTTGCATTAAGGGGTTTACTACATTAAATTATTTGTGTTTTTTATGGCGCTTTCGTTTGATCAGTTTGTTGTCATATATTTGTTGTTGTTTCGCACAGATTCTTATAAGTTGGGGAAATATTATATATGTTGTGTATTACTTGTTATCATGTTTTTGTGTTTATTTCCATCAACATGCATCAACAAAATATTCAACTTCATCATGATTATTGTCTTCATTTTCATTGTTTCCAACAAAAATATTTTGTTCTTTGATATTCCTACTTAGTTGGTCACTGTCTAAATTTTCAGCTCTGAAGTTTGAATGATCTAGATTTGCATAATTCTCAATAGAAGTTTTAGGATGTTCGCTAAAAACGTTATTAAGAGCACCCATTTGAGATTCAATATCATTATCTATTTATTTTTTTGTTTTTCATTTTAGATGATCAGATGATTATTTCTTAGAAAACTTTTCAAACAATCAAAGATATGGAACAATAGTACCTAGATGTTGATTTTAAACCTTTAATTTAAACATTTCCAACGCTTCAAACACCAAATTTTAATTTGATCCTAGAAAAAACATAAAATTTATCATTTTTAAAAAGGCAAAATGAATAAGAAAGAGACTAATAAAAAAGAAATTATCATCCAATCTCTAAAATTTTTAAACATGGGAGATTTCATAAAAGCTGACAGGGGTTGATGTAAGGAAAAAGATTATTTAAAACATTTATGGGGCGAGTCATTGTACACAACGGTGGAAGTTATTAATCTTACTCCTTATGCCGCTTTGAATAATGAAGTACCAAACAAGATGTCATTTGGCAATAATGTCAAGTATGATCATTTGAGAGCCTTTGGATGCAAGACTTTTGTGGATGTTCTGAAGGAAGAAAGATCCAAATTGGATGCAAAGTCAAATTAGTGTATCTTCATTGTGTTTAAGATTTTAGGCAGATCCTAAAGAATCACATCTTGTAGCAGTAAAGAGGATTATGAAATATTTGAAAGGAACAACCAATGTTGGCTTATGGTATCCAAAAGGTAGCATATAAAATTTAGTTGTTTATTCGGATTATGACTATCCATGTTGCAAAACGGATCAAAAAAACACAAGCGGCACTTGCCATATATTAGGTAATGATTTAGTATCATGGTCTTGTAAAAAGCAAGCTTGTGTGGCTCTAAGCACTACTGAAGTAGAATACATAGTAGTAGAAAGTTGTTGTGCATAGATTTTATGGCTCAAGCAGCAATTATATGACTATGAACTTGATCTCGGATGTATCCCACTAAGATGTGACAATACTAGTGTAATCAATATCTCGAAGAACTCAATCTTACACTCTCAAACTAAAAACATTGATATATTTCATCACTTTCAGCGAGATCATGTACTCAAAGGTAATGTTGAAGTAACATTTGTGGATACACATATGCATATATCTTCACAAAGCCTCTACCTGAAGACTCATTCTAAAAGATACAAATAGAACTTGATATTTTAAATGAAAAAATCTCTAATGCAAGGTATCTATACTTTGTAAGTCATTTGTCTTCGAGATCTAAAATCTTCACTTGATATGTTGGTAAAATTGATTCTTTGATGGTTATGTGTTTTATAAATATGAATATGTGATTTACATGTTCTCTTTTAAGTGGAAAATTCATTTTAAAAACAAAATTTTGATATCATAGGCGAATACACATTGTATGTATTTGAGTACATGCTTCTAGAAAATCCTGTATTCGAATACAACTCATATGTAGTTGAATACATGTTTCCAGAACAATTTGTATTCAAATACAACCAGTGTCTAGTCGAATAGAGATTCACGTTTTTCCCCAATATATAAGTTTTTTCACCTTTTTAAGTTACTATTTACATTTTCAATAGCCTAATACAACATTCTCCATTTCCATTTCTTCAAAAAATTACATCCTCTCTTACTTGCAACAGTTACCAAATGACTATACCAACATACATTGCATCTAAGATCAGTTCAAACTCACATATATCACTTCAAAATCAAATTTCTCAAAACTGAAAAACCCCATGTTTCCCCAAATTCGTAAACTTTCACTATCACCATGGATGCTTGCAAAAGAGGATCCAGAACCAAGCATGCTTCAGTAGATCCTTCCAAAAGGAGGGCCAGAACTGATAATGTGGCAGAATTATCTCGCTTGCTTCACCCATCAGACGAAATCGACCGATTCTACACATACTACTTTGACAAAAGGACCATCACTCCTAAATATGGTACTCTTGATTTCTTTTCCGTTTTTATGTTTCCTGAGTTACTTAAGGCCAAACATTTAGAAAAGTTCATTGGTTATAACAGTCCTATCTATCATGACTTAGGGTATTTTATTGTAATATCAAGAAAGAAAGGTGTAAGTTAGTATCTCATGTAAAAGGCAAACACATTGAGTTAAACACTCAAACTATTAGAGAAATCTTGTAGCTTCTATTTGAGGGTGGGAAATTTAGGCCAAAAAATTTATGTGACTGGGTAAATATCACCAAGTATGATGCTTATGTTTCATTGTGTCAGTTTGACAAAGACTCTATGGAATGAAAAAGGAAACAAGTTGGTTCCGAATTTGCTAGGCAACAGTACGAAGTTAGAAATCTAACCGTTGCCTACATGCTCTTGCATTACTTTCCGAGACATATTTTGCTTCGTCAGGCTGGAAATTACTCGCAAATATCTAAATTTAAGCTTCATATCATGTTTGAAGGATGTCCACTCAACTGATCTTATTTTGTCCGCTCTGTCCTATTTGCTTCCAAGGATGTTACTGGCTTACCTTATGCAAAGGAAGTCACTAGAACCTTGGATCACTTTAAAGTTGATTTTTTCGACGAAGTAATGTATAAACCATCCAAGTACAATTTTCTCAATTTGAGTGTGCTTCAAAGTATGAAGATAATGTGGAATGAAAAACTTCAAGCCTATGTCCATAAAGTTGATATTGGCCAACCTTCTACTGCAGCCCAAGAGGAAGAAGATGCATACGAAACGACATATGATGATGATCATGTTTCAAACCGCATGGTCATGGACAAACTCAACTATTTGCACACATTGATCACTACAAAATTTCAGAACATGGACACCTCCATCAACACACGCTTTCAAACCATGGAGAGCACTATTACCCACAACCATGAAACCTTGTCGCATGAACATGTTTCCATTTTAAATAAGTGTTGTTCCCTACCTTATGTGATGTTTTCCCTATATTAGTATTTGTATGCTTGGGTTATGGTTTCTATTTATTTTCCTTCTTTTTGATCATATCAAAAGGGGGAAAATTGATATGTTGTTGTTGTAAAAAACTTTTGTAGGTCTTCAAAATTTTTACAATATGGTCATGAACTCATGTTCAATGGAGGAGTACGCATAAATGACGGGGGAGAAAATTTAAAACATTCAAACTCGTTGAAGTCTCATTAAACAACAAGATTTTGTCATAATCAAAAGAGGGAGAATATAAAACACTTATATTTTGGATGAAGACGAAAACCAAGGAACGTGATCAAGTTGCAAGCTCAAAAAGAAGTCAAATAAGAAAAGTCAACTATGATCAAACATACTAGAAGTTTTATATTGTAAAGGTACATGATGCAATCTAATATTCTTATATTTCAAATGCACATGAGAATCTTTCATTTTAGCATATGCATCAAAAGGATTTTTAAAGTGTCAAAAATGCATAAACAATGTTTGAAATAAAGTTTTTGAAAAAAAAATTCAATGTTGTATTCAACTACAGCATGTTGTAGCTGAATACAAGTGATAAGTCAATAACTAAAACTAAACATATGTATTCGACTACGAGATGGTGTAGCTGAATATAAGTACTAAGTCAATAGCTAAAACTGAACATTTGTTTTTGACTACGAGATGGTGCAGTCGAATACAAGTGCTAAGTCAGTAGTTAAGATTTCACATTTGCATTCGAATACAACCTGGTGTAGCCCAATACAACAACAAGTCAGTGGCAAAATTCACTCAGTTGTATTCAAATAGAAGATTTCGTATTCGAATATGATGTTAAAATTTTGAATAAAAATTGAACGTTACAAAGGTGTATTTGACTACACACAAGCTGTAGCAGAATACAACGGTGAAACAATGCAATTTTTCAATTCTGAAATAGTTATGGATCATTGCATATGTTCATTAAAATCATTGTTGAACAAAATCATTGAAGTTATTGCATGGTTTTGAAGAAAGTGGTGTACTTTCTTAAAGTAGTCTAATCATAGTGGTGTGCTATCTTATGAAGTATTTTAGAAATTTGTAGTAGAGATCCTAGGATGGAATTTGTACATATTCTAACAATAGTGGAAAAATCTATTGTAGTGTGCAAGAGGACTGGATGTACTCTGGGTCATAAGGGGAACCAGGATAATATTGTTGTGTTCGTTAATTTTTTGCCATTTACTTTTTGCCATACACTATTCTAATTAGAAAAATCGATCGCTAAATCTCTAAAAACAAGAAAAAATTTAAACACCTAACTCATCCACCCTTTCTCCCCTTCCCTATTAGGCGCACCTCTGTTCTTACAAATTCAACCAAGGAAATGGTCAATTGTTCTCAAATTTTTAATTTGTTTACTAAAAACGCTTACACTAAGGAAAACTATGTTACTTAGTTATGATTTCCTTAACTACTTCAAAAAGTGTTATGTACAGTGTGGATGCTTAAGCTACTGAAATAAAATTGTATAAAGTAAAGTAAATTGATAAAAGGATAGAGATGACGTAAAAATATTATATGTTCTAGTATGTATTGCCAAACTAATCCTATTAAATATAAATCGGGACCTACAACCATGTAGTCATTTCCCATCCATTTTCTTGTTTCTTCGACCTATCACGTTGGCAGTATCCAGACACGATGTTTTCTGAAATTTTTCCTTAGTGTTGATCGTTAGTGACACTAAAAGAATGGAAGGTGAGTGTAACAGTCGAATTATCAAGCTATAGTGAGCTTTGACATAGTCTTAAACCTCCGTGACCCTTGTGGATTCTTGTAAATTTGAGAAACTATTCGATTGCTTCCTGCGTGTCTGATCTTCATTAGACTAAGTCTACTTTGACTACCAAAAATTTGATTGTTTTCCATTATCGACTTACAAATTATTTATTTTTAGGCTAAACAAGATTTATATATTTTATTGACTCCAACTCTTATAATAAAAAAATTGGGAAAGTATAAAAAAAAAGTAGAAATTTGATACAGATAAAAAAATATAGAAATCAATAGAAGAAAAACTTAAATGAGAAGTTTGAATAAAGACATAATTCTATCATAAAAAACTTCTGACACTATATTTTAAAGTAATAATATTAAAAGAATACAAATAAAATTGTACGTTAACATGATAAATGAAGGAATCGGATTTCTTATATTTGAGCCAAAAATTAGGTATTACTGTCACTATTAGTAATGACATTGGTATATATCTTGGTGTACTTATGCTCTACCATTGAACTACTGGGAATTCTTATTAGTTTATATTGGATAAAATGCAAAAGAAACATATAGGTTGAAAAACCTTAACTGATTATTTGTAGGTAGGGTAACCTTAGCTCAAGCATCCCATTTCAATATACTTGGTTATATTATCTAATCACACCGAATTCTTATGGTTGTGTGTGAGGAAGCAGAAAAGATTTATAGAGAATTCATTTAAGGTACTATTGCAAATCAACGCAAGATACATCTTATCTCTTGGGATAAAATTTGTCGTCTTAAATCAAAGGGTGATTTGGATTTCAAAAGCCTTGGGATGCTAAATATGGCATACATGATAAAATTATCTTGGCAATTTATTGCGTATTCTAATAAATTGTCTGTAAAGATTATAAGAGCTAAGTATGCTTTAACTCTTTCATAATTCCTTATGTGAACTTTCGTGCTAATTCCTCTTCTACTTGGAAAGATATTGCAAATGTCTTGGAGGATATCTAGGAAAATGGTCACTTGGGTTAGTCAAGATGGTCATACCACACGATTTATGAAAGACCTTGGATTATAGGTTACTCCAACCTCTAGACCCACTTATCTGGTGTTATTTCAAATGAAGAATATGATTTTTTTAGTATTTAATTATATTATTGTAACTATTAAAACCCTACTCCATAAAGATGTGATTTTTGTTGTTGGAATCTTACCTCCTCCTCAATTCTCTGAAAAATATTACAATCTCTTTTGATCCCATTTTTTTTTTTAATAATATTTGGAGTGGGAAAAGTCTTAGTCATTATAAATTTTTCTTTGAAAGCTGGCTCACAATAGACTCTTTACTAGTGACAAAAGACATTCTAGTGGGATTTCCACTTATAATCTTTGCAAGCATTGTTGTGATTGTCCAAAAATCATTATGGATATGTTAAGAGACTTGTGAGGAAATCAAATATTTTTGGAATGATCTCATTAATTTGAATCATTGGAGTATGTTTTTAAGCATTGGCCGGTGAAATTTCATAGGTTGGAATTTATCTTGCAAGGCTATTGGTCGAGTTATATCTTAATGAACTATTTTCTTTGTAGTGGTTATGTACGAAATTTAGAAGGATCACAATAACCTTGTTTTTTGTGATCATCATTCTTAGACTAAACATTGATTTATTAAACTCTCAATCAAGCACCACCCATTGAGAGTCTTTATTCAATAGAAATCTCAACGTCCCTCATATAGTCAAGAAATAGATTTTGGGTGGACTAAACCTCTAGAAGGTTGATTCATAGTTAACGTGGATGATTCCTTTAGAGCTTCTTTTGATAGCTCTGAATGTGGTGGTTGATCCGTTATCGCGCACAGGTCAAATACTATTAATAAAATGTAATTAGAGATAATAACTTGAATCGTTTCGCAAGGACTTCTGATATAATAATAATAAATGAATTGAAAGTTGAAATTTAAAGGTGGTTTTTTAGATTTTTGATTTAATAGATGAGCAAAACGATTAATCCACTTATTCGAGTTTCAGACCTATCACAGATTCTATCAATGAGTTTAATTTCTAATTAGTGATTCTTTTATAGAATTGATCAAACAAGCATAATCATATATGAATTTGGTTTCTTTGATTGGATTAAGCATCACAATCATTAAGTGACTCACTATTTAAAATTATTACAAAAGTCCATATTACAAAATCTGCAATTTAGGCTCAGTAAAATTCAGAATTGGTATTTTCTTCCAACACAAAAGTTGTAGCTCTTATTTTTAGCTTTCCAACTCCTACTCATATGCGCCAATATGATATCCAGAGCTCAAGTTATGGCCTATAGAGCGAACAAGACTCAAAATCCAAATAATAAACTTAATATGCAAATAATAAAATTATAATTCAAATTTGACCCAAAGTTTAGAAACAAGCTAAAAATATTCATCTAAGCTATAACGAGCTTTTAAAATACCAAACTAAAAAACTAGAAACGTGTGCCCAAATGCTATGATCAAATTCCCCCACACTTAAACTTTTGCACTCAGAGCAAAACAATGAATGCGATTCCAAATATTCTTATAAATGCAAAGTGGTGAGAGAAACAAAAATATTTCTAGCTTAAAGCAATCATGAATAGTTTTGCTATTTCAACCAAGGCAAACAAGAGGACAAGTTAACTAAAGAATGCATCATAAGTGATAGAGTCCTCCCAGGATATAAAATTCTCTCAAAGTGTTTACACTCAAAGTGTTTGGCCTATTGTTTACTCTCGAAGCACATCATGAAAGCTAACACTACGTACCATAGGCTTGACAAGCCTCTATAATTAATATTTGAAACACATGCACATACTCATCAAAATGTCTTTATTCACGGTGTAACGTGGCCAAGGTTAGACTCATTTAAACAAACAAGTTGAGCACCCGTACACTTATTTAAGGAATGACTCATTTATCCCCCAAGATTGGGTCAATTCATTGTTTTTCACTTTAATGCTTGTAATGAGCTATATAACAAAGAATGGGATAGTTAGGCTCAAAGGGGTTTAAACAAATGGATAATTGTAGGGTAGACTTATTTGGCTAGTAGTTTAATCAAGAAACAAATGCCTAGATCATATCAATATATGCATGCTAACAATAGTCAAGTCAAGTTTTGGCACAACTAGCAATCATGAGTGATATAACACACAAGAAAAAAAAAGAAGGAAAAATGTATTCTATTCATAATAAGGCTAAAAAATATCACAAAGGTTAATGACCTATCACAAATGATACACAAATTAGCATTTTAATCCAATTTATTTTACCAAGAATGCAAAGATACTATCCAATTATACTAGTCCAAACAAACTCTCAACATTTACAACTACAAAATCTAATGAAAAATCATGCAGTGCAATGTCCATTTTTATTTATTTTTTATTTATTTTTATTTTTTGAAATATAACAAATAAAATCCCAAGACAAATAAAATCCTAAATACTAAAATCCTAAATAATACCCCCACACTTAAATTACACATTGTGCTCAATGAAAGTAACAAGTATTAAATAAGAGTAAGGAAAATGGGCTCCCTGTTCAAACTTCAGTGTAGGTGGACTTTTCCAAGGAGAGTTCTTCTATGGAAGCATCTTCAAATACATAGCTCTCATGAAATAGCTTGAGGCGTTGTCCATTTACTTTGAACAATTTCTCAGTGTTTTCACTTTTTATTTCCGCTGCATCATGAGGAAAAATGTTAGTAACAACAAAAGGGCCAATCCACTTCAATCGAAGTTTCGCAGACATAATTTGAAATTGGAGTTGAACAATAAAAAATTTTGGCCAATGGAAAATTCCTTTCTAGAAATCATCTTATCATGAAAGTACTTAGTTTTCTCCTTATAAAGCCGAGAGTTCTTATAAGCTTCAAGTCTAAGCTCTTCAAGTTGTTGTAATTGAAGCTTTCTCTCCAAACCTGCTTTCTCCATCTGAAGGTTACAACTCTTGACCGCCCAATAAGCATGGTGCTCTATTTCCCCTGGGAGGTGACATGCCTAACCAAACACAACTTGATAAGGGGACATCCCTATTTGTGTTTTGTAGGTTGTGCTGTAAGCCCAAAGAGCTTCTTCAAGTTGGTGGCTCCAATCTTTCCTGTTTGGTTGCACCATTTTTTCTAAGATATGTTTGATTTCCCTGTTTGAGATTTTAGCTTGGCCATTAGTCTGGGGATGATAAGGTGTAGAAACTTTTTGCATAACCCCATACTTTCGAAGCAAAGATTTCATGGTGCGGTTGCAAAAATGAATGCCTTGATCACTTATGATGACTCGGGATATTCCAAACCTGCAAAAACTATTTGATCTGATAAAATCTGCAACAACTTTAGAATCATTAGTCCTAGTGGGTATTGCTTCCACCCACTTCGGAACATAATCAACAACTAGTAAAATGTAGACAAAAGTAAAAGATACAGGAAAATGGCCCATAAATTCAATGCCTCATGCATCGAATACTTCACATAAAAACATTGGTTGTTGAGACATCTCACTCCTATGTGTGATTGTTGTTCTTGATATTTGGCGATGTCAACAAGTTTTGTAAGTCTCAAAAGCATCTTTAAACAAAGTGGGCTAAAAGAAACCTAGGTCTAAGACTTTTCTTGTTGTCCGTTGAGGACCAAAATATCCCCCAACTTGAGAAGCATGACAAAAATGAAGAATGTATTAAGCCTCATGGTGGGAAACACATCGCCCAATCACCTGGTGACTACAGAATTTCCATAGATATGGATCATCCTACACATAGTATTTGGAATCACTTTTAAGTTTGTGTATTTGTGTTCATGATGCATTTGCAGGAAAAACTCCAGCAACTAGATAAATAACTAAATCAACAAACCAACGAGTTACCTCACACAACTTTAGCAGTTCCTCATCAGAGATGTCATCTTGAATAGGGATGGGGTCCTCATCGATTTCTATTATGCTCAATTGATTTGCCACCAAATTTTCAGCTCCACTCTTATATTTAATCTCTAAATGAAATTCTTGTAGTAACAACATCCACTGAATCAATCTCGGTTTTGCTTCTGGTTTCTTCAGGAAGAACTTCAAAGTTGCATGGTCAGCAAAATCAACTACCTTTGAACCTATCAAGTATGATCTAAACTTATCAAGTGCAAAAACAATAGCTAAAAGTTCCTTTTCAGTGGTAGTATAATTAGCCTGTGCAAAATATAAAGTCCTAAAAGCATAATAAATAAGATGGGCAGCCTTACCAACCCTTTGTGCAAGGACTGCACCCATTGCATAGTTAGATGCATCACACATAATTTCAAAAGGGAGGGTCCAATTGGGTGGCTAAATTATGGGAGTAGAGGTTAGTGTTGTCTTTAAGAAATCAAACACCTTTTTGAATTTATCATCAAAGGTGAAACTGACATCTAATCATGCAACGTTGGAAAGTGCCGAAAGGGCAAGTGAACGTGGTCTTTTCTTGGTCCTCTGGTGCAATATGGATAGGAAAATAACCATAAAAACCATCAAGAAAATAATAATGTGACTTACCAGCCAACCGTTCAAGCATCTGATCAATGATTGGTAAAGGAAAATGATCTTTTCTAGTTGTCTGGTTTAGTCTCCTGTAATCGATGGATACCCTCTAGGTGTTCTGCACTCGTGTGAGGATAAGTTCATTATTTTCATTTTTAACCATTGTAAGTCCAATTTTCTTAGGGATTACATGCACTAGACTCACCCATTGACTATCAGAGATGGGGTATATAATGTCTGCTTGCAAAAGCTTGGTCACTTCTTTTTTTTACAACATCCAAAATTAATTGGTTAATTTGCCTTTGCGGCTGCCTAACTGATTTAACCCTGTCCTCCAGTGGTATCATATGCATACACATGGATGGGCTAATACTAGGAATATCATCCAACGTCCAGCTGATTGCCTTCCCATGTTTTCTTAAAATCTGCAACAACTTCTCTTCCTGTTCATCTTCATGTTTGGTTGAAATAATCACAAGTAACTTGTCACTTCCTTTTAAATAAGCATATTTCAAATTTTTAGGAAGTGGTTTATGTAAGACCCATAATTTTACAGTGTACTTTATGTATTTTAATGGATTTTGGTATTGAACTCGGGGGCTTTTTAGCCAAGTTATTAATATTTTGGAGTTTATATGACCAAAAAGATATTTTGATGTCTGATTAGAATTACTCGTCGATAAATAAATTAAATTAACTGCGGCGAATCTTTTACGATGAATTAATGCGTTATGGGTGAAATGGTAATTTAACAAATATCTATATATTTTGAAGATATTTGTTAAAAGTAAATAATATATATGTTAATATATATATATATATATATATATATATATATATATATATATATATTTGTTTGGAGGGAAAAAGAAAGGAAAGAGAAAAAAGAAGAAAAGGAAAGAGAAAGAAGAGAAATAGAAAGGAAATAAAGAGAAAGGAGAGAAAAACCACATTTTCCATCTTCCTCCTTCAGCCTCGCGTGAACCCATCTCTCTCCCTCTTCCATTTTCGCTTTTCTTTGCTTCCTTTTGCTCAAGAATAGAAACCCAAGGCTTAGTGGGTGATAGGACAAAGATTTCTCATCTTCATACTTCCTCTTTGATCCGAAAACGAAGAAAAACGGTTTAGGGATTTCAAAACCGTCAAACACAAACCTCCCCGTTTCATCTAGATCAAAGCGTCGTTTCAAGAAGTGATAGAAGGGAAGGTTTCTCACCTCCGTGCTACGGTGCTATTGGACCAATTTTGGAAGCGGCGTTGCGAGCGGAAAATTTACCGGATTTACTCACGGTGCCGTAATCGCACGTTAGAGCTAACGTTAAGGTAAGGGCTCCTTCCAAACTTTTAGTTTGCATTTAGGGACTTACTCGTGGTTGTGTGGAAAAGAATTTGGTTAGGGTTTAAGTAACGTTTTGTGGAGAATGAATTTTAAACCCATTATGTGTGATTTCGAGTATATGAAACTTGTTGTTGATTGATGTGATTTGGTGTGAATCGTTGATGGATTTGGATTTAATTTGATAACATGTTTGAGATGTGTTCTGTGTGGTTGGTGTGAAAAAATGATTTTGTGTGAGTTATGGATTGAATGTGAAAGTACGTTTGAGTTTGTTTTGTGTGGAATTTGAAAACCATTAAGTTAAACGAGTATTAAGAATGGGGAATCTCTTAATGTCTTGTTTACTTAATTTTTGTTTTAGTAAACCGTGCAGACCCGTGATAGGTGGCACCTCGATAAACAGTACGGGCCCGTGATAGGCAGTATGTTTATGGTTTATGTTTTTGGTAAGTTGTGCAGACCCATGATAGGTGGCACGTCGGTAAACAGTACAGACCCGTGATAGGTGGTACGTTTACGACTTACGATTTTGGAAAATGGTGTTTGTCCGTGAGAGACTACACCCTGGTAAAGTGTGTTTACTGAATGTTTTGTTGTGAAAATCGTTTAAGTCTAATGAGTGTTAAAAATGGGGAATCTTTTAATATCTGCATTTGCTTAACGATCGTTGTGAATGGAGTCAGTATACGCTCATGCATTTTGATGCTTTTTGTAAATCGTGCAGACCCGTGATAGGTGGCACCTTGATAAATAGTACTTTGGCCTGTGATAGGCGGTACATTTATGATTTACGTTTTTGTAAATTGTGCAGACCCGTGATAGGTGGTACGTTTACGACTTACGTTTTTGGAAAATGGTGTTTGTCCGTGAGAGACTACACCCTGGTAAAGTGTGTTCACTTAATGTTTGTTTTGAAAAATCGTTAAGTTAACTGGGCGTTAAGAATGGGGAATCTCTTAATGTCTTTGTTACTTAATGTTTGTTTTGGAAAATCGTTTAAGTTAAATGAGAATTAAGAATGGGGAATCTCTTAATGTCTCGTTTACTTAATATTTGTTTTGAAAATCGTTTAAGTTAACTGGGCGTTAAGAATGGGGAATCTCTTAATGTCTTGGTTACTTAATATTTGTTTTGAAAATCATTTAAGTTAAATAAGTATTAAGAATGGGGAATCTCTTAATGACTTATTTACTTAATGTTATTTTGAAAACCGGTTAAGTTAACTGGGCATTAAGAATGGGGAATCTCTTAATGTCTTGGTTACTTAATGTTTGTTTTGGAAAATCGTTTAAGTTAAATGAGAATTAAGAATAAGGAATCTCTTAATGGCTCGTTTACTTAATATTTGGCTTGAAAATTGTTTAAGTTAAATAAGAATTAAGAATGGGGAATCTCTTAATGTCTTGTTTACTTATTGTTTGTTTTGAAAATCGCTTAAGTTAAATGAGTATTAAGAATGGGGAATCTCTTAACGACTCATTTTACTTAATGTTTGTTTTGAAATTTGTGTAAGATTGAATAAGAATTAAGAATGGGGAATCTCTTAATGTCTTGTTTACTTAATGTTCGTTTTAGTAAACCGTGCAGACCCGTGATAGGTGGCACCTTGGTAAACGGTACGGGCCCGTGATAGGCAGTACATTTATGGTTTACGATTTTTGGTAAGTTGTGCAGGCCCGGGATAGGTAGCACCTTGGTATACGGTACGGGCCCGTGATAGGCAGTACGTTTACGACTTACGTTTCTTGGTGAATTGTGTTTGTCCGTGATAGACTGCACAGGGGTTTGTCCGTGAGAGACTACGCCCTGGTGAATTGTGTTTGTCCGTGAGAGACTGCACAGGGGTTTGTCCGTGAGAGACTACGCCCTGGTGAATTGTGTTTGTCCGTGAGAGACTACGCCCTGGTGAATTATGTTTGTCCGTGAGAGACTGCATAGGTGTTTGTCCGTGAGAGACTACACCCTGTTAAATTGTGAATTGTTGGTTCATTTTGTCTATGTAGTGATTGTGTTATAAGTGTTAAGTGTTATGTTTTGGAATTTGGGGATAGCATGTTTGATTGCAATACTATTTTGAAACCCATGATGTTGTAGTAATTGTGTTGATTGTACTAAGAGTTATGTTTTGGAATTGTGCGATAGTATGTTAGATTGTAAAACGATTTCGAAACTCAAGTTGACGTGGTGATTGTGTTGAAAATGCTAAGTGTTAAGATGTGGATTTGTGTATGAATGTGATTGAGTTAGTTTATGTATTTTTGGAAGAATATGCAGGGAAATCGATTTCCCAATCGATTGGCATTAAGTCAGTGGCTCAGCTATGCTGTCAATCGATTGCCCAATCAATTTCCCAATCGATTGGCATTAAGTCAGTGGCTCAGCTATGCTGTCAATCGATTGCCCAATCAATTTCCCAATCGATTGGCATTAAGTCAGTGGCTCAGCTATGCTGTCAATCAATTGCCCAATCAATTGCCCAGTCAATTGCCCAATCGATTGGCATTAAGTCAGGGGCTCAGTTATCCTGTCAATTGATTGCCCAATCGATTGAATTAAGCCCAGAATTCAAATTTCACTAAAAACCTTCAGGAAATCGATTTGGAAATCGATTGGCTTAGTAGAAATTCTTATTTTGAGTTAGATAATTGATTGCTCAAGTGATTTATCAATGTTTTGGTCAATTATATATTACTTGATGGATTGAGAACTTTATTTTGATTTCATTATTATTTGGCAAGTATGACATGAACTTTTAGCATAGGGAAAATCCTTTTAAGGTGCATGCTTAGTGGAAAGGGTATTTTGTGCATTTGAAGACCTAAATGTTATGTGTTAATTGTTAATTTCGGTTGGTGACCCTTTACAACTATTGTGGAAATCTGGGCTTTGCCCTCAGATGATAGACAGGACTATCCTACCGGTTCATACCCTGTGGATGGGGATGTAGAGGGGAATGCTTGACTGGAGCTACGTTAGGAGGATCTCACGGGGCGCGTGGAGATCACTCAGGGTGTTTAGTGGTTTTGTAAAATGATCAGACTAGGTTGACACAGTGGAAACAAATGTCTTTCTTTTGGGTTGTTTTTATTTGTAAACTGGAAGACTGTACCACTTTTGATATGTAAACATTTTGAATTCATATTTTGTGAACTTTTTCCGCTGCTTGTAAATTATAATGACTTAATTATTTATCCAAAGGTGTTACCTTATTTATTTCTCTGGTTTATTTTAATTTATTTCGAAAAAAAAAATACCCCTTCGCTTTGAAAAACGGGGTGTTACATTGTGGTATCAGAGCTTTGGTTTGGTTTACTTTGGGAGCTGTGGAACCTTCGGTTCTAGTTTGGAGGTTAAGAGTTGTTGTCTGATCATGTGTCGATTTAGGTGGTTTGAATTGTCAAGTTCAGAATAATTATTATGTGCTGATGTGGTCGGAAGTTATTTCTGGAATTATTGAAGTAGTGTTAAGACTCTACTTGATGATGGTTTTATAGGAAAACCATGCCGCCAAGGAGGAATGACGTTCCGAGAGCCAATGCCAATAGGGATGATCGAATGGCGGAGGCTATGAATAACATGGCTGCTTCTGTTGCTGCACAGACTGCTGCCAAGACTCAACGTGATCTCGAAAAGAGGGAAAGAGAGATCCGTGCTGCAGAGTCAAGAGGATTAAAAGACTTTCGTCATTACAATCCTCCCAAGTTTGAGGGGGATGAGGATTCAGAGAAAGCGGATCAATGGATCCAAGAAGTGGAGAAAATCTTCGAAGTGATTAACTGTCAGGCAGGAGTGAGGGTCAACTATGCCACTTATATGCTACTAGGAGATGCTGAGTACTGGTGGAGGAGTACAAGGTTGTTGATGAGATCAGCTCACGAGGAGGTGAACTGGGAATCTTTCAAAAGAAAGTTTTTAGACAAATATTTCCCGATGAGTACCAGGACTAGACTGGGTGATGATTTCCTGAAACTGCATCAGGGGAACATGACTGTGGGCGAATATGCTGCTAAGTTTGAATCACTATCAAGGCATTTCAGATTTTTCCGTGAAGAGATTGACGAGCCATTCTTGTGTCATCGTTTCCAAGACGGACTAAAGTATGAGATTCAAGACTCTGTCTTACCCTTGGGAATTCAACGTTTCCAAGTTCTTGTGGAAAAATGTAGAGAAGTTGAGGATATGAAGAATAAGAGAGCTAGCCGAGGAGGGAATTTTAACTCAGGAGGACCTAGTCGGGTGAAGTATCAGAACAAGGGAAAACAAGTTGTTAAACCTTATAATCGACCACATGATAACTATGGGGGACAGAATAACCCAGGGAACCAAGACTTTGGGAGACAAGTGGGACAAGGTATACGATGTTTCCGATGTGGAGAAGAGGGACATTATGCTTATGCTTGTACCTTTAACAGTCCTACTTGCTACAATTGCCATAAACCAGGGCACTTTGCAAAGAATTGCAAGGCTCCGAAGGTGGAACCAATGGTGAATGTAGCTAGGATTACTCTTCCTACTGCTAGAGGACATGTTTATTGCGTCGGCGCTGAAGTTGGAAATTTATCTAGCAATCTGATTCAATATGATTGTGCGATTACAGGTAACCCCCTAACTACACTTTCTGATTCGGGAATAACCCATTCCTTCATTACTATGGATTGTGTGAATCGTTGGAAGTTATCTACGTCGTCACTACCCTTTTGATTTGGTTGTTTTACGCCTGTTAAGACTTTGATAGTAAATTATGCATGTTCACATTGTCAAATAACTATTCAGAATAGGGACTTCTCGATTAATCTGATTTGTTTACCTCTACAATAACCCAAGATCATTCTTAGTATGGATGGGAAGCCCTATCATTAGGTAATGATACATTGTACTCAATGTGTCGGTGTCATACATAGTGTTTAGGTTCGGTACTAGATGGATGTTCCATACAAGGTGGAACATCAGCAACCTGCTGGGGTGTTGCAACCTTTAGAGATTACGAGTACCATCGAGTGTTGTATCAGACCGTGACCCGAAGTTCACCTCACATTTTTGGGGATCATTGCACGAAGCGTTGGGAACGAAACTACGATTGAGTACAGCTTACCATCCACAAACGGATGGACAGACTGAAAGGACGAATCAGTCCCTTGAAGATCTGTTGAGGGCATGTGTGTTAGATGATAGAGAAAGTTGGGATGATGTACTTCCGTTGATTGAGTTCACCTACAACAATAGTTTCCACGCGAGTATTGGAATGGCACCATATGAGGCTTTATATGGGCGCAAGTGTCAAACGCCCTTGTGTTGGTATAAGGACGGTGAAAATATGATTGTCGGACCAGAGATGGTGCAACAGACTACAGCTGAGGTAAGGAAGATCAAGGAGAAGATGAAGACTTCACAGGATCGTCAGAAGAGTTATGCCGACGAGTGTCGCGGACTTTTAGAATTCGAACAAGGTGACCATGTATTTCTAAGAGTCACACTTACTACTGGAGTTGGTAGAGCCTTGAAATCGAAGAAGTTGACTCCGAAATTCATTGGGCCATATCAGGTTTCTGCACGAATTGGGCCTGTTGCTTATCGGATTGCATTGCCTCCGATGTTGTTCAATATTCATGACGTGTTTCATGTGTCACAATTGAGGAAATATCTTGCAGATCCATCTCATGTGATCGAACTAGACACGATTCAATTGAAGGATAACCTGTCATTCGAAGTACCACCGATGAGAATTGATGACATGAAGATTAAGCAATCGAGGACCAAGGATGTTTCGTTGGTCAAGGTGATTTGGAAACCAATTACTGGAGATGCGACTTGGGAACTGGAGATCAAGATGAGAGAACAACACCCAGAGTTATTTATCGACGCATAGTTTCGAGGACGAAACTAAATTTAGGGGGGTAGTAATGTAAGACCCATAATTTTAAAGTACATTGATGTATTTTAGTGTATTTTGGTATTGAACTCGGAGGCTTTTTAGCCAAAGTAACAATATTTTGGAGTTTATATGACCAAAAAGATATTTTGATGCCCGATTAGAACTACTCGTCAATAAATAAAATTAAATTAACTACGGCGAATCTTTTACGAAGAATTAATGCGTTATGGGTGAAATGGTAATTTAACAAATATCTAGATATTTTGAAGATATTTGTTAAAAGTAAATATATATATATATATATATATATATATATATATATATATATATATATATATATAATTGTTTGGAGGGAAAAAGAAAGAAAAGAGAAAAAGAAGGAAAGGAAAGGGAAAGAAGAGAAATAGAAAGGAAAGAAAGAGAAAGGAGAGAAAAACCACATTTTCCATCTTCCTCCTTCAGCCTCGCGTGAACCCATCTCTCTCCCTCTTCCATTTTCGCTTTTCTTTGCTTCCTTTTGCTCAAGAATAGAAACCCAAGGCTTAGTGGGTGATAGGACAAAGATTTCTCATCTTCATACTTCCTCTTTGATCCGAAAACGAAGAAAAACGGTTTAGGGATTTCAAAACCGTCAAACACAAACCTCCCCGTTTCATCTAGATCAAAGCGTCGTTTCAAGAAGTGATAGAAGGGAAGGTT
>JBBPBR010000005.1:19461362-19475469 GCA_037974775.1 Cicer pinnatifidum
AACAAATGTCTTTCTTTTGGGTTGTTTTTATTTGTAAACTGGAAGACTGTACCACTTTTGATATGTAAACATTTTGAATTCATATTTTGTGAACTTTTTCCGCTGCTTGTAAATTATAATGACTTAATTATTTATCCAAAGGTGTTACCTTATTTATTTCTCTGGTTTATTTTAATTTATTTCGAAAAAAAAAATACCCCTTCGCTTTGAAAAACGGGGTGTTACATTGTGGTATCAGAGCTTTGGTTTGGTTTACTTTGGGAGCTGTGGAACCTTCGGTTCTAGTTTGGAGGTTAAGAGTTGTTGTCTGATCATGTGTCGATTTAGGTGGTTTGAATTGTCAAGTTCAGAATAATTATTATGTGCTGATGTGGTCGGAAGTTATTTCTGGAATTATTGAAGTAGTGTTAAGACTCTACTTGATGATGGTTTTATAGGAAAACCATGCCGCCAAGGAGGAATGACGTTCCGAGAGCCAATGCCAATAGGGATGATCGAATGGCGGAGGCTATGAATAACATGGCTGCTTCTGTTGCTGCACAGACTGCTGCCAAGACTCAACGTGATCTCGAAAAGAGGGAAAGAGAGATCCGTGCTGCAGAGTCAAGAGGATTAAAAGACTTTCGTCATTACAATCCTCCCAAGTTTGAGGGGGATGAGGATTCAGAGAAAGCGGATCAATGGATCCAAGAAGTGGAGAAAATCTTCGAAGTGATTAACTGTCAGGCAGGAGTGAGGGTCAACTATGCCACTTATATGCTACTAGGAGATGCTGAGTACTGGTGGAGGAGTACAAGGTTGTTGATGAGATCAGCTCACGAGGAGGTGAACTGGGAATCTTTCAAAAGAAAGTTTTTAGACAAATATTTCCCGATGAGTACCAGGACTAGACTGGGTGATGATTTCCTGAAACTGCATCAGGGGAACATGACTGTGGGCGAATATGCTGCTAAGTTTGAATCACTATCAAGGCATTTCAGATTTTTCCGTGAAGAGATTGACGAGCCATTCTTGTGCCATCGTTTCCAAGACGGACTAAAGTATGAGATTCAAGACTCTGTCTTACCCTTGGGAATTCAACATTTCCAAGTTCTTGTGGAAAAATGTAAAGAAGTTGAGGATATGAAGAATAAGAGAGTTATCCGAGGAGGGAATTTTAACTCAAGAGGGCCTAGTCGGGTGAAGTATCAGAACAAGGGAAAACAAGTGGCTAAACTTTATAATCGACCACATGATAACAATGGGGGACAGAATAACCCAGGGAACCAAGACTTTGGGAGACAAGTGGGACAAGGTATACGATGTTTCCGATGTGGAGGAGAGGGACATTATGCTTATGCTTGTACCTTTAACAGTCCTACTTGCTACAATTGCCATAAACCAGGGAACTTTGCAAAGAATTGCAAGGCTCCGAAGGTGGAACCAATGGTGAATGTAGCTAGGATTACTCTTCCTACTGCTAGAGGACAAGTTTATTGCGTCGGCGCTGAAGTTGGAAATTTATCTAGCAATCTGATTCAATATGACTGTGCGATTATAGGTAACCCCCTAACTACACTTTCTGATTCGGGGACAACCCATTCCTTCATTACTATGGATTGTGTGAATTGTTGGAAGTTAACTGCATTGCACTACCCTTTTGGTTTGGTTGTTTTTACGCCTGCTAAGACTTTGACTAAAAATATTGCATGTTTACATTGCCAAGTAATTGTCCATAATAGAGATTTCTCGATTAATTTGATTTGTTTACCTCTACAATAACCCAAGAACATTTTTGGTATGGATTGGAAGTCCTATCATTAGGTAATGATATATTGTACTCAATGTGTCGCTGTCATACTTAGTGTTTAGGTTTGGTACTAGATGGATGTTCCGTACAAGGTGGAACATCAGCGACCTGCTGGGGTGTTGCAACCTTTAGATATATCTGAGTGGAAGTGGGACAACATTTTCATGGATTTTATAACTGGATTGCCAAAGACAAGGAGAAAGAATGATTCTATATTGATGATAGTCGATCGACTGACTAAATCCGCACACTTTTGCCAGTAAAGACCACCTATAAGGTAGATCAGCTAACAGAGGTCTACATTGTCGAAATTGTGAGATTACACAGAGTACCATCGAGTACTGTATCCGACCGTGATCTGAAGTTCACATCACATTTTTGGGGAGCATTGCACGAAGCATTGGGAACGAAACTACAGTTGAGTTCAGCTTACCATCCCCAAACGGACAGACAGACTGAAAGGACGAATCAGTCCCTGGAAGATCTGTTGAGAGCATGTGTGTTAGATGATAGAGGAAGTTGGGATGATGTACTTTCGTTGATTGAGTTCACCTACAACAATAGTTTCCATGCGAGCATTGGAATGGCACCATATGAGGCTTTATATGGGCGCAAGTGTCAAACGCCTTTGTGTTGGTATAAGGACGGTGAAAATATGATTGTCGGACCAGTGATGGTGCAACAGACTACAACTAAGGTAAGGAAGATGAAGACTTCACAGGATCGTCAGAAGAGTTATGCGGACAAGCGTCGCAGACTTTTAGAATTCGAACAGAGTGACCATGTATTTCTGAGTGTCACACCTACTACTGGAGTTGGTAGAGCATTGAGATCGAAGAAGTTGAATCTGAAATTCATTGGACCATATCAGATTTCTGCACGAATTGGGCCCGTTGCTTATCGGATTGCATTACCTCCGATACTGTCCAATATTCATGACGTGTTTCATGTGTCACAGTTGAGGAAATATCTTGCAGATCCATCTCATGTGATCGAACCAGACACGATTCAACTGAAGGATAACTTGTCATTCGAAATTCCATCTGTGAGAATTGATGACAGGAAGATTAAGCGATTGAGGACCAAGGATGTTTCGTTAGTCAAGGTGATTTGGAACCCAATTACTGGAGATGCGACTTGGGAACTGGAGAGCAAGATGAAAGAACAACACCCGGAGTTATTTATCGACGCATAGTTTCGAGGACGAAACTAATTTTAGGGGGGTAGTAATGTAAGACCTATAATTTTACAGTGTACTTTATGTATTTTAATGGATTTTGGTATTGAACTCGGGGGCTTTTTAGCCAAGTTATTAATATTTTGGAGTTTATATGACCAAAAAGATATTTTGATGTCTGATTAGAATTACTCGTTGATAAATAAATTAAATTAACTGCGGCGAATCTTTTACGATGAATTAATGCGTTATGGGTGAAATGGTAATTTAACAAATATCTAGATATTTTGAAGATATTTGTTAAAAGTAAATAATATATATATTAATATATATATATATATATATATATATATATATATATATATATTTGTTTGGAGGGAAAAAGAAAGGAAAGAGAAAAAAGAAGAAAAGGAAACAGAAAGAAGAGAAATAGAAAGGAAAGAAAGAGAAAGGAGAGAAAAACCACATTTTCCATCTTCCTCCTTCAGCCTCGCGTGAACCCATCTCTCTCCCTCTTCCATTTTCGCTTTTCTTTGCTTCCTTTTGCTCAAGAATAGAAACCCAAGGCTTAGTGGGTGATAGGACAAAGATTTCTCATCTTCATACTTCCTCTTTGATCCGAAAACGAAGAAAAACGGTTTAGGGATTTCAAAACCGTCAAACACAAACCTCCCCGTTTCATCTAGATCAAAGCGTCGTTTCAAGAAGTGATAGAAGGGAAGGTTGCTCACCTACTGTACCACTTTTGATATGTAAACATTTTGAATTCATATTTTGTGAACTTTTTCCGCTGCTTGTAAATTATAATGACTTAATTATTTATCCAAAGGTGTTACCTTATTTATTTCTCTGGTTTATTTTAATTTCTTTCGGAAAAAAAAAAATACCCCCTCGCTTTGAAAAACGGGGTGTTACAGTTTAAGCTCTATAGTCGGTGGCTGTTCAATGGAGGCAACAACAAGTGGCCAAAGCTAAGTCTGCAAAATCAATTATGTTTTTAGAAATATCAATATTAGCACAATGATCATCCTGTAAGGCAGCTTTGATCTCAGCACACACAGAGCATAATTGAGTATCTTTACATAATTCACAAGTATATGTATCATCAAAACCAGACAATGAAGGAAAATCGGTAGCAAACATGTCAGGGTAAGTGTCATCAAGCAATTCAATTTGAAAAATAGAATGCTTTTCCATCTGGTGTTTCATAGCATCAAAGATGTTAAATTTTACAATGCTCTCACCAAATTCCTTGGATAGAGTTCCAGCATGCACATCAATTTTCGTTCTAGCAGTTTTCAAGAATGGTCTGCCTGAGCTGATAGGCGCTCTTTTGGACTTATTATCTCCCTCCATGTCGAGAATGTAAAAATTTGTAGGAAATATCAATTCATTAATTCGAACAAGTATATCCTCCACAAGTTCAGCAGGACAAGCATTGCTCTTGTTCGCCCACTGAATAGTAACACATGTACTATGTAAATGTACTATGTAAAAGTTCTTGGATCTTTGCATTTATGAGGCATGGGCAAAATGAGGGCTGAAACATTTCGCTCTATAATTACTCTTTCATTACGATTTAACCTTCTCTTGTGTGTGCACAAATCTTTTAGAAATTTTGCATATCATCGAATCTATTTAATTGCATCAAGGAGGGGAATGTTCACTTCCACCTTCCTAAATGTATCCAGGATCTCGTTGAAGGTGCATTGTTCTCATGTTGTGGAATATTTTGTTGTTGCTGCTGTTGTCAAGGTTGCTGTTGTGCAGATAAATTTGCCCATCTCAGGTTGGGATGGTTTCTCCAACAAGGATTGTACCTGTTGGATGACATATCACAGTTTGCTTGAGGATTGTATATATTTTTTGCATATGCTTGAGGAGCATCAACAATTGCATTGTAGGACATGAATCTATAAGATGCTATGGAGAAGTGCAAATACCACAAACCAGTGTTTGGGTTTTACCTATTGCCAATGTTTTTACTAAAGATGTAAGCTCATGAAGTTTACCTTCTAAATTCTTGTGGGAAGAATCTTGAATTTCATTCACACCCCTTGTCATCATTGTTGAATTGCTTCTAGTTGTAAACTACTAAGAATTAATGGACATGTTCTCGACCAAAGTCTTTGTGGCTTTTAGGGTGTTATCAACAAGTGCTCCCCCATTAGTAGCATCCAAAATGCTTCTATCCATAGGTAGCAATCTTTCATAAAACTACTAGATGAGAAATTGTTCAGAAATCTGGTGATGAGGAAAGCTCGACACTAATTTCTTGAATCCCTTCCATTACTCATGTAATGATTCCCTGTCAATCTGCATGATGCCACATATTTCTTTTCTGATTGAAGCAGCTCGTGAGGCAGGGAAGAATTTTTCTAGAAACAATATATTGAGATCATTCCAACTTGTGACATAACTTGGTTGAAGGTAGTATAACCATTCCTTGGTAGCATCTTAGAGTGAAAATGGGAAGGCTCTTAGCTTAATGTGGTTTTTTGTGACTCCTTGAGACTTAATGGTAGAACACACAACATGGAATTCCTCCAAGTGTTTGTGGAGATCCTCACTTGCAAGACAATTAAACTTTAGAAACAAGTGTATTAAACTAGATTTATGTTCAAATGGTATAGTAACTTCAGGATACATGATACACAATACATGATAATTAACATCAGACTATAAGTTGTCTTAAGGTTCTATTGTTCGCATTCGCCATATTTTGCAGCAAGTTGCCACTTTCACTATCTGACTCTAACTCGTTAAAACAAAAAGCTCTATTAAGTCTACGACGTACATGAAATGTTCTATCTATTTCACGTTCAAAGGAATGAAGATTGACAAAACTAGTCCTAGTCATGCATCATCATATTAATGCAAGGCAAAATAACTATTCTGAAAATTTCAACAATGTCCCTATTGCTAAAATTGAAATGAAAAATCGAAAAACTGTATCAAATAAAATCATAAAAATATAAAAATACCACCAAAAATTTTAAAAAATCAAATAAAGGCAACAATTTTTTTTTGGAATTTTTGGAGAATATGAAAAATTGAAAAACATTCAGAGCAATCCGAGACAATCACCTAAAAATAGGGTTTTTATCAATTAATATTGTTATCAGAGAGCCCCCGACAACGACGCCAATTTGATTATTTGTCGCACACAGGGTCAAATACAATTAATAAAATATAAGTAGAAGTAATAACTCGAATCGTTTTAGAAGGACTTCTGATATAATAATAATAACTGAATTGACAATTGAAATTAGAAGGGGTTTTTTTAGATTTTTGATTTAACAAATAAGCAAAACGATTAATCCACTTATTCGAGTTTCAGACCTATCACATATATTATCGATGAGTTTAATTTCTAATTTGTGATTCTATTCTTATTTGACTATAGAATTGATCAAACAAGCGTAATCAATTCTATGTAAATTTGGGTTTTGGATTGAATTAAGCATTACAATCATCAAAATATTACAATTAATAATCATGCGTCGCAAAATTATTATTCAATTAAATTAGAAACCGAAACCAAATTATGTCAAATAAATTTAATTGATCCTATTGAAATTCAATTTAAGCAATCAAAATATCAATATAATCAAATAAACAAGAATAAAATTATGAATCGAAATTGACAGTTTAACCTGAATCTCAAGGTGTTGATGAAACTCTGAACTCGTGGATTAATCTTATAAAATTAGTCTTTCATGAAATTAAAATAAAAACTATTTATTTTTGTGGAAATCTGAATCCTAATTTTTCCATCTTTAGAAAAGAAACAAAACTACCAATATATAGTACTTGATATTGGGAAGTGACCCGCTATTTAAAATTATTACAATGCGTCGCAAAATTATTATTCAATTAAATTAGAAACCGAAACCAAATTATGTCAAATAAATTTAATCATCCTATTGAAATTCAATTTAAGCAATCAAAATATCAATATAATCAAATAAACAAGAATAAAATTATGAATCGAAATTGACAGTGTAACCTGAATCTCAAGGTGTTGATGAAACTCTGAACTCGTGGATTAATCTTATAAAATTAGTCTTTCATGAAATTAAAATAAAAACTATTTATTTTTGTGGAAATCTGAATCCTAATTTTTCTATCTTTAGAAAAGAAACAAAACTACCAATATATAGTACTTGATATTGGGCTTTAGGGTTTAAAAAAAAGTGACCCGCTATTTAAAATTATTACAAAAGTCTGGATCACGAAATCTGCAATTTAGACCTAGTAAATTTCGAAATTAGTCTTTGCTTCCAATTCAAAAGTTGTAGCTCTGACATTTATCTTTTCAACGCCTACTTGTATGTGTCAATCTGATATCCAGAGCTCAAATTATGACCTACAGAGAGAACAAGAGTCAAAATACAAATGATAAATTTAGAATGCAAATAATAAAATTATAATTCAAATTCGACTCAATGTTTAGAAACAAGCTAAAAATATTCATCTAAGCTATAAAAAGCTTTTAAAATACCAAACTAAAAAACTAGAAACATGTGCCCAAATGCTATGGTCAAATTTCCCCACACCTAAACTTTTGTACTCCGAGCAAAACAATGCACACGATTCCAAATATTCTTATGAATGCAAAGTGCTGAGAGAAAAAAAAAATATATTGCTAGCTTAAGGCAATCATGAATAGTTTTGTTATTACAACCAAGGAAAACAAGATGACAAGTTAACTAAAGAATGCATCATAAGTGATAGAGTCCTTCCGGGATATAAAATTCTCTAAAAATGTTTGGGCTACTATTTACACTCAAAGCACATCATGAAAGCTAGCAATACCATAGGATTGACAAGCCTCTATAATCTATATTTGAAACACATGCACAAAATGATCAAAAGGTCTTTACTCAGGTTGTAACGTGGGAAAGGTTAGGGTGAGAAAATCCTAAGGAGACTAGGGCTGAAAATCAAAGAGGATAAACTTGTAATGATTAAGAGAGAAAAACAACATTAAGAAGTAACTCAACAAAACATAATTGACTTTTATTTTCACACTTTCTTTGCTCACAACACAACCATTATAGTGTAGCGCCCAGGCAGCAATTAAATTTGTTAAAGGTTATGTCACTAACACATTAGGGCAAAAATAATAAAGAGAATTCGGTAATAATTTAAAAAAGGAATTCAATAACTAGGATCAAATTAGACTCCAAGGTTGGACTCGAAGTGAAAATCATGTCTCACATTTTTCTTATAATAAAGGATCAATTTTATTATTATTGTTAATTTCAAATATTATTTCAATCAATTTGGAAACTTATTATTCCATTTTAGTAATTAAATACAACTCGATAGTAAAACGCAATCCTTGAGTTTGATACTTGTTACTATCGTTTTGTTATTACTTGCATTGATTCAGTACACTTCCTGAAACACTATCAAGTTAGAGGAGAAAAATGTAGTATATAGTAAACAAAATAGGCTTTGCGCATGAAGCGCAAAAACCTATGCATGGGGTGCATTTTAACATTCTTGACACTGTCCAGGCGCGCCCAGAGCGCAAATCCCGTGCCTGGGGAACATAGAGCGCTACTGGATGTATAAAAAAAAAAAAAAAACATGTTTTTCTCACTTTCTATGGGTTTTGTTTACTATTGGGAAGTTTGTAGACTTGTGCCCTAGTAGAGAAGCTCAAAGACGGTCGTTTCTAACACCATTTGAGTAGTTTTATTCTCTAATATCTATCTTTTCTATCTCTCTCATGAGTAACTAAACCCTATTTGTTAGGGATGAGTGTAACAAGAAGAAACCCTTATTTTTCTGATTTGTTTTCTAGTTATATGAATTAGTTTATTAGATTATTTTTCTTATTTATGTGTTTAATGCTTTTTATTTCTTAATCAACTTTAAAACGTTCAACGATTCGTATTTTGAAATGGGATTGGAGTTTACGAATGCTTGATATGAGAAATTCATGATATTGTAGTCTAGAGATAGATGAAAGTCATGAAACCAATTAAATTTGTTGCAAAGGCAACAGTTTGAAAAGAGAAGTCTTGTACCATAAAGCTTAGTTCTAATCTTACATCCACTAAGGAATTAAGCGTTATTTTGGAATTAAAGGTTCTGTCACTAAGACAATAGGGAAAGAATAATAAAGAGAATTTGGTATTAATTTTATAAAGGAATTCTGTAACTAAGATCAAATTAGACTTCAAGGTTGGATTCAAAGTAAAATTCATCCATGACATTTTTCTTATTATAAAGGATGAATTTTATAATTGTTGTTACTTTCAAATATTATTTCAATCAATTTAGAAACTTTTTGTTCAATTTTAGTAATTAAATACAACTCGATAGTAAAACGAAATCCTTGAGTTTGACACTCGGTACTACCATTTTAGTATTACTTACAACGATTTAGTACACTTGCTGAAACGCTATTAAGTTTTTGGCGCCGTTTCCAGGGATTGCCATATCACTATTGAGTATAATTTATTTACTTAATTGAATATTTTTGCTCTACAATAAAATTTTTCTTTTTATTTTAATTATGTATTTTTCTTTATTTTAAAATTGTTATTACTCACAATTTGTCTAACCTTGTATGTGAGGCTAGTCATCGGCTGAACTTCTCTTTGATCCCGAAATTGAAAAAACTACGAAAGCAAATTGAAAGGCGGTTTGAGAAAGGAGACAAAGGGAAAAACAATTAGTAGTGGAAGAAGATGATTTAGGGGATTTCTTCATATTTGTGAAAATGGTCGATCCATCACTACCTGATTGCACCATCGACGAGTATGGGAATTAAAAGAGAAATCGTGCTCGGTTGGCTATCCATAACCCACCAGTTACAGTCAACAAGTTTGAAGTGGATCTCTCTCTATACCGAGAGTTGAAGGAGATTCATTTTGTCGGTAAACATAACAAAGACGCTGATAGACATCTCACATATTTATTTGAACTATGTGAAACAGTGAAGGTGGATGGTTGTTCTTAAGTAGGCAAGACATTGAGACTATTTCCATTGTCGTTGAAATATGATGCTAAGGAGTGACTAAATTCCTTTTTTGATGGTAGCATCACCACATAGGATGCCCTTAAGATAAGTTCTTGAAACAATATTTTCCTTCAGCTGTGTTTGTTAGAAAAAGTTAAGAGATTTCCATTTATAAACAGAAAGAAGAAGAGTCTCATCGTGACACTTACAAGATGTTCAAGAGTTTACTAGCGTAATGCCCCAATCATGCTTATGACGACAATGCTCAGATGCAAATATTATGTAATGGTTTGAGGCCTAACACTAGAATTATGTTGGATGCTACAACAGGGGGTTCTTTGAATTACAGGATTGCATCAAAAACACACAAAATATCGAGATCATGGCATCAAATGAACAAATGATGTTGTACGATAGATGTGGTGGGTAAACAAGCGGTATATTAGAATTGAATGTTATGGATGCTTGGTTGGCTCCAGGGAGGTTGCCCTACAAACAAATAGAAGATGTAATTGTCGTAAAGATAAAGAAGGGGTGGAAACTCTAAAAATACAACCCCAAGTGGCCTTTGTCAATCTAATGGAACATACTGGTTGTGACTTTTGTGGTGGAGCACATACAAATGGAGCTTGTGAAACATTTGATGAAGATGATACATAAGAACTAGAAGAGGTGAATTTATGGGTAATAACGGGAAGCAGAAAAATCCCTACTCTAGTACGTACAACCCTAGGATCCCTACTCTAGTACATACAATCCCTACTCAAGTTAGGATCGTTTCTTCAATCAGGATTGCACATGTTAGATGACTAATTCATAGTTGGCTTGAATCTTCTTGCAATGTACCACACACCTCTGCTTGGGCTTTACCTATTACCAATTTTTTTACTAAATACATAAGCTCATCAAGTTTTCTTTCTAGATTATTGTGGGAAGAAGCTTGAACTTCATTCACTCACCTTGTCAACAATGTTGAATTGCTTCTAGTTGTAAACTCCTGAGATAAATGGGCATGTTCTCAATCAAAGCTTTTGGTGCTTCTGGGGTCTTATCGACCAAAGCTCCCCCACTAGCAACATCCAAAATGCTTCTATTTGTAGTTAGAAAGACTTCATAAAAATATTGGATGAGCAATTTTTCAGAAATCTGGGGATGAGGACAGCTAGACACTAATTTCTTGAATCTCTCCCAATACTCATTTAATGATTCCCTGTCAATCTGTCTAATGCCACATATTTATTTTTTGATTGAAGCAGCTCATGAGGCAGGGAAGAATATAACAATGAAATGTAAAAAATTAAAGTAAAAAATGAGAAGTGAAAATTGCAACACATCATGAGAATATAACAATATTGCTAAAATTAAAGTGAAAAATGGAAAACCATATCAAATAAAATCCAAAAATGGAAACCCTACAATAACACAAAAAATTTCTAAAAATCAAATGAAAACAATAAAAGTTTTTTATTTGCAATTTTTTTGAGAATATGAAAAATAAAAAAAATGGGCTAAATGAAGAAATTTGGAATTTGTGATTTTTTGGAGAAATTTCGGGTCAATCCAAGACAATTGCTTGAAAATCGGGTTTTCTTTACTAGCAACGTGCCTACGAGCTAGCAACAAGCCTATCCGACCTGTAGAGCAACAAAACAAGAAAAAAAAATTGTTAGGATGGTTAGTAATACTCTAAAATTGGTTAATATTGTTATCAGATAGTCCCCAACAACGACGCCAATTTAAACCGTTGTCGTACATGGATCAAATACAAGTAATAAAATGTAGGTAGAGGTAATAACTCAAGTAGTTTCACAATGACTTCTGATATAATAATGTTATCCAAATTGTAAGCTGATATTAGAAAGGGGTTTGTTTTAAGATTTTTGTTTAAATAGATTAGCAAAATGATTAATTCACTGATTCGAGTTTCAGACCTAACATAGATTCTATCAATGAGTTTAATTTCTAATTCTTGATTTTATTCCTATTTGACTATAAAATTGATCAAACCAGCGTAATCAACCCTATGTGAAGTCGGTTTCTTTGACATGATTAAGCATCACAATCATCCATGTATTACAATTAACGATCAAACATCGGAAAATTATAATTCAATTAATATAGAAACCGAAACCAAATTATGTCAAACGAATCTAATCAATATTACTGAAATTAGAATTAAGCAATCAAAATAGCAATAAAATTGAATAAAGAGAAATAGAATCATAACGCAAAATTAATATTATAACCTGAATCTCAAGATGTTAATGAAACCCCGAAACAACATATCAATCTAAGAAATTTATTCTTCCATAAAATAAATAAAGAAATATGTTTTTCTATCTCTTTCTTTATTTGAAAATAGCATGTCTCAAATAGAAGAAAACACTGAATATATTGTACTCGGTTTTTGGGCTTGTAAAATAAGTGGCCCACTACTTAAACTTAGTACAAAAGCCCAAATAATAAAATATGCAATTTAGGCGCAGTAAAGTTCTGCATTGGGTTTTTATTCCAACGCAAAAGTTGTGGCTCTGATGTTTAGCTTTCCAACACATGCTCGCATGCGTAAATCCAATATCTAGAGCTCATGTTATGGCCTACAAAGTGAGCAAAGGTCAATACGCAAATAATAAAATTAAAATTCAATTTCGACCCAAAGTTTTGAAACAAGTTAAAAAAATTTGACACGTAGAATTATCCTTGTTCACAACTAACTTGGCCATATCCAGTCCCCTCATTAGGAAGATTTTAATCCACTAATTCAAATACCTCGAATTACAAACGCCTGATCCTCAAAACTAGTCTTCCCAAATAGCCTGACAATTCCAAACTTTTGAGGAACTAACCACCTTGACCCTACAAGTCAAGTCTTCTCCTAACAACCTGACAACCTCTGATTGAAGATGCATGGAACTAAACAACTATTGGTTTGGATACAAAAGATTGGAACTTGAATAGATGCTTGTAAAAAAGCTGGTAATAATAATAATAACTCCCACACTCTAAGTAAAGAACACTCAAAATATTTCTAACTTAAACAAGTGTTTCTCTCTTTGAACTCTAAGACTACTCTTTTCTACTTTTCGATGATTGTCTTTTTCAGTCTTTAGTATCTATTTATAGTTAAAAGTTGGGCTTCGATTTAGTCCTTGTTTAATTATGAGTTGTATTTTGTTCAGATTGCGTTTGTAAATTCTTCATATTGATTATGTTCATATTTTATGCATATTGTGTCTGTAAAATCTTCAGGTTGATTTTATTCATAATTTGTTGTAGATAAATCTTGATTGAATCTTCTTAAAATCTTCTACAAATCTTGACCATATCGTCTTGCATACTTTTTGAAATCAAATATATTGTTCTCACAAAATATTTGTGTCATCATAAAAACTCTAATATAAAATAAACTTGGTTCCAACGCTACAAAACAATTACTTTCATCAAAGCAGTGACTATCTTGAGTTTTGACTTTTTTTATTTAAGCTTTGAGAGGAAGATGATCAAATGCAATTAGAGCATTGCTTGTATTAGATACAATCACTCGAGGTGCGTTTTAGAGCGCATTCACTAGACTTAGAATACCGAAATTGGAGCGGAGTCTTGGTGTTCCTTTAACTTAGATAAAACATCAGAGAATGTAGCGCAAAATTATATAAAATAATTTGATTTGCACAATTAAACATAACATTTGTGCTTTAAATTGTTTCCACAAAATAATTTTGTTATCATCAAAACGAGTAAGAGTCATAGTTCTTCAAATAAACTTGATTCTAACATAATCGATGATTAATTAAGTGTAATTCATTGTTGATATTGAGTTATTAAACAAAGTAATTTGTGATAAAATTACTCCTAGAGTCAACAAATCTCTATTTATATAAAATAATAATAAAATAATATTTGCAATTTGTAACGATTTTATCATTACACATTGTAATGATAACTTCTTAACTTCAGTTGTAATGTTCCACTTAAACGGTCAACCTATTTTGCCGACTAAAGAAATAAAACAAACACTACATGAAATATATCGTTAGTGAAGAAATAGAAAACCTAAATATTTAATTCATCTAAGAATCACAAGAGAATAATGTATTTAATTAAGTATTAAAATTACCTAAAAAATATGATTAACTATGATAAAGAGCTATCAAGTATAAAC
>JBBPBR010000005.1:19475669-19530675 GCA_037974775.1 Cicer pinnatifidum
AATTAATGTATACTTTTTTTAAGGCCATAAAAGAGATGGTAAAATATCCCAATAATTGAGTATAAATGCCAAGACTTAACCACTCAGCCATGTTTACATAAACATATTATACCTCTTATTACCTTTATTCCTTTTTCTTCAGATTTTCTCTCTATAGAGATTATACTTACGACTAATTATATACTATTGAAGATATTTATAATTTCTGAAAAATAATAATAATTGTAGGTTACAAAATTTTTATGCTATTTTTTTAAAAAAAGTTGTTATTTGAATGGGTAAAAATGTCAAATTTTTAAATTTAGTAGTCTAAGTAAATAATAAATAAAAATATATTGTTACCAAAATTTGATATCCCATATATATATATATATATCTCTGATACCATAAACGTCTTGGATTCAAGAGTGAATATTAACGTGATGATATAAAACTACATAGATGAAGCAGACAATAATTCACCAAAGCAAAACATAATCCATAAAGAATTATGTGAAATCAAGGGTAAAACGTCAAGAAAAATATCTAATTTTATTGTTAATAAGAAAACAGTTTAAAAAACTAATTGAATGTAAGTAAAGTTCATAATAAATAAATCAACAAAATTTCTGATGCACAAGATCAATCTGAGGTGTAAGTGGAGAGCATACTTAAAATGCAAGAATAAAATAAGGGTTCTAACAATGCAAGATATTAAAACATGAATAAGATTAATACATGATTAATATTTACAATGGTTTTGGAATACTTAAAAGAAAATATTACAAGTTTTTGAAATATTGGAGACACTCAAAGATTTCTAACTCTCTGTGTTTTTCTTCGTGCTAAAACTTTATGCCTTGGAAGTGAAGGGGAGCCTTCCTTTTATAGGAAATGAATCCTTCTTTTGCCGACTTGTATGGTCGAGGAAATGATGAGATTCCTTCTATTGTTTGCTTTCAGTAGCAATGGTAAAAAATGAATTTTCCACAAAATTTGTTTTTGTCTTTTTTGTTTTGTTTTTAAGTCCACAAGCAAAATTGGGATAGGCCCAATACATGACGGACTAATTAAATTTTTTGACACAATTTTTGAATTGGGCTTAAAATATCTAGACCAATGTCTTGATTATTTGATAGGGGTGAAGAGTCCAAAACAATCGTCTTCATTATCATCTCCCAAATTAATGTTGCTTTCAGAATTAGTACTTGAGGAAGCTTTTGAGGATTGAACCTTGCTCTTGAGAAGTTGGGCCATGATCTCAAAGTATTCATCTTCAGTTTTTGCTACTGCTAACTGAGTTTGTGTAAATGAATTTTTAGCCAAGAATTGAGTTTGCATTGGGTGAGGCTTCTGCAATCCCTGTTTTTGAAGCCATGTGGATACGACTTGTTTTTTGATACTTGGTGGCATAGAGAATTTCGTCCACCATCTGACTTTGAACCTTCTTACGAGGATTGTTTGGGCGTTCTTTTGATCAATTTCAAAATACCAAGCTAAAACTCATTGTAAGAAGAATTTTGTAGAGAAGAACATTAAAGGATGACAAATGCGTTCTCTGTCTGTGGGTTTGTAGTGTGTTTTGTATAGTTGGAAGCTTTCTTGGACTTCTGGTTTTAAGATATTTGGAATAGAGCCATATAGTTTCCACCAATGGGAAAACCATTGGGGGATTTTTGAAGGATCCATGATTACATTAAAGAAAAATAGCCAAGTATGACTATATTTCTGGCTTTGGATGAGGAAAACATTATACCTGGGCTATTGGTAGTCCCAGTAATAGAAAGTCCTACAAGGGTTTATTGTTGTTTCGAAATCAAATGGGAATTGTTTTGGGGTATGAAGGTTTGATCTCCATTCTGAAGGTGTGATTATTTTGTGTAGGCCACTAGGCCTTCTTTTGGGTTATCTTGAATTGTTACAGAACCTGTTAATTCAAGAATAGATTTGTAGTAAGGTTGGGTTTTTGATAAATCCCATGGTTTGAAAAACCAGCCTTTTGGAAAAATCTTTGAAATGACTAATTGATGACTTTTATTATAAAAATGGTCCTCTATTGTCCAAATGTTTTGAAATTTTTTTTTAACAAAATACTCAGATTTTGGTTTGAAATTTGTTAAGGAAACATAGGATTCATTTAAAATCATTTGTGAAAATTCCTTCTGTGGGAGTTTTGAAAGAATATTTTGAATGTTTTGAGAAGGGGTTTTTGAAGATGAAGACTTTCCCCTCTCTGGATTATGAAGAAATGGCAGTTCCTTAGAGAGACATTCAATCTCTTTTTGGAGCATTTGGAGCTTTGTGATTTTTTTGTAAACAAATATTTCTTTTGTTATTGAAGCTTCTAGTGCTGCAATGTTTTGAGGTTGAGAAACTTGTTGGCTGTCAAGCCATTTTTTAATTTGGTTTTGGGCTTCATCCTCTTAGCAGCTTGGATCCAAGACCTGATAGGTTTTACAGATGAAACGGGTTTTGGATTTTCTTGTAGTTGGTCCTTTTGGACCTCTATTCTTTTGGATTTTCTGGGCATCTCTCAAGTCTTGTTTTGGATAAATTCTCTAGTTAGAAAATCCGGAACTGAGTTTTGGTCTCCTTTAATAAATTCAATTTCAAAATAAAAAATACTAAGGATTGCTTGCCATCTGGCGAAAATTTGTTTTGATGCAATGTTTTGGACATCTTTTTGTAAAACTTCTTTTGCAGAATTACAACCAACTTGAAGCAAAAAATTTTGATTGAATAAATCACTTTGAAATTTTGTAATGCACATGACAATTGAAAAAATTTCTTTTTTAATTGTAGAATAATTCTTTTGACAATCATTCCAGTGTGCAGATGTAAACTGGACAATGCATTATTTGTTAATTATTTCTTATTCTATAATACCTGCATATCCTAGATTTGAAGCATCAGTTTCAACAATTTTTTGGGCTGATGGATCAGCTAGATGCAGACATGATATCTCTTTAACTTTTTTTTTTTTTTTTGATTATTTGAATTATTCTAGTGTGTTCCTCTGACCATGTCACATGGTTTTTTCTTAACCTATCATGGAGAGGTTTTGCTATTCTATTGATGTTTGGACAGAAATCTAAGACATAATTCAGACTTCCTAAAAACCTTTGCAATTGGGTTTTGTCAGGAAACTTTTCTGCAAATAATAAGGACCTTTCAAGGGGTTATGGTACCCAGAGAAATATAATGTCCTAAAAAACGGATTTTGGTTTGGACAAAGGAAAGTTTTTACTTTGAAACAACCAATCCATTTTTCTTAACAACCATAAAGAAATTTTTAAGGTGTTTAAAATGCTCTTCGATTGTTTCAGAAAAATTAAAACATCATCAATATAGACGATGCAAAATTTTGAAAATGGATTAAAAATGTCATTCATAATTCTTTGGAATTCTGAAGGAGCATTTTTTAATCCGAAGGGCATTACAGTCCATTCATATTGTCCAAATGGAATAGTAAAAGCAGTTTTGTATCTATCTCCAGGATCAATCTATATTTGCCAAAAACCCGATTTCATGTCGAATTTTTAAAATACAAATGCAGAATGCAATTTTTGTAAAATTTTTTTTTTGTAATTGGATAACGAATCCATTTTAGAGCTTTGTTCAAGGGTTTGTAATTAAATACCAGCCTAGGTATTCCTCTCTTTCTATTTTTGAATTTTTGTTAACATAGAAAGCTGCGCAACTCCATGGAGATCTAGATTTTGTTATTAGACGTTTTTGTTCCAAATCTTGGATTTCTTTTTTGAAATGTTGTTCGAGATCATAATTCATTTTGATATGCTTGGCTTTAGTTGGGATTTGTTTATCATAAAAATCGTAATCATAAGGTAAATCTACCATGTGTTGTTTTCTATCCCAAAAGGCATTTGGCATATCTGAATAAATTTTCTCTTTAACTTTCTTTTGTACTTCAGAATTTTTTGCTTAATAAGAATTATTTTGAAATTGTACTTCAGAATTGTTTTTCTTCTCCTTGAATTAGACAATTCAATTCATTTTTAAAAACAGAACAAACTTTTAAAATATTTAAATTCTTTGTTCTAGGTTTTTCAATAAAAGGGAAAATAATTTTGGTTTCTTTTGTTTTGTAGGAAATATTATCATAATTGACAGAATAGGGAGTTATCATGTTAATGAAAGGAGTCCCTAAAATGACACTATGAGTTATATTTTCTAATAAGACAAAAGGAGTTTCGATTGAAACATTACCATTTTTAATGGAAGCTTCAATTTTACTTTTTATAATCATGTTGGAGCTGTTAGCAGCAACAAGTTTTTCATTTGATTTTTTGCAAAAAATTGTTTGGTATAATGCTACTTTTTAAGCAATTTAGGTCTTTTCCCGTATCAAAAAGTGCAATTGTTTCAAATTAGAAATCTTTGGAAAAAAACTAAATTGACTTTGATTAAATATTATCTTGTTGTTATTGTTCTTAAAACAAACAAGAAATCTTCTGGGATTTCTTCTGGGTTTTCAATTTTGTTTTCTAGGGGTAGTGAATAATCTTCATTGTCTCCTTTTTCTTATTCTTGGTCAGAAGATATTCGATTTTGAACTTGGGAAATAAGATTTTGAAGAATATTAGAATCAACTTCCTGTTTTTGTTTAAGAGTTCTTAACTCTTGTTTTACAATTTTAATTTCTTCTTGTAGAGATTAGATTGTGGCAGGGGTCTGGGATTTTCTTTTTGTTCCTAATATGTTTGTTAAATCATAAGTGGCTTTTAGAAGCAATTTTGATGAGGATGTGGAAGGTTGACTTTGTTTTGAATCAAAAGTATTTAACAACTTTCTTATTATTTCTTTTTGGAGCTTTGTATCTTCAACTTGCGTTATTATATCAAGAATTAATTCTTGATATTTTGATAAAACACTGATTGATTTTGGACTAGATTCTGAATTGCTAGGGAACTCGGACGTTCCTAATTCATCAAACTACAAAGGTTTATCATTTTCTAATGAACTTATTTCAGAATTTGAAAGTGTTTCTTCTTTTGAGGTTTCTAAAAGTATTGCCTCAATTTTTTGGATTATTTGTTCATCAATTTTTAATTCATGAAGTTTTTTTATTTTTGTTGCAATATCTTGAGATGTGTCCTGTTTGGCCACACTTATAACAAGTTATTTTTTTTGAAGTTTGAGGTTCGAACTTTTAATGCAAGGGGTTTTTCTTGTAAAAATTAGGTTTTCTTTGATTGTAAGGATTTTGAGGTTTAGATTTTTCATAGAATTCATGTTTGCATGGTCTTGAGAATGACTTTCTGTGGGGTTTTCTATAAGTTTTTTAATAAGATCCTCCACAGTCTTTTGAAACATTTGTCGTAGGTATTTCACACTGTTTGCAAAAATATCCTAGTTCTTGCCTCGTTCTTTTCATTTCCCATTTTAGATGTTTTTGAAGTTTTAAGTCTTGGAAGATTTTTAAACCTTCCTTTTGTATGAAACTAACCAATTCCCCATAAGTTAATTGATTGTATTAGATTTGGTTCATCCCATAGACTTCTTTAATTTTGTTTCTAACCTTTTCTCCTAAAAGGGTTGGGAGTCTTGCAAGGAATTTCTCCTTCCATAAAGGTTGGTTTGAGTCTTCCCTAAGCATAACTCTAGTAAGGAAAATGTTTTTGTAAATTTTGAAATTCAGATAGTTTTTTACATATGAGGTTTGAAAGGAGTTCTGCATTCTTTTCTTTTAAATTAGATGGATCACTTATGAAGTGCAGGCTAATTGTGTTAATTAGTGTTGCAACTGCATCAGGTATTGGGTTTCCTATTTCGTCGAGGATGGAAATTCCTTCCTCTGTGGTTTGTATTGCATTTAAAATTTCGAAGTGTTGAGGAGGTGTGAGATGGTAATCCCACCATCCTTTGAGCTAGCTTGAGAATCCTGCTATTAGGAGTTCATCTATGGCTTTGTGAGGACTATTTGCCTTGGTTTTATAGGCATTTGACGTCATTGTCATTTGTTGAAGGAGACTTAGGATGTTGTATTCAGACATACCATCCACGTTCCATTCATAGATAGTATTGGCATTGAATTTAGACTGAGAAAAGACGTTAGGTCTGTTCTCAATACCTAGGTCTGGTGTTGTAACCATGGCTAAAGGTTGACCCTTCTGCCATTGGAGTCTGCACATGTTTTGTTTTTCTTGTTCATCTTTAGAAACCTGGTCTAAATGGATGTTTGGATGTCCACTAAACATTTTTCAAATTTAAATACAACCAGAATTACGGCTAATACGAGCATTTTCCCACTGTGGATAAATATTTCCTCCATAATAGTACCATACATGTGTCCATGCAATGCCACCACTCACTACGCCAAAAATGATATTTAACAGCGCCCCTTTTACAGCGCTTTCTAAACACAAGCGCTGTTGTAAATGTATTTGAAAAATAACGGAGCCTTTTACAGCGCTTTTATTCACAAGCGCTGTAAAACAAGCGCTGTTGTAGGTCATATAACGTTTGCGCATAATGTTATAAGGCTTTTACAGCGCTTTTTAAAAAAGCGCTGTAAAATGAAGCGCTTTCGCGTATGCTTTTACAGCGCTTTTTTCACAAGCGCTGTAAAAGGCATGCGCTTTAAAATAATTGGACTACCTTTTACAGCGCTTTTTTCACAAGCGCTATAAAATACAAGCGCTTTCATTGAATTTAACTACCTATTACAGCGCTTTTATTGACAAGCGCTGTAAAAGACATAAATTTCAAATAATTATATACGTTGGGAACCCTCATATCCTCTACATCTTTCATCACCTCTACTCTGGGAACCCTCATACCCTCATATCCATTACGTGTTGTGCCGCCATCTACCTATTACGTGTTGTCTCAAGTATTTTTTTTTTTAACTAGAGTTTTTTTATCAAATTAAAAATTCATACCACTTGATTTGTGTTAAATCTCTTCAACTAATCAAAAACTCATACCACATGATCTGTTCTGTTTTTAAAATAATTGATTGATATTGGTTTCTTTTTGAAACTTGTTGATATGTTTTGAAAGCTTATTAGTTTTGTAACTGCATTTATATAGGTGGTATAATATGGATAGGAAATGGATGTCAGCCAATCGATTGTCAAAAGAGTATGAAATTGGAGTGAAGGAGTTTGTTGAGTTTGCAGTGAAGAATGCAAAAGATCCAAATAGAGTAGTTTGTCCTTGTTTAAAATGTTGTTTTGGAAAACGTGTTAGAGAAGATGAATTAGAAGGACATCTAGTATGTAATGGAATTGATCAAAGCTACACATGTTGGATAAGACATGGTGAGAAAAAAAAAAGGAAACATTAATTTTGAGAATAGTTCGACATATGCTTCAACTGACTTCGATACAGATACATATGAGCCGGATCGAGTTGATGAGATCGCAAAAGCAGTTGAAGAAGATCATCGAGATTGTCCTAAAATGTTTGAAAGTTTGTTGAGTGATGCAGAGAAAGAATTATATAATGGTTGTACTAAATTCACAAGACTGTCGGCGATATTAAAGTTGTACAACCTAAAAGCGAGTAATGGATGGTCTGATAAAAGCTTTACAGAATTATTAACACTCATAAAAGATATGTTGCCAGATGATAATGAACTTCCCAGTCGAACCTACGAGGCTAAAAGGATTTTGTGTTCTATTGGCATGAGTTACGAAAGGATTCATGCGTGTCCTAATGATTGCATTTTATTTCGAAATGAATATGAACTACTTAAGGCGTGTCCGAAATGCAATGTCTCTCGATATAAGAAGAAAGAATCTACTCCAGCAAAAGTCGTGTGGTATTTTCCTATAATACCAAGATTTAGGCGCATGTATCGCAGTGAAGAAGATTCAAAACACTTGACATGGCATACAGATGAAAGAATTAGAGATGGAATGTTTCGACACCCTGCAGATTCCCCACAATGGGCAAAAATTGATCACGAGTATCCTGAATTCGGGATAGAGTCAAGAAATCTAAGACTTGCACTTTCTACTGATGGAATGAATCCACATGGTCTTCAAAGCATCTCACACAGCACGTGGCCTGTGATTTTGGTAATATATAACCTACCTCCATGGTTATGTATGAAGCGTAAGTTTATGATGTTGTCTCTGTTAATTTCTGGACCCAAACAACCGGGGAATGATATCGACGTATACTTGACTCCTCTAATAGAAGATTTAAAACGTATGTGGGAGACAGGTGTGGAAGTTTATGATGGGTATAAGAAAGAATATTTCAATTTGAGGGCTATGTTGTTCGGCACAATTAATGACTTTCCAGCATATGGTAATTTATCAAGATATAGCATTAAAGGTCAATGTGCATGTCCTGTATGTGAAGAGAGTACAAATTGGATGCGGTTGAAACATTGTAAGAAGAATGTGTTTCTTGGACATCGTAGATTTTTACCTTATAGTCATCAGTATCGTTGGTGGAGAAATGCATTTAATGGAAAATCAGAGGAAGGTAAAGCTCCTTTACCACCGACTGGATATCAAATACTTGAAAAAGTACAAGGTTTGACCAATAAATTTGGCAAACCTTTTGCGGGAGAGCTGGTCAAAACTGGGTGGAAGAAAAAGTCAATTTTCTTTGAATTACCATATTGGAAGTCATTGTATATAAGACATTTCCTCGATGTGATGCATATTGAAAAAAATGTATTTGATAGTGTTATTGGTACGTTACTCAATGTTCCAGGAAAGTCTAAAGACGGCATCAACGCAAGATTGGACTTGGTCGATATGGGAATAAGAAATGAATTGGCTCTAGTAAAGAAAGGAAATCGCACATATCTACCTCCAGCCGCTCATACTCTATCTAGAAAGGAAAAAATTGTTTTATGTAAATTTCTACATGAAGTTAAAGTTCCAGAAGGATACTCTTCGAACATTAGAAATTTTGTTTGTATGAAAGACCTCAAGTTAAAAGGTTTGAAGACTCATGATTGTCATATTCTAATGGAGCATTTGCTACCAATAGGTATACGTTCCATTTTACCTGAAAACGTTCGACTAGCATTAACTAGATTATGTTTCTTCTTCAGGGAAATTTGTAGTAAAGTGATCGACCCTCAGAAATTACCGACATTGTAGAGGGAAATTGTTGTTACTTTGTGTGAGCTTGAAATGTATTTCCCACCATCGTTTTTTGATATAATGGTTCACCTTACTGTTCATCTGGTTAAGGAGACACAACTTTGTGGGCCAGCTTATATGAGATGGATGTATCCGATAGAACGATATATGAAAATATTAAAAGGGTACGTAAAAAGTAGAAGTCGACCAGAAGGTTGTATTGCTGAACGATACATTGTTGAAGAGGCTGCTGAATTTTGTACTGAATATCTGTCCAATGTTGAATCCATAGGGCTTCCCATGTCTCGTCATTCGGGAAGACTATCAGGAGAAGGGATAATTGGAATGAGACTACTGACTATATCAAGGACAGAATTGGAGCAGGCACAATTGTATGTTCTGCACAATGATGATGAGGTTCAACCGTATGTTACAATACACATGGATCAATTATCTCGTTTGAACATGAATAGGAATCAAAATTGGATAACTCGAGAGCACAATCGAAGTTTTATACCATGGTTAAAAAATCACATAAAGTCAAAATTTGACATAGACCCCGGATCAATTTCACAAAAATTTAGGTGGCTAGCAAATGGTCCGAGCTTACATGTCTTTTCTTACACTGGTTATGTTATTAACGGCTACACATTTTATACCAAAGAACAAGATGATCAGACCACTATGCAAAATAGTGGAGTCACTCTCGTAGCTGAAGCGATGCATGTCTCAAGTGCAAAAGACAAAAACCCAATATATGCAAATCTATCATATTTTGGGGTTATCGAGCGCATATGGGAGTTAGACTACACAATGTTTCGTGTTCCCATATTTGGTTGCAAGTGGGTCGATAATAATAATGGCGTTCGAATTGATGAGTCAGGATTCTTGCTTGTTGATTTTAATAGGGTGGGATACAAAGACGAGCCTTTTATTTTAGCGTCGCAAGCTCAACAAGTGATTTATGTCACCGATCCTTCTGATGATAAATGGTCTGTTGTCCTATCGACCAATAAAATAAGTGATGATAACAACAATGATGAAGATGTTGGTAATGATCTTTTATTTGCAACATCACAACAACCACATGAAATTGATTCAACTGATGATGGTTTATATCTTAGAGATGATCATGATGAGGGAATTTGGATTAATCCATCGTTTCGTATTGTAAATGGACAAACAAATGTGAATCCCACCAGGAAAAGAAGAAGGGCATCTTAATGTACATGTTTAATTGTTTTATATAAGCCATGCATGTAATCTGAATTATTGTTGTAATCTGAATTATTGTTCTATTCTGAATTATTGTTCTATTCTGGTTTTATTTGTAATCTGAATTTTTGTTCTATTCTGGTTTTATTATTGTAATCTGAATTATTATTCTATTCTGGTTCTATTATGGTTTTATTGAATTATTGTGGTATTATATAATCTGAATTATTCTGGTTCTATTCTTGTTTTATTGTTGTCTAAGAAGGCAAGCATAACCAGTGATTATTGCATGTTTATGTAAATTTGGACAATTACAATTCTTAAGAACTATGCATGTAAAAAAAGTGCATGTCTTTTACAGCGCTTTTTAAAAAAAGCGCTGTAAAAGGCCCTTTTAAAAATTAAACAATGAGACATTTTACAGCGCTTTTTTCAAAAAGCGCTGTAAAAGACTTTAAAAATAATAATGAAAAGATAACTAACATGACTTTCTCTAACAGGATTTTCTTCAAACACCTTTTACGCATCATGTGTAACACCCCGTTTTTCAAAGCGAGGGTGTATTTTTTTTTTTCAAAAGAAATTAAAATAAAACAGAGAAATAAACAAAGTAACACCTTTGAATAAATAATTAAGTCATTATAATTTACAAGCAGCGGAAAAAGTTATCAAAATATGAATTCAAAATATTTACATAACAAAAGTGGTACAGTCTTCCAGCTTAAAAATAAAAGCAACCCAAAAGAAAGACATATGTTCCCTCTGTGTCAACCTAATCTGATCATTCTACTAAAAAGCTATACACCCTGAGTAATCACCACGCGCCCCGTAGGATCCTTCTAACATAGCTCCAGTTAAGCATTCCCATCTACATTCCCATCCGTAGGGTACAAACCAATAGGGTTGTCCTGGCTCTCATCTGAGGGCAAAGCCCAGATTTCCACAATAGTTGTAAAGGGTCACCAACCGAAATTAACAGTTAACAAATAACATTTAAGTTTTTAAATGCATAAAATATCCTCTCAACTAAGCATGCACCTTAAAAGGATTTTTCATATGCTAAAAGTTCATATAATGCTTGTCAAATGTAAATGAAGTCAAATAAAGTTCTCCATCCATCAAGTAATATATAATTGACCAAAACATTGATAAATCACTTGAGCATTCAATTATCTAACTCAGGATAAGATTTTCCACTGAGCCAATCGATTGGGGAAATCAATTTCCTGAAAGTTTTTAGTGAAAATTGAACTCTGGACTTAAATCAATCGATTGGGTAAATCGATTGACTCAATCGATTGGGTAAATCGATTGACAGACAGGACAGAACCCCTGTAATGAATCCAATCGATTGGACAAATCGATTTTTGGAAGACAAAGCCCCTGACTTGAATCCAATTGAATCCAATCGATTTACCAAATCGATTTCTTAAATGATTTTGAAATATAACTTACAAAATCGATTGGGTAAATCGATTTCGTGCAAAACAGAGCCCCTGTAACTCATCAAATCGATTGGGTAAATCGATTTCCCTGTATATTCTTTCAAAAATACATAAACCAACTCAATCATATTCAAACACCACTCCAAACCTTAACACTTAGCAATACCCGTATAATCACCACGACATTACGAGTTTCGAAAACGTTTTACAATCTAACATACTATCACACAAATCCAAAACATAACTCTTGGTACAATCAACACAATCACAATTTGAATCAAACACACTTACACATAAGTTCAAAGCATAACACTTAGCAAAATTCAACACAATCATAATTTGCATCAAACACGACTCGTGTGCCAAGCACCCTAATGCAATGCGTATATGCCAAAATGCATGGACTCGGAATTCCAAACCAAAACCCTCCTCGAAGGGCCGTAAATCATAATTGTACCGCCTATCGCAGGCCAAAGTACCAATTACCGAGGTGCCACCTATCACGGGTCAGCACGATTTACTAAAAAGCGTAAATCATAAACGTACCACCTATCACGGGTCAGTACAGTTTACCGAGGTGCCACCTATCACGGGTCAGCACGATTTACTAAAAGAAAAAGCGTAAGTCGTAAGGGTACCGCCTATCACAGGCCAAAGTATAACTTACCGAGGTGCCACCTATCACGGGTCAGCACAACTTACAAAAAAGTAAATCGTAAACGTACCACCTATCACGGGTCAATACAGTTTACCAAGGTGCCACCTATCACGGGTTCAGCACAATTTACCAATGAAATGCATGAGCATACACTAACTCCATTCACAACAATCGTTAAGTAAATACAGCTATTAAAAGATTCCCCATTTTTAATACTCATTTAACCTAACGATTTTCACGCCAAACGTTAAGCAAACAGACATATTAAGAGATTCCCCATTCTTAATATACTTTTGACTTAAACGATTTCCACAACAAAACATTCAGTAAACAAGACATTAAGAGATTCCCCATTCCTAATGCTCATTCACTGAAGCGATTTTCAAAAACAAACATTAAGTAAACAAGACATTAAGAGATTCCCCTTTCTTAATTCTCATTTAACTTAAATGATTTTTTCCAAAACAAACGTTAAGTAACCAAGACATTAAGAGATTCCCCATTCTTAACGCCCAGTTAACTTAAACGATTTTCAAAACAACGTTAAGTAACTAAGACATTAAGAGATTCCCCATTCTTAACCCCCCAGTTAACTTCAACGATTTTCAAAACAAACTTCAAGTAAATAAGATATTAAGAGATTCCCCATTCTTAATTCTTATTTAACTTAAAACGATTTTCCAAAACACACATTAGGTAAACGAGACGTTAAGAGATTCCCCATTCTTAATCCTCGTTTAAGTTAATGGTTTTTTCCAAATTTCCACACGAAACAAACTCAAACGTACTTTCACATTCAATCCATAACACACACAAAATCATTTTTCCACACAAACCACACAAAATACATCTCAAACATGTTATCAAATTCAACCCAAATCAACCAACGATTCACATCAAATCACATCAATCAACAACCATCAAGTAAGAACACGCCAAGTACGACGACACAAATTAACACAATCCATCACTCAAACACAATAAGTTTCATATACTCGAAATCATACATAATGGGTTTAAAATTCATTCTCCACGAAACATTACGTAAACCCTAACCAAATCCTTTTCCACACAACCACAAGTAAGTCCCTAAATGCAAACTAAAAGTTTGGAAGGAGCCCTTACCTTAACGTTAGCTCTAATGTGCGATTACGGCACTGTGAGTAAATCCGGTAAATTTTCCGCTCGCAACGCCGCTTCCAAAATTGGTCCACTAGCACCGTAGCACGGAGGTGAACAACCTTCCCTTCTATCACTTCTTGAAACGACGCTTTGATCTAGATGAAACGGAGAGGTTTGTGTTTAAATCCCTAATACCGTTTTTCTTCGTTTTCGGATCAAAGAGGAAGTATGAAGTTGAGAAATCCTTGTCCTATCATCCACTATCAATTTCGAACTCAAAGGGAAGAAAAGAGAGCAAAAATGAGCAACAATGGAGGAAGGGAGAAGAAGGGGTTCTTGCGCAGAGGAAGAAGAAGTTCTCTTTTTCCTTTTTCCTTCCTTCTATTCTCTCTCCTCTCTATTTCCTTTTCTTTCTTATCTAATTTTCTTTTCTTTTTCCCCCCACACAAACATATATATATAAATATATATAACTTATAACTTAACAAATATCTAGATATTTATTAAAATTACCATTTCACCCATAACCTCTCCAATCCACTTTTGTCAAAAATATCTACCCTCGTCGCAACTCAATTGATAGATAAATTTTTCTGCAACCAGATATATTTATAACAAAATTTCCCGGTATTAAATCCTTCGTAACGGAAGTAAATTATTTCCCGACAAATAATTTCAATCCAAGTTCCAAAAATATATTTTCGGCCTTTAACTCACTAAATACCGAAAACTGGGTTAAAAGCCTAAGCAATTTAACACAAAATACCCTAAAATGGTATAACTTAGGATTTAAAATTACGGGTCTTACATTACTACCCCCCTAAAATTAGTTTCGTCCTCGAAACTTAAAGTACGAGTAGCAATCCTCACTAGGTTTGTACTCAAATTCAACATACTAGTCATAACTTGTTTCACCTGGCCTTCTCGGAAAAAGTGTTGCCTACCCCTTTTCATAGGGTGTTTAATAACTCTGCATCCATTCATAGTCGGTAAGACTCGTCCATTCCATTCAATATGGTTTTGTCTATTATCGACAAGAGATTAAGGATGATCAGTCCCTCAATTTGTCAACAAATAACCAACAACCATGATAGTGGCTTAGACTATCTTAACCGAACTGTAATAGCGCTCCTTACAACTTACAACTGAGGTTATCTCAATGTACAAGCAGTCAACAATCTTCTCAAGGTCCATTGAGTTTCCCTTATTTTCCTATAACTTTGATCCAGTCGACGAAGTAAAATATCCCATACCTATGTCACGTAGTCTCATTTGCATCCACTTGGTACGAAACATCCATTTGGTATCGAACTGAAACACTTAGAACGACCCCAACACACTGAGCACAGAACAATCACTACATCCGAGAACTCCTAAATTTATCCCTTGTCCACAAATCCTCGATTTTTCTTAAGTCGTACAACTATGTCAAACTGTAGTGTTCTTATCAGTATGTTATTCCAGTTATAAATTTAATAACTCCATCCCCACATATGCTTGGTGATCAAAGCTTCCTCAAATATTTTCGAAATCATGTCCAAGACTATACCACTTGGGACACACAAACTTCCTTTCAGTTTAGTACTTCATTTCAAGGGTCACGATTTGCATTAAAATCTAACTTGAATTTAATTCACAGATCAAGGTCTACATTTGTCTCATGCCTAACACTTCAAATTTACGCTTCACTAGAAAATTTCTTACATACTTCGCAATTATGCACTAATTCAAAAATTATTCTCCTACATCTACTGCCAACATTCATTATGATACTTCTCAATTCCGTTGTGTCCTTCATTTGCAACTTGATGATTATCTTTTCATTATGACAAGTCAGATGCATTGGATTCACTCCATCACTTTTACATTTATACAAACCTTAAATTTCTACCTTGAACCTTGATACATCTTCATTGCAGTGATTCCAATAAATCAAGGCTTACTAATCCCCACCAAACTTTTCCATTTCATGTTCAATCGTTTCCTATCAAACAAACATTTAACTCCTTTGATTGACGAACACAATAACAACTCCTATGACATGCACTCAAGTAGTGCCTTTATATCGTTGGCATACCTTTATAATAATAATGTCTGAATTCTAGTTGAGATAATACTTTTCTCGAATCTTTAATTGTCATAAGCTACATCTCTATGTGCTGCTCCAACATATTCCTTGGCACATTTTCCAATACTTGTTTCACTTTCTATCATTTAATAGGATTCTCAAATTTGATCTTCAAAATCTCCAAACACTTCCATCCTCAACATGAATCATCTATCACTTGCCTGTCTCAACTCCTTCGATTATGAAAGTTTTAAGCATTACTTGGTGCTCCACCCAACCTTGCGAGATTTTAAATCATCAGCTAAAAATCAACCATCTTAGGGTCCCAAATCAAATCTCGAATATTCCTTCAGTCCTATCAAAATATTAACATCCTCTTAGTAATTTCCATCCTTTAATAAACTCTCAAACTTATATTACCGAAATCTCAAGTATTCTCGTACTCGATTACTTCAAATTCCACTTAATGGTAACATAGAGTTCAATACATCAAGGCTTAACTCATTAGGTTTCTCTCAACATCGCTCAAAATTCACACTTACGTGTCTATAGATTCATCCAATATTACTATCCATATTTAGTAATCCAAGATGCGAATCCAGTCTAACTCGAATGCTCGACTTTATCCCTCAAGGTATCGACTATTCCTCAAAGCGTATTTTAGCTAACCAAGGGAGTATTTACTCCTAGTGTGCAACGCTCCCTTAACTTCAATACCAGACTCTTTCATTGACACCTAAGCACCAAATGTTATTCCAAATGGAAGCCTTATCTTCTCAACAGTTCCAGGATGTTCACATCTCCTTGACAGTTGTCAAACTTCATCCGGTTTTATACTGAAATCTACTAGGAAAACATCTAATACTTTTCTTAACAAGAGTCCTCAACTTAGATCTTTACTTGAAATCCCTTATTAGTCTAATGTTAATTCATCCATACTCATCATCTTCGAGTTTACACCAACACATAGCTTCTGTGTCATGGGAACCATTTTATAAATTCCATGCCGTCATGATTTGCTTCAAGTCTGCTTGGCAATTCGTCATCTCGAAGATCTTTTCCATTTCTCGAATACACTAATAATCTCTTTTCCTGAGTTCTCATCACCCTTGAACTTTGGAGGATGGTAATGACGACAATCTTTCAATCCTCTTGACTTAATAGCATAAATCCCTCTTTCCCTCTTCTCCAGATCCCGTCGAGTCCTTGTAGTAGTTCGTGCAACAACAAAACATCCATGTTATTTGTAGCTTCAACCATTTGATCATCCCTACTGACGTTCGTCCTTGCAACGTCGTTCCCTCTTGGAGGTAGTGTTTTCGAAAAACCAACATCAAGAAGAAGTGTTAACACCACTTCGAATAATTCCAAAACTAAGTTTTGAATATATCAACACATAATAACTACACCTGATCTGACAACTCAGACCAATTACCCCGACGCATGATCAGATAACGACTCGCAACCTACAGGTTGACTTACAATCTACAACCAAAGGCTCCACAGCCCCCAAAGAAAACCAAACCAAAGCTCTGATACCACAATGTAACACCCCGTTTTTCAAAGCGAGGGTGTATTTTTTTTTTTCAAAAGAAATTAAAATAAAACAGAGAAATAAACAAAGTAACACCTTTGGATAAATAATTAAGTCATTATAATTTACAAGCAGCGGAAAAAGTTATCAAAATATGAATTCAAAATATTTACATAACAAAAGTGGTACAGTCTTCCAGCTTAAAAATAAAAGCAACCCAAAAGAAAGACATATGTTCCCTCTGTGTCAACCTAATCTGATCATTCTACCAAAAAGCTATACACCCTGAGTAATCACCACGCGCCCCGTAGGATCCTTCTAACATAGCTCCAGTTAAGCATTCCCATCTACATTCCCATCCGTAGGGTACAAACCAATAGGGTTGTCCTGGCTCTCATCTGAGGGCAAAGCCCAGATTTCCACAATAGTTGTAAAGGGTCACCAACCGAAATTAACAGTTAACAAATAACATTTAAGTTTTTAAATGCATAAAATATCCTCTCAACTAAGCATGCACCTTAAAAGGATTTTTCATATGCTAAAAGTTCATATAATGCTTGTCAAATGTAAATGAAGTCAAATAAAGTTCTCCATCCATCAAGTAATATATAATTGACCAAAACATTGATAAATCACTTGAGCATTCAATTATCTAACTCAGGATAAGATTTTCCACTGAGCCAATCGATTGGGGAAATCAATTTCCTGAAAGTTTTTAGTGAAAATTGAACTCTGGACTTAAATCAATCGATTGGGTAAATCGATTGACTCAATCGATTGGGTAAATCGATTGACAGACAGGACAGAACCCCTGTAATGAATCCAATCGATTGGACAAATCGATTTTTGGAAGACAAAGCCCCTGACTTGAATCCAATTGAATCCAATCGATTTACCAAATCGATTTCTTAAATGATTTTGAAATATAACTTACAAAATCGATTGGGTAAATCGATTTCGTGCAAAACAGAGCCCCTGTAACTCATCAAATCGATTGGGTAAATCGATTTCCCTGTATATTCTTTCAAAAATACATAAACCAACTCAATCATATTCAAACACCACTCCAAACCTTAACACTTAGCAATACCCGTATAATCACCACGACATTACGAGTTTCGAAAACGTTTTACAATCTAACATACTATCACACAAATCCAAAACATAACTCTTGGTACAATCAACACAATCACAATTTGAATCAAACACACTTACACATAAGTTCAAAGCATAACACTTAGCAAAATTCAACACAATCATAATTTGCATCAAACACGACTCGTGTGCCAAGCACCCTAATGCAATGCGTATATGCCAAAATGCATGGACTCGGAATTCCAAACCAAAACCCTCCTCGAAGGGCCGTAAATCATAATTGTACCGCCTATCGCAGGCCAAAGTACCAATTACCGAGGTGCCACCTATCACGGGTCAGCACGATTTACTAAAAAGCGTAAATCATAAACGTACCACCTATCACGGGTCAGTACAGTTTACCGAGGTGCCACCTATCACGGGTCAGCACGATTTACTAAAAGAAAAAGCGTAAGTCGTAAGGGTACCGCCTATCACAGGCCAAAGTATAACTTACCGAGGTGCCACCTATCACGGGTCAGCACAACTTACAAAAAGTAAATCGTAAACGTACCACCTATCACGGGTCAATACAGTTTACCGAGGTGCCACCTATCACGGGTTCAGCACAATTTACCAATGAAATGCATGAGCATACACTAACTCCATTCACAACAATCGTTAAGTAAATGCAGCTATTAAAAGATTCCCCATTTTTAATACTCATTTAACTTAACGATTTTCACGCCAAACGTTAAGCAAACAGACATATTAAGAGATTCCCCATTCTTAATATACTTTTGACTTAAACGATTTCCACAACAAAACATTCAGTAAACAAGACATTAAGAGATTCCCCATTCCTAATGCTCATTCACTGAAGCGATTTTCAAAAACAAACATTAAGTAAACAAGACATTAAGAGATTCCCCTTTCTTAATTCTCATTTAACTTAAATGATTTTTTCCAAAACAAACGTTAAGTAACCAAGACATTAAGAGATTCCCCATTCTTAACGCCCAGTTAACTTAAACGATTTTCAAAACAACGTTAAGTAACTAAGACATTAAGAGATTCCCCATTCTTAACCCCCCAGTTAACTTCAACGATTTTCAAAACAAACTTCAAGTAAATAAGATATTAAGAGATTCCCCATTCTTAATTCTTATTTAACTTAAAACGATTTTCCAAAACACACATTAGGTAAACGAGACGTTAAGAGATTCCCCATTCTTAATCCTCGTTTAACTTAATGGTTTTTTCCAAATTTCCACACGAAACAAACTCAAACGTACTTTCACATTCAATCCATAACTCACACAAAATCATTTTTCCACACAAACCACACAAAATACATCTCAAACATGTTATCAAATTCAACCCAAATCAACCAACGATTCACATCAAATCACATCAATCAACAACCATCAAGTAAGAACACGCCAAGTACGACGACACAAATTAACACAATCCATCACTCAAACACAATAAGTTTCATATACTCGAAATCATACATAATGGGTTTAAAATTCATTCTCCACGAAACATTACGTAAACCCTAACCAAATCCTTTTCCACACAACCACAAGTAAGTCCCTAAATGCAAACTAAAAGTTTGGAAGGAGCCCTTACCTTAACGTTAGCTCTAATGTGCGATTACGACACTGTGAGTAAATCCGGTAAATTTTCCGCTCGCAACGCCGCTTCCAAAATTGGTCCACTAGCACCGTAGCAAGGAGGTGAGCAACCTTCCCTTCTATCACTTCTTGAAACGAAGCTTGGATCTAGAAGAAACGGGGATGTTTGTGTTTGACGGTTTTGAAATCCCTAATACCGTTTTCGAATCCGGGAGAAAGGAAGAAGCTGGAAACTTGATCTTTCTCACCCACTAGCCTTGGGTTTCAATTTTTGAACTCAAATGAAGCAAAGAAAGCAAAGAAAAGTATAACCATGGAGGAAGGAGGAAGTTGGCGCGAGAGACAGGGAGAGGAAAATGTTTTTAGGTTTTCCTTCAGTTTTCCTTTCTTCCTTTCTCCTTCCTTTCTATTTCTTTTCTCTTTATATTTCCTCCCTTTCCTTTTCTCCTCTTTCTATTTCTATTTCCTTTCTATCCCTCCACACAAACATATATATACATATTTGTATATATATTACAATTAACAAATATCTCAAAATATCTAGATATTTATTAAAATTACCATTTCACCCATAACTTCTCCAAACCACTTTTTGTTAAAAATATCTACTCTCGTCGCAACTCAATTGATAGATGCAATTTTTAGCTGCTTGAGATATTTTTAACAAAACTCTATAGAATTAAATTCTTCGTACAAGATTCACCGCAGTTAAATTAATTTACTCATCGACGAGTAATTTTAATCGGGTATCAAAATATCTTTTTGGTCATTTAAACTCCCAAAATATTAATAACTTTGGCTAAAAAGCCCCTGAGTTCAATACCAAAATCCACTAAAATACCTAAAGTTTAATTTAAAATTAGGGGTCTTACATTACTACCCCCCTAAAATTAGTTTCGTCCTCGAAACTTAAAGTACGAGTAGTAATCCACACAAGGTTTGTACTCAAATTCAACATACTAGTCACAACTTGTTTCACCCGGCCTTCTCGAAAAAGTGTTGCCTACCCCTTTTCATAGGGTGCTTAATAACTTCACACACATCCGTAGTCGGTAATGCTCGTCCGTTCCATCCAACATGATTTTGTCTACTATCAACAAGAGATTAAGGATGATCAGTCCCTCAATTTGTCAATAAATAGTCGACAACCATGATAGTGGCTTAGACTATCTTAACCGAACTGTAGTAGCGCTCTTTGCAACTTATAACTGAGATTATCTTAATGTACAAGCAGTCAACAATCTTCTCAAAGTCCATTGAGTTTCCCTTATTTTCCTATAACTTTGATCCTGTTGACGAAGTAAAATATCCCATACTTATGTCTCGTAGTCTCATTTGCATCCACTTGGTACGAAACATCCATTTGGTACCAAACTGAAACACTTAGAATGACCCTAACACACTGAGCACCAAACAATCACTACATCCGAGAACTCATAAACTTCTCCCTTGTCCATGAATCCTCGATTTTTCTTAAGTCGTACAACTACGTCAAACTATAGTGTTCTTATCAGTATGTTATTCCAGTTATAAATTTAGTAATCCAATCTCCACATATGCTTGGTGATCAAAGCTTCCTCAATTATTTTCGAAATCATGCCAAAGACTATACTATTTAGGACACACAAACTTCCTTTCAGTTTAGTACTTCATTTCAAGAGTCACGTTTTCCATTAAAATCCAACTTGAATTTAATTCACAGAACAAGGTCTACATTTGTATCATTACCTAACACCTCAAATTCACGCTTCACTAAAAAAAATTTCTTACATACTCCGTAATTATGCATAAACTCGAAAATAATTCTCCTACCTCTACTGCCAACATTCATTCTGATACTTCTTAATTTTGATGTGTCCTTCATTTGCATCTTGATGATTATCCTTTCATTATGACAGGTCAACCGCATTGTATTCACTCCATCACTTTTCCATTTATACAAACCTTAAATTTCTACCTCGAACCTTGATACATCTTCATTATAGTGATTCCAATAAATCAAGGCTTACTAATTCCCACCAAACCTTTCCATTTCATGTTCAATTGTTTCCCATCAAACAAACATTGAACTCCTTTGATTGACGAACACAATAATAATCCCCATGACATGTACTCAAGTAATGTCTTTATATCTTGGCATACCTTTATGATAATAATGTCTGAATTATAGGTGAGATAATTCCTTTCCTGAATCTTTAATTGTCATAAGCTACATCTCTATGTGCTGCTCCAACAAATTTCTTGGCACATTTCCCAATATTTGTTTCACTTGCTGGATTCTTATTCCTTCACAACCTTCACCGAGATACAAACTGAAAGAATCCTAACAATCAAACGTTCTAAAGAATTATTTCTCCCACATTCTCCAAAGCATTTCCTAAGAAATAATTATCTATAACTTCCTCGTCCCAAATTTTTGCAGTAAAATGTCTCAAAGACCCACATACCTTTCATTGTTCATCTAGTCACTAAAACACTCAGTTTAAATCTCGACGCTTGATTTCCCACGACCAACAACTAAATCATAAATCATTCATTCCATCTCTTCTTTTTCACTTGCTATCATTTAATAGGATTCTAAAATTTGATCCTCAAAATCTCCAAACACTTCCATCCTTAACATGAATTATTTATCACTTGTCGGCCTCAACTTCTTCGATTATGAAAGTTTTAAGCATTACTTGGTCCTCCATCCAACCTTGCGAGATTTTAAATCATCAGCTAAAAATCAACCATCTTAGGGTCCCAAATCAAATCTCGAATATTCCTTCAGTCCTATCAAAATATTAACATCCTCTTAGTAATTTCCATCCTTTAATAAACTCTCAAACTTATATTACCGAAATCTCAAGTATTCTCGTACTCGATTACTTCAAATTCCACTTAATGGTAACATAGAGTTCAATACATCAAGGCTTAACTCATTAGGTTTCTCTCAACATCGCTCAAAATTCACACTTACGTGTCTATAGATTCATCCAATATTACTATCCATATTTAGTAATCCAAGATGCGAATCCAGTCTAACTCGAATGCTCGACTTTATCCCTCAAGGTATCGACTATTCCTCAAAGCGTATTTTAGCTAACCAAGGGAGTATTTACTCCTAGTGTGCAACGCTCCCTTAACTTCAATACCAGACTCTTTCATTGACACCTAAGCACCAAATGTTATTCCAAATGGAAGCCTTATCTTCTCAACAGTTCCAGGATGTTCACATCTCCTTGACAGTTGTCAAACTTCATCCGGTTTTATACTGAAATCTACTAGGAAAACATCTAATACTTTTCTTAACAAGAGTCCTCAACTTAGATCTTTACTTGAAATCCCTTATTAGTCTAATGTTAATTCATCCATACTCATCATCTTCGAGTTTACACCAACACATAGCTTCTGTGTCATGGGAACCATTTTATAAATTCCATGCCGTCATGATTTGCTTCAAGTCTGCTTGGCAATTCGTCATCTCGAAGATCTTTTCCATTTCTCGAATACACTAATAATCTCTTTTCCTGAGTTCTCATCACCCTTGAACTTTGGAGGATGGTAATGACGACAATCTTTCAATCCTCTTGACTTAATAGCATAAATCCCTCTTTCCCTCTTCTCCAGATCCCGTCGAGTCCTTGTAGTAGTTCGTGCAACAACAAAACATCCATGTTATTTGTAGCTTCAACCATTTGATCATCCCTACTGACGTTCGTCCTTGCAACGTCGTTCCCTCTTGGAGGTAGTGTTTTCGAAAAACCAACATCAAGAAGAAGTGTTAACACCACTTCGAATAATTCCAAAACTAAGTTTTGAATATATCAACACATAATAACTACACCTGATCTGACAACTCAGACCAATTACCCCGACGCATGATCAGATAACGACTCGCAACCTACAGGTTGACTTACAATCTACAACCAAAGGCTCCACAGCCCCCAAAGAAAACCAAACCAAAGCTCTGATACCACAATGTAACACCCCGTTTTTCAAAGCGAGGGTGTATTTTTTTTTTTCAAAAGAAATTAAAATAAAACAGAGAAATAAACAAAGTAACACCTTTGGATAAATAATTAAGTCATTATAATTTACAAGCAGCGGAAAAAGTTATCAAAATATGAATTCAAAATATTTACATAACAAAAGTGGTACAGTCTTCCAGCTTAAAAATAAAAGCAACCCAAAAGAAAGACATATGTTCCCTCTGTGTCAACCTAATCTGATCATTCTACCAAAAAGCTATACACCCTGAGTAATCACCACGCGCCCCGTAGGATCCTTCTAACATAGCTCCAGTTAAGCATTCCCATCTACATTCCCATCCGTAGGGTACAAACCAATAGGGTTGTCCTGGCTCTCATCTGAGGGCAAAGCCCAGATTTCCACAATAGTTGTAAAGGGTCACCAACCGAAATTAACAGTTAACAAATAACATTTAAGTTTTTAAATGCATAAAATATCCTCTCAACTAAGCATGCACCTTAAAAGGATTTTTCATATGCTAAAAGTTCATATAATGCTTGTCAAATGTAAATGAAGTCAAATAAAGTTCTCCATCCATCAAGTAATATATAATTGACCAAAACATTGATAAATCACTTGAGCATTCAATTATCTAACTCAGGATAAGATTTTCCACTGAGCCAATCGATTGGGGAAATCAATTTCCTGAAAGTTTTTAGTGAAAATTGAACTCTGGACTTAAATCAATCGATTGGGTAAATCGATTGACTCAATCGATTGGGTAAATCGATTGACAGACAGGACAGAACCCCTGTAATGAATCCAATCGATTGGACAAATCGATTTTTGGAAGACAAAGCCCCTGACTTGAATCCAATTGAATCCAATCGATTTACCAAATCGATTTCTTAAATGATTTTGAAATATAACTTACAAAATCGATTGGGTAAATCGATTTCGTGCAAAACAGAGCCCCTGTAACTCATCAAATCGATTGGGTAAATCGATTTCCCTGTATATTCTTTCAAAAATACATAAACCAACTCAATCATATTCAAACACCACTCCAAACCTTAACACTTAGCAATACCCGTATAATCACCACGACATTACGAGTTTCGAAAACGTTTTACAATCTAACATACTATCACACAAATCCAAAACATAACTCTTGGTACAATCAACACAATCACAATTTGAATCAAACACACTTACACATAAGTTCAAAGCATAACACTTAGCAAAATTCAACACAATCATAATTTGCATCAAACACGACTCGTGTGCCAAGCACCCTAATGCAATGCGTATATGCCAAAATGCATGGACTCGGAATTCCAAACCAAAACCCTCCTCGAAGGGCCGTAAATCATAATTGTACCGCCTATCGCAGGCCAAAGTACCAATTACCGAGGTGCCACCTATCACGGGTCAGCACGATTTACTAAAAAGCGTAAATCATAAACGTACCACCTATCACGGGTCAGTACAGTTTACCGAGGTGCCACCTATCACGGGTCAGCACGATTTACTAAAAGAAAAAGCGTAAGTCGTAAGGGTACCGCCTATCACAGGCCAAAGTATAACTTACCGAGGTGCCACCTATCACGGGTCAGCACAACTTACAAAAAAGTAAATCGTAAACGTACCACCTATCACGGGTCAATACAGTTTACCAAGGTGCCACCTATCACGGGTTCAGCACAATTTACCAATGAAATGCATGAGCATACACTAACTCCATTCACAACAATCGTTAAGTAAATACAGCTATTAAAAGATTCCCCATTTTTAATACTCATTTAACCTAACGATTTTCACGCCAAACGTTAAGCAAACAGACATATTAAGAGATTCCCCATTCTTAATATACTTTTGACTTAAACGATTTCCACAACAAAACATTCAGTAAACAAGACATTAAGAGATTCCCCATTCCTAATGCTCATTCACTGAAGCGATTTTCAAAAACAAACATTAAGTAAACAAGACATTAAGAGATTCCCCTTTCTTAATTCTCATTTAACTTAAATGATTTTTTCCAAAACAAACGTTAAGTAACCAAGACATTAAGAGATTCCCCATTCTTAACGCCCAGTTAACTTAAACGATTTTCAAAACAACGTTAAGTAACTAAGACATTAAGAGATTCCCCATTCTTAACCCCCCAGTTAACTTCAACGATTTTCAAAACAAACTTCAAGTAAATAAGATATTAAGAGATTCCCCATTCTTAATTCTTATTTAACTTAAAACGATTTTCCAAAACACACATTAGGTAAACGAGACGTTAAGAGATTCCCCATTCTTAATCCTCGTTTAACTTAATGGTTTTTTCCAAATTTCCACACGAAACAAACTCAAACGTACTTTCACATTCAATCCATAACTCACACAAAATCATTTTTCCACACAAACCACACAAAATACATCTCAAACATGTTATCAAATTCAACCCAAATCAACCAACGATTCACATCAAATCACATCAATCAACAACCATCAAGTAAGAACACGCCAAGTACGACGACACAAATTAACACAATCCATCACTCAAACACAATAAGTTTCATATACTCGAAATCATACATAATGGGTTTAAAATTCATTCTCCACGAAACATTACGTAAACCCTAACCAAATCCTTTTCCACACAACCACAAGTAAGTCCCTAAATGCAAACTAAAAGTTTGGAAGGAGCCCTTACCTTAACGTTAGCTCTAATGTGCGATTACGACACTGTGAGTAAATCCGGTAAATTTTCCGCTCGCAACGCCGCTTCCAAAATTGGTCCACTAGCACCGTAGCAAGGAGGTGAGCAACCTTCCCTTCTATCACTTCTTGAAACGAAGCTTGGATCTAGAAGAAACGGGGATGTTTGTGTTTGACGGTTTTGAAATCCCTAATACCGTTTTCGAATCCGGGAGAAAGGAAGAAGCTGGAAACTTGATCTTTCTCACCCACTAGCCTTGGGTTTCAATTTTTGAACTCAAATGAAGCAAAGAAAGCAAAGAAAAGTATAACCATGGAGGAAGGAGGAAGTTGGCGCGAGAGACAGGGAGAGGAAAATGTTTTTAGGTTTTCCTTCAGTTTTCCTTTCTTCCTTTCTCCTTCCTTTCTATTTCTTTTCTCTTTATATTTCCTCCCTTTCCTTTTCTCCTCTTTCTATTTCTATTTCCTTTCTATCCCTCCACACAAACATATATATACATATTTGTATATATATTACAATTAACAAATATCTCAAAATATCTAGATATTTATTAAAATTACCATTTCACCCATAACTTCTCCAAACCACTTTTTGTTAAAAATATCTACTCTCGTCGCAACTCAATTGATAGATGCAATTTTTAGCTGCTTGAGATATTTTTAACAAAACTCTATAGAATTAAATTCTTCGTACAAGATTCACCGCAGTTAAATTAATTTACTCATCGACGAGTAATTTTAATCGGGTATCAAAATATCTTTTTGGTCATTTAAACTCCCAAAATATTAATAACTTTGGCTAAAAAGCCCCTGAGTTCAATACCAAAATCCACTAAAATACCTAAAGTTTAATTTAAAATTAGGGGTCTTACATTACTACCCCCCTAAAATTAGTTTCGTCCTCGAAACTTAAAGTACGAGTAGTAATCCACACAAGGTTTGTACTCAAATTCAACATACTAGTCACAACTTGTTTCACCCGGCCTTCTCGAAAAAGTGTTGCCTACCCCTTTTCATAGGGTGCTTAATAACTTCACACACATCCGTAGTCGGTAATGCTCGTCCGTTCCATCCAACATGATTTTGTCTACTATCAACAAGAGATTAAGGATGATCAGTCCCTCAATTTGTCAATAAATAGTCGACAACCATGATAGTGGCTTAGACTATCTTAACCGAACTGTAGTAGCGCTCTTTGCAACTTATAACTGAGATTATCTTAATGTACAAGCAGTCAACAATCTTCTCAAAGTCCATTGAGTTTCCCTTATTTTCCTATAACTTTGATCCTGTTGACGAAGTAAAATATCCCATACTTATGTCTCGTAGTCTCATTTGCATCCACTTGGTACGAAACATCCATTTGGTACCAAACTGAAACACTTAGAATGACCCTAACACACTGAGCACCAAACAATCACTACATCCGAGAACTCATAAACTTCTCCCTTGTCCATGAATCCTCGATTTTTCTTAAGTCGTACAACTACGTCAAACTATAGTGTTCTTATCAGTATGTTATTCCAGTTATAAATTTAGTAATCCAATCTCCACATATGCTTGGTGATCAAAGCTTCCTCAATTATTTTCGAAATCATGCCAAAGACTATACTATTTAGGACACACAAACTTCCTTTCAGTTTAGTACTTCATTTCAAGAGTCACGTTTTCCATTAAAATCCAACTTGAATTTAATTCACAGAACAAGGTCTACATTTGTCTCATTACCTAACACCTCAAATTCACGCTTCACTAAAAAAAAATTTCTTACATACTCCGCAATTATGCATAAACTCGAAAATAATTCTCCTACCTCTACTGCCAACATTCATTCTGATACTTCTTAATTTTGATGTGGCCTTCATTTGCATCTTGATGATTATCCTTTCATTATGACAGGTCAACCGCATTGTATTCACTCCATCACTTTTCCATTTATACAAACCTTAAATTTCTACCTCGAACCTTGATACATCTTCATTATAGTGATTCCAATAAATCAAGGCTTACTAATTCCCACCAAACCTTTCCATTTCATGTTCAATTGTTTCCCATCAAACAAACATTGAACTCCTTTGATTGACGAACACAATAATAATCCCCATGACATGTACTCAAGTAATGTCTTTATATCTTGGCATACCTTTATGATAATAATGTCTGAATTATAGGTGAGATAATTCCTTTCCTGAATCTTTAATTGTCATAAGCTACATCTCTATGTGCTGCTCCAACAAATTTCTTGGCACATTTTCCAATATTTGGTTCACTCGCTGGATTCTTATTCCTTCTCAACCTTCACCGAGATACAAACTGAAAGAATCCTAACAATCGAACGTCCTAAAGAATTATTTCTCAAACGTTCTTCATTAGCATTTCCTAAGAAATGATTATCTATAACTTCATCCTCATAAATTTTCCAATAAAATATCTCAACGCTTGATTTCCCAAGACCAACAACTAAATCATAAATCATTCCTTCCATCTCTTCTTTTTCACTTTCTATCATTTAATAGGATTCTCAATTTTGATCTTCAAAATCTCCAAACACTTTCATCCTTAACATGAATCATTTATCACTTGCCTACCTCAACTCCTTTGATTATGAATGTCTTAAGCATTACTTGGTCCTCCATCCCACTTTGTTGATATTAGATCATCAACTAATAAAATCAACCATCTTAGGGTCCCAAATCAAATCTCGAATAATCCTTCCGACCTATCAAAATATTAACATCCTCTTAGTAATTCCCATCCTTTGATAGACTCTCAAAACTTATATTAACGCCATCTCGAAGTATTCCCGTGCTCGATACTTCAAATTCAACTTAATGTTAACATAGGGTTCAATACATCAAGGCCTAACTCATTATGTTTTGCCGAACATTGCTCACAATTCACACTTATGTGTCTATAGATTCATCCAATATCACTATCCGTACTTACTATCTCCTAAACCACAAAGAGATTGGTCACTTATCAACAAAATATATAGTCTCACTCCTATACTCGTCATGAGATGTATACTTAATAATCCAAGTTGCGAATCTAGTCTAACTCGAATGCTCGACTTTATTCCTCAAGGTATCGACAATTCCTCAAAGCGTATTTTATCTATCCAAAGGAGTATTTACTCCTAATGTGCAACGCTCCCTTAACTTCAATATCAGTCTCTTTCATTGACACCTCAGCACCAAATGTTATCCCAAATGGAAGCCTTATCTTCTCAACAGTTCCATGATGTTCACATCTCCCAGATAGTTGTCAAACTTCATCCAATTTCATCCTGAAATCTACCAGGAAAACATCTAATACTTTTCTTAACAAGAGTCCTCAACTTAGATCTTTACTTGAAATCCCTTATTAGTCTAATGTTAATTCATCCATACTCATCATCTTCGAGTTTACACCAACACATAGCTTCTGTGTCCTTGGAACCATTTTATAAATTCCATGCCGTCATGATTTGCTTCAAGCCTGCTTGGCAATTCGTCATCTCGAAGATCTTTTCCATTTCTCGAATCCACTAATAATCTCTTTTCCTGAGTTCTCGTCACCCTTGAACTTTGGAGGATGGTAATGACGACAATCTTTCAATCCTCTTGACTTAATAGCATAAATCCCTCTTTCCCTCTTCTCCAGATCCCGTCGAGTCCTTGCAGTAGTTCGTGCAACAACAAAACATCCATGTTATTTGTAGCTTCAACCATTTGATCATCCCTACTGACGTTCGTCCTTGCAACGTCGTTCCCTCTTGGAGGTAGTGTTTTCGAAAAACCAACATCAAGAAGAAGTGTTAACACCACTTCGAATAATTCCAAAACTAAGTTTTGAATATATCAACACATAATAACTACCCCTGATCTGAAAACTCAGACCAATTACCCCGATGCATGATCAGATAACGACTCGCAACCTATAGGTTGACCTACAATCTATAACCAAAGGTTCCACAGCCCCCAAAGAAAACCAAACCAAGGCTCTGATACCACAATGTAACACCCCGTTTTTCAAAGCGAGGGTGTATTTTTTTTTTTCAAAAGAAATTAAAATAAAACAGAGAAATAAACAAAGTAACACCTTTGAATAAATAATTAAGTCATTATAATTTACAAGCAGCGGAAAAAGTTATCAAAATATGAATTCAAAATATTTACATAACAAAAGTGGTACAGTCTTCCAGCTTAAAAATAAAAGCAACCCAAAAGAAAGACATATGTTCCCTCTGTGTCAACCTAATCTGATCATTCTACTAAAAAGCTATACACCCTGAGTAATCACCACGCGCCCCGTAGGATCCTTCTAACATAGCTCCAGTTAAGCATTCCCATCTACATTCCCATCCGTAGGGTACAAACCAATAGGGTTGTCCTGGCTCTCATCTGAGGGCAAAGCCCAGATTTCCACAATAGTTGTAAAGGGTCACCAACCGAAATTAACAGTTAACAAATAACATTTAAGTTTTTAAATGCATAAAATATCCTCTCAACTAAGCATGCACCTTAAAAGGATTTTTCATATGCTAAAAGTTCATATAATGCTTGTCAAATGTAAATGAAGTCAAATAAAGTTCTCCATCCATCAAGTAATATATAATTGACCAAAACATTGATAAATCACTTGAGCATTCAATTATCTAACTCAGGATAAGATTTTCCACTGAGCCAATCGATTGGGGAAATCAATTTCCTGAAAGTTTTTAGTGAAAATTGAACTCTGGACTTAAATCAATCGATTGGGTAAATCGATTGACTCAATCGATTGGGTAAATCGATTGACAGACAGGACAGAACCCCTGTAATGAATCCAATCGATTGGACAAATCGATTTTTGGAAGACAAAGCCCCTGACTTGAATCCAATTGAATCCAATCGATTTACCAAATCGATTTCTTAAATGATTTTGAAATATAACTTACAAAATCGATTGGGTAAATCGATTTCGTGCAAAACAGAGCCCCTGTAACTCATCAAATCGATTGGGTAAATCGATTTCCCTGTATATTCTTTCAAAAATACATAAACCAACTCAATCATATTCAAACACCACTCCAAACCTTAACACTTAGCAATACCCGTATAATCACCACGACATTACGAGTTTCGAAAACGTTTTACAATCTAACATACTATCACACAAATCCAAAACATAACTCTTGGTACAATCAACACAATCACAATTTGAATCAAACACACTTACACATAAGTTCAAAGCATAACACTTAGCAAAATTCAACACAATCATAATTTGCATCAAACACGACTCGTGTGCCAAGCACCCTAATGCAATGCGTATATGCCAAAATGCATGGACTCGGAATTCCAAACCAAAACCCTCCTCGAAGGGCCGTAAATCATAATTGTACCGCCTATCGCAGGCCAAAGTACCAATTACCGAGGTGCCACCTATCACGGGTCAGCACGATTTACTAAAAAGCGTAAATCATAAACGTACCACCTATCACGGGTCAGTACAGTTTACCGAGGTGCCACCTATCACGGGTCAGCACGATTTACTAAAAGAAAAAGCGTAAGTCGTAAGGGTACCGCCTATCACAGGCCAAAGTATAACTTACCGAGGTGCCACCTATCACGGGTCAGCACAACTTACAAAAAAGTAAATCGTAAACGTACCACCTATCACGGGTCAATACAGTTTACCAAGGTGCCACCTATCACGGGTTCAACACAATTTACCAATGAAATGCATGAGCATACACTAACTCCATTCACAACAATCGTTAAGTAAATACAGCTATTAAAAGATTCCCCATTTTTAATACTCATTTAACCTAACGATTTTCACGCCAAACGTTAAGCAAACAGACATATTAAGAGATTCCCCATTCTTAATATACTTTTGACTTAAACGATTTCCACAACAAAACATTCAGTAAACAAGACATTAAGAGATTCCCCATTCCTAATGCTCATTCACTGAAGCGATTTTCAAAAACAAACATTAAGTAAACAAGACATTAAGAGATTCCCCTTTCTTAATTCTCATTTAACTTAAATGATTTTTTCCAAAACAAACGTTAAGTAACCAAGACATTAAGAGATTCCCCATTCTTAACGCCCAGTTAACTTAAACGATTTTCAAAACAACGTTAAGTAACTAAGACATTAAGAGATTCCCCATTCTTAACCCCCCAGTTAACTTCAACGATTTTCAAAACAAACTTCAAGTAAATAAGATATTAAGAGATTCCCCATTCTTAATTCTTATTTAACTTAAAACGATTTTCCAAAACACACATTAGGTAAACGAGACGTTAAGAGATTCCCCATTCTTAATCCTCGTTTAACTTAATGGTTTTTTCCAAATTTCCACACGAAACAAACTCAAACGTACTTTCACATTCAATCCATAACTCACACAAAATCATTTTTCCACACAAACCACACAAAATACATCTCAAACATGTTATCAAATTCAACCCAAATCAACCAACGATTCACATCAAATCACATCAATCAACAACCATCAAGTAAGAACACGCCAAGTACGACGACACAAATTAACACAATCCATCACTCAAACACAATAAGTTTCATATACTCGAAATCATACATAATGGGTTTAAAATTCATTCTCCACGAAACATTACGTAAACCCTAACCAAATCCTTTTCCACACAACCACAAGTAAGTCCCTAAATGCAAACTAAAAGTTTGGAAGGAGCCCTTACCTTAACGTTAGCTCTAATGTGCGATTACGACACTGTGAGTAAATCCGGTAAATTTTCCGCTCGCAACGCCGCTTCCAAAATTGGTCCACTAGCACCGTAGCAAGGAGGTGAGCAACCTTCCCTTCTATCACTTCTTGAAACGAAGCTTGGATCTAGAAGAAACGGGGATGTTTGTGTTTGACGGTTTTGAAATCCCTAATACCGTTTTCGAATCCGGGAGAAAGGAAGAAGCTGGAAACTTGATCTTTCTCACCCACTAGCCTTGGGTTTCAATTTTTGAACTCAAATGAAGCAAAGAAAGCAAAGAAAAGTATAACCATGGAGGAAGGAGGAAGTTGGCGCGAGAGACAGGGAGAGGAAAATGTTTTTAGGTTTTCCTTCAGTTTTCCTTTCTTCCTTTCTCCTTCCTTTCTATTTCTTTTCTCTTTATATTTCCTCCCTTTCCTTTTCTCCTCTTTCTATTTCTATTTCCTTTCTATCCCTCCACACAAACATATATATACATATTTGTATATATATTACAATTAACAAATATCTCAAAATATCTAGATATTTATTAAAATTACCATTTCACCCATAACTTCTCCAAACCACTTTTTGTTAAAAATATCTACTCTCGTCGCAACTCAATTGATAGATGCAATTTTTAGCTGCTTGAGATATTTTTAACAAAACTCTATAGAATTAAATTCTTCGTACAAGATTCACCGCAGTTAAATTAATTTACTCATCGACGAGTAATTTTAATCGGGTATCAAAATATCTTTTTGGTCATTTAAACTCCCAAAATATTAATAACTTTGGCTAAAAAGCCCCTGAGTTCAATACCAAAATCCACTAAAATACCTAAAGTTTAATTTAAAATTAGGGGTCTTACATCATGGGAATCCCCAAAAACACATTGTTTACAAAAACATCAGATCCATTGTTAACAAAAACATCAGACACATTGTTAACAAACCCATTTTTCGCAACATGGCAATGAACCTGAAGATCAAGTTACGATTTAAGAATGAAAGGGAATGTAAAGAGATAACAAGGACTTTGATGTTTGGTGAAGATTGAAAGAGTTAGCTTTGATGTTTGCGAAGAAGATGCATAAAAGGACTTTGATGTTTGGTGAAGAGGAAGATATTTTGGTGGGACTATGTGGGTTTTGCAAAGCTTGTTTAAAAAATAACATAACAAAACACAAAAATAACATAATAAGGCCTTTTACAGCGCTTGTTGGGATAAGCGCTGTAAAAGAGTCTTTTAAAAATTTAAATAAGGCCTTTTACAGCGCTTCTTTGAACAAGCGCTGTAAAAGGCTATTAAAAAAACATTATATAACATACTAAAACAATGAGGCCTTTTACAGCGCTTGTTTGTAAAAGCGCTGTAAAAGAGTCTTTTTAAAAATTTAAATAAATACGCCTTTTACAGCGCTTTTCCAAAGAGCACTATAAAAGGCTAAGCCTTTTACAACGCTTGTTATAAAAGCGCTGTAAAAGGGTTATAAAAAAGCGTTGTAAAAGGGTTACATATATAACAGTAACCTCTTCAGTTTCCTCTTCATTACGTAATCTACACTATCATCTCAACCTTCATCGTTCTTCTCTTCTTTTGCAAACCCTATAATCTCGTTCATTACGAACCTTATTTCCACGATCATCGCCTTCATTTCGAACCTTATTTCCATCCAAGATCATTTCGAACCTTATATTTTCATTGAAATACGTAACCCTCATTACGTATTTCTTCAAAACCGTTTTTCTGTGACATTTATTGCTGTGAAATTTCTCCGTTCGCTCTTTTCATTGCATTTCATCCTTCTTCGAACCATTATTCAGGTATTGATGTTATTTATTTTTTGTAATCATTAAAATGCATGTTGAGCTTGTTTAAAATATATATACTGATACATGTTGAGCTTGTTTAAAATAATGCATGATGCATGTTGAGCTTGTTGAAGTTATACTAAACTGCATGTTGAACTTGTTGTAGTTAAATGGATACAAACAGAGATTTAGAATGTCAAAATGAAGAAGTTGGCACCAGTAGGACTTATGAAAATGTACTCAAATTTGATTTTCTTTTTATCTGAGAGTTGTTTTGGCTTCAAAACTCCTTCAACTCGAAAGAAAAGTTGGTCTAAATAATCTTATAGATACGACGGTACTTTTGATTTATGCAAACAAATCTTTTAAAAAATAGATGTTACAATATTATAAATTCAAGGCATAAGTCGTATGTTTCATTATATGTCAACTAGGAATTGGTGGAGCAATATATGTGTTTAGCTTTAACTTTTATAATTTTCAAAAACTTAAAAAAATAATAATAAACATAATAGATTTTAATATATATTGTTTTAATTATAGATTTTCTATGTTTTTATTTCTAGGTTATGAAGATGAATACCTTAACAATTTTAATATAGGATTTTAATTATTAATAAAACTAATTATTAAAATATCATTTGTTAGCTTTAATTGGCATAACAACAACATTATGGATACAACATCGGATTAACAACTATGTGGACTTGTTTCAACATTGTTAAACTCGTAAAAAAGGATCAATTCATATATGTTTTGTTTTGAGACTTAATAGATATAGGAGGAAAAAAATTAAAGGATCAATTCATAAAAAAGGTCAAACTTTAAATATTGCACCAGTAATTTTACATACAAAATTATTATTTTAAATTTTAAATTAATGATGATTATTTGTTGTCTCAAACACCAAATATTATGCATAATTTATATAAATATAACACATTTAAATTTATTAGGTATTCCTTAATTTTCCAATCATTCTTTATCATAATATTATGTGTTTTATTTTATCTAATAAAGCTTACTTATATTGATAAAACATAATATTTTCTTCAAAATAGAAGAAAAGCTCTAAATTACAAGTTTATGACTATCAAAATTGTAACAACACCTCCTAACATTAAAAGGGTCTGGATTACAATATCCTCCATAATATCCTTTACTAGTGCGAAAGGACATGCAATTAGGTTTTTTTTTTTACATTTGGAAAAACATTTCATAAGTCTAAGTAATAAATTGTCGGCAACTAATTGAAAAAAGTAATATTAATGTAATAAATAATCAAATATGCATAATATATATATATAACATTCAAAACTCTATTATGCAAATTATCTATATACCTATTGAGAATAAAAGAACTACCATCAAACTTATCATAATAAACTTTTGTTTATCAATCATTATTCTTCCTCTTCTTCAATGATCCTTTGTAAATCAATAATAAATTTGACATGTTTGTATATGTATTTATATAATTAATATTGAAAAAAAATATATAATAACATAAAATACATATAGATATCTACTTAATTTACTTTAATGATATATAACTTTATATTATTTATTTCAAAGTAAAATTCTTCTTCGGTAAAAAAAATGACCAAATTTCCTTTTAAGATTAAATTTTATTATTCACCATTTTAATATTTTGTATACTTAATTACTTTAATTTTTCCTGTGTTGAATTACATTTAATAATAATATTAATAAATAATAACAATAATAACAAAAAAAAAAGTGAATAATCAAAGCCACAGTAAAAATCTAGAAACATCTGCTCAAATGTTTTGATCAAGAAACAATCGAATTCAGAGGCAGCTAGTAATGAAAGCATAAATAATTTGACAAAGTACCTGACCCATTTAGTCCCTCATTAAGAAGGCTTTAATCAACTAATTCAAATATCTCGAATTATAAAGCACCTGACCCTCCAAGCCAGTTTTCCCAAACAACATGACAACCAGCTCAAACTTTTAATGAACTAACCACATTGACCCTACAAGTCAATTATTCTCTTAACAACCTGACAACCTCATATTAAGAAGGAACTAAACCACTATCCGGTTGGATACAAAAGATTGGAACTTGAGTAGTTGCTTCGCCAAAGCTGGTAATATTAATAATAACTCTCACACTCTAAGATAAAAACACTCAAAAAATTTCTAACTTGAACAAGTGTTTCTCTCTTTGAACTCTAAGACTACTTTTCTCTCCTTTTTGATGATTTTCTTCTTCAGCCTTGAGTATCTATTTATAGTTAAAAGTTGAGCTTCGATTTAGTCATTGTTTAATTCTGAATTGTATTTTGTTCAGATTACATTTGTAAATTCTTCATATTAATTTTGTTCATATTTTGTGCAGATTGTGTTTGTAAATTCTTCAAATTGATTTTATTCATAATTTGTTGTAGATAAATCTTGATCAAATTTTCTTCAAATCTTCTACAAATCTTGACCATATCTTCTTGCATACTCATTGAAATCAAATATATTATTCTCATAAAATATTTTATCATCATAAAAACACTAAGCATAAAATTAAGTCCAATAGTTACTTCAAAATAATTACTTTCATCAAAGCATTGACTTTCTTGAGTGTTAACTTTTTTTAATCAAAGCTTTGACATTTCAACGGAGGCAGACGACCATATACAATCAGAGCATTACTTGTATTAGAAAGAGTCATTTGAGGCGTGTTTTAGAGTGCATTCACCAGACTTAGAATACAGAAATTGGAGCAGAGTCTTGGTGTTCCTTTAACTTACACTAAACATCAGAGCGTGCAGCGCAAAATCATATAAAATAATTTGATTTGTGCACTTAAACATGATATTTGTGCTTTAAATTGTTTTCAACAAATAATTTTGTTATCATCAAAACGAGTAAGAGTCATAATTTTTCAAATAAACTTGATTCTAACATAAGTAATGATTGAATCAGTGTAATTCATTGTTGATATTGAGTTATTAAGCAAAGTAATTCATCTTACAATTACTCTTAATTTCAATATAATGTTCCACTTAAACCGTCAACCTATTTTGTCGAACCAAATAAATAAAACAAAAACTATCTGAAATATCTAGTTAGTGAAGAAATGAAAAACATAAATATCTAATTGATCTAATAATCACAAGGGAATAATTTATTTAATTAAATATTAAAATTAACTAAAAAAATATGATAACTAGAGCTATCAAGTATAAACAACTTTAGAAACAACATGGTAATGACGAACTATATATTTTCAGTGGTGATATAATTGTTCCAAAGTTTGAAATTAATCCTATACAATTAATTTTATCAAAAAAATTGTACAAAACCAATTAATTTATGCTTTTTTAAGACCATAAAAGATGGTAAAATATCTCTAGAACCTCACCTTATTTTTCTTTAGACATCTACAAGGCTCAATGAACCTTTTTTTTTTTTAAGAGGAATCGACCCCCAGTAATTGAGTATAAATGCCAAGACTTAACTACTCAGCCAATGTTTACATAAATATATTATATCTCTTATTTTCAATTTTCCTTTTTTCCCAGATTTGTTTTTTCTCTAGAGATTATAGCTACGACTAACTATATAATATTGTACCGTGACTCACTGAGTCTACCACTATATATGCGTGTTGTATTTGGTAAAAAAAGCGTTAATTGTATTAATTTTTTTTTATCTGCAAATGAAATATATAAATATTACATAAATTTACACAGAATTTTGTTCCTCATTTTTAAGATACGAGAAAAGGAGATAATCATTATATATCATGCAAAAAATAGCTATTCTTTTATCTTTTAATTATTTACATGTGGTGTTAGCAAAAAATAATCGTTAAAAGCACGTCATAGCCAAATATGATATATTTTGGAATTTTCTGATTGTATCTTCTTCCTAATAATAATTATTTGAGGCTAATATTTTGTTGTTTATTATATGTCATAATTTTATGTCTAATATTATCTAGTTGTTTTTTTCAATATCACCAATATATATATTATATTTATTATATTAGTGTCTCTATTCTCTCTCTTTCATAGCACCAAATGGGTGTCTGGGTGTCCAGTAAACATTTTTCAAATTTAAATATACAACAGATGAAATTCATAATAGCAACTAACACGACAATTTCTCCACTACGGACAAATCCTTCCTCCATAAAAGTACAATACATTTGTCCATGCAATGCCAGAGGTAAATTGATTTTAATATTGGATTTTAATTATTAATAAAACTAAATCAAAAATATCATTTGTTAACTTTAATTTGCATAACAACAACATTATGGATACAACACCGGATTAACAACTATGTGGACTTGTTTGAACATAGTTAAACTCGGAAAGTAATAAAATGGGACTAGTAGATATATGTTTTTTAAACTTAATAGATTAATAGGAGAAAAAAAATTAAAAGGTCAAATTTTAAAGATTGCATGAGTAATCTTACATATAAAATTATAATTTTAAATTTGGAATCGATGTTTTTGTTCGGAGTTATAGTTTGAATCTATGAGGATTATTTCTTATCTTAAAGACCAAATATTGTACATAATGTATATAAATGTAACGCATTTAAATTTATTATGTATCTTCTAATTTGTCAATCATACTTTATGATAATATTATACGTTTTATTACATTTAAAGCTTATTTATATTTATAAAACATAATATTTTCTTCAAATTAGAAGAAAAACTCTAAGTTACAAGTTTATTGATAGGGGGTATGACCTCAGTTTAACAGAAAATTGTAAAGAATAACACCTATTCTAACAATATGCTAAACAGTTTAACAAATTCAACATTTATTAAACAAACGATTAACCAAGGTCCTAAAAGATCCATCCTAAAGTTAATCAACAATACCAAATATTGTGTAATAGAGAATGCAGTAGAAACAATAGTTGTTCAAATGATTTATCAAGATCTATGCATGACAAAATAACAATTCATGTAATTGCATTTAACACAGAATTTTATTATTGCATGCAATCAAGATTAATCAAATAAGCATTGCATAAATAAAAGAGATAAGGGAAGGAAAATGTACACAGTAATTTTTATACTGGTTCAGCCGCCTGCAAGACGGCCTACGTCCAGTCCTAAGATCAAATCCGATCTTAGCCTTTTCCAATAGAATCTCGCAGAGTCGATTTACAGATGTTCCAGCTCCTCGCCTATCAATCTTAAATCACTCTTCCTATTCTATTCTTATCTCCCTGAATCCCATAGATTATCTCCCATAAACTCTTCCAAGATTTCAGTCAAGTGTCTTCTTGATGATATCCCTCAACACAGAAGATCACTACCAGTTACAACTGGATTTCTCAATGTTATTTGATTATAGAATTTGTTTACGGAAAGTCTAAAACAGAAATATACAAAATTTCTTGAGATGTCTTCTTCTCGAATTGTCTTTCTCTTTGCAATCTTTTTCAGTCTTGGTTGATCATGAAAGATGAATGTTCATGTCTGAAAAAGCAATGTTCAAAGTTATTTCACAGTGAGAAAGAGATATCAGAAAGTGTGTATTGAGTTCTCAATTGTTATGTGTATGTATGTTATGTCACATGTTATGAGAAGAAGATAATGAAAACAGTTTATATAGTTTCAGGAAAAACAACAGATGAATCGATTTGCCCAATCGATTCATTAATGTTATAAGATATGCTCAATCGATTTACCAAATCGATTTCGCGAATCTTGTTTTTCTTGAATCTTGAAACTACATAAACTAATCGATTTAAGCAATCGATTCTTTTAATGTATTCTTCAGACTTGAAAAGCAGTTCATATTTGAATCGATTTGCATAATCGATTTAGGATGTTTTGTTCCAACAACGAGATCAAAACAATCGATTTACATAGTCGATTCAAACATTTACATAAAGTTCAATGGATTGTGCCAATCGATTGAGCTTGTCTCAGGCCAAGTTTATTTTCAAACTTATTTTGTTAAATCGATTTGCCTAATCGATTAGTGAATAAATGGTTTGGCCCTGTAACATTCACAATCGATTATGTCAATCGATTTAAACAATCAGAATAGCCTGGTGATTGGATCAATCGATTTGCCAAATCGATTAGCTTGCAAAACAACATGCCACTGACTTGCACACTTAATTTTCAATAAAAGTGTCAATCGATTTGTCTAATCGATTTAAACAATCAGTTTGATCTTGTGATTGGAACAATCGATTTGTCAAATCGATTAGCTTGCAAAACAGCATGATACTGACTTGCACACTTAATTTTCAATAAATGTACTAATCGAGTTACCCAATCGATGTCTTAATCACAGATTTTACATTTTCATACAACCCTATTACAAAATCGATTTGACTAATCGATTTGCTTAGTGAATCTTCCAACTTTTGTTGATTCCTTGAGTTCCAAGCTATTGTCTCAAGTTTGTAGGATTGAGTTGTTGTTCCTGAAATTTTTCTCAGTTTAAAATGTTAGATTTATCACATGATGTATGTTTGTCAATAATATCAAAAATGGACTTATGTCTAACAATCTCCCCCTTTTTGATTAAGTGACAAACATGCAATTTTAACTTGAGAAACATTTCAAGGAATGACATTATAATTATAGAAACAGAGAAGCTCCCCCTAAATTTGAGCAGTCATGCTGTTCATACTTTGGAAATTGGGTTAGAGCTATAAAATCTGAAGTATCATATGTTATCAATGTTATGCAACAGTATCATTTTGTATCAGAGCAGTTAGCAATAGCACATAGTATTAGATCAGTCAATACTATCAGAGCAAGTTACATTGACGCAATAGTATCAGAGCAAATATCAACACTAATGTCAGAGCAGATATAACTTGTGTAGCAGAAGCAGTAACTTAACATATAAGTGCATATCAAGATATAAGTGCGTGCATATCAAGTTCAAGTTATAAATTTTCTCCCCCTTTGTCAGTTAATCCAAAAAGAGGTAAAGGAGAGAATCATGAAAGGAGAAGTTGTCTGTAAAAACATATTTCTCCCCCTATGTTAATAACAAAGAGAGCACTTGTGATAATGGCGTTAGATCAAATACAAAAAGCAGTTTTAAAACAGATTATGGCACATAATTGAAATCACCAATTGAATCATAAATTCAGTCTATCATATATATCAAAATAGTACATAGAATCAAGAACATTACACAGAAATTCAAAGCAAAACAAAACAACAAAGAACCTAAAAACCTAAACGTCTAGATTGGGCTGTTCCTCACTATTAGCTAAGGTTGAAGGAGAGACCGCTGTATTACCCTCAGCAGGTGTCTCCTCAACATGAGGTTCAGATTCATCTAAAGTCACGGGATTGGGTTCTTCAGTTGCTTGTCGGCCAATCTCAGCAACATCGCTAAAAGACAATTTAATGCCTAGATGTTCCTGGATTGGTGCGACATCCTGTGCAACCAATTTCAAGTCAGCTTGAAACGTTTCCTGTGCAGCTTCAATCCTTGCAATTGACGCCTCCATTTTGGCACTACACCAAAAATGACATTTAACAGCGCCCCTTTTACAGCGCTTGCTAAACACAAGCGCTGTTGTAAATGTATTTGAAAAATAACGGAGCCTTTTACAGCGCTTTTATTCACAAGCGCTGTAAAACAAGCGCTGTTGTAGGTCATATAACGTTTGCGCATAATGTTATAAGGCTTTTACAGTGCTTTTTAAAAAAGCGCTGTAAAATGAAGCGCTTTCGCGTATTCTTTTACAGCGCTTTTTTCACAAGCGCTGTAAAAGGCATGCGCTTTAAAATCATTGGACCACCTTTTACAGCGCTTTTTTTCACAAGCGCTATAAAATACAAGCGCTTTCATTGAATTTAACTACCTATTACAGCGCTTTTATTGACAAGCGCTGTAAAAGACATAAATTTCAAATAATTATATACGTTGGGAACCCTCATATCCTCTACATCTTTCATCACCTCTACTCTGGGAACCCTCATACCCTCATATCCATTACGTGTTGTGCCGCCATCTACCTATTACGTGTTGTCTCAGGTATTTTTTTTTTTTTAACTAGATTTTTTTTATCAAATTAAAAATTCATACCACATGATCTGTGTTAAATCTCTTCTACTAGTCAAAAACTCATACCACATGATCTGTTCTGTTTTTGAAATAATTGATTGATATTGGTTTCTTTTTGAAACTTGTTGATATGTTTTGAAAGCTTATTAGTTTTGTAACTGCATTTATATAGGTGGTATAATATGGATAGGAAATGGATGTCAGCCAATCGATTGTCAAAGAGTATGAAATTGGAGTGAAGGAGTTTGTTGAGTTTGCAGTGAAGAATGCAAAAGATCCAAATAGAGTAGTTTGTCCTTGTTTAAAATGTTGTTTTGGAAAACGTGTTAGAGAAGATGAATTAGAAGGACATCTAGTATGTAATGGAATTGATCAAAGCTACACATGTTGGATAAGACATGGTGAGAAAAAAAAAAAGGAAACATTAATTTTGAGAATAGTTCGACATATGCTTCAACTGACTTCGATACATATACATATGAGCCGGGCCGAGTTGATGAGATCGCAAAAGCAGTTGAAGAAGATCTTCGAGATTGTCCTAAAATGTTTGAAAGTTTGTTGAGTGATGCAGAGAAAGAATTATATAATGGTTGTACTAAATTCACAAGACTGTCGGCGATATTAAAGTTGTACAACCTAAAAGCGAGTAATGGATGGTCTGATAAAAGCTTTACAGAATTATTAACACTCATAAAAGATATGTTGCCAGATGATAATGAACTTCCCAGTCGAACCTACGAGGCTAAAAGGATTTTGTGTTCTATTGGCATGAGTTACGAAAGGATTCATGTGTGTCCTAACGATTACATTTTATTTCGAAATGAATATGAACTACTTAAGGCGTGTCCGAAATGCAATGTCTCTCGATATAAGAAGAAAGAATCTACTCCAGCAAAAGTCGTGTGGTATTTTCCTATAATACCAAGATTTAGGCGCATGTATCGCAGTGAAGAAGATTCAAAACACTTGACATGGCATGCAGATGAAAGAATTAGAGATGGAATGTTTCGACACCCTGCAGATTCCCCACAATGGGCAAAAATTGATCACGAGTATCCTAAATTCGGGATAGAGTCAAGAAATCTAAGACTTGCACTTTCTACTGATGGAATGAATCCATATGGTCTTCAAAGCATCTCACACAGCACATGGCCTGTGATTTTGGTAATATATAACCTACCTCCATGGTTATGTATGAAGCGTAAGTTTATGATGTTGTCTCTGTTAATTTCTGGACCCAAACAACCGGGGAATGATATCGACGCATACTTGACTCCTCTAATAGAAGATTTAAAACGTATGTGGGAGACAGGTGTGGAAGTTTATGATGGGTATAAGAAAGAATATTTCAATTTGAGGGCTATGTTGTTCGGCACAATTAATGATTTTCCAGCATATGGTAATTTATTAGGATATAGCATTAAAGGTCAGTGTGCATGTCCTGTATGTGAAGAGAGTACAAATTGGATGCGGTTGAAACATTGTAAGAAGAATGTGTTTCTTGGACATCGTAGATTTTTACCTTATAGTCATCAGTATCGTTGGTGGAGAAATGCATTTAATGGAAAATCAGAGGAAGGTAAAGCTCCTTTACCACCGACTGGATATCAAATACTTGAAAAAGTACAAGGTTTGACCAATAAATTTGGCAAACCTTTTGCGGGAGAGCTGGTCAAAACTGGGTGGAAGAAAAAGTCAATTTTCTTTGAATTACCATATTGGAAGTCATTGTATATAAGACATTTCCTCGATGTGATGCATATTGAAAAAAATGTATATGATAGTGTTATTGGTACGTTACTCAATGTTCCAGGAAAGTCTAAAGACGGCATCAACGCAAGATTGGACTTGTTCGATATGGGAATAAGAAATGAATTGGCTCCAGTAAAGAAAGGAAATCGCACATATCTACCTCCAGCCGCTCATACTCTATCTAGAAAGGAAAAAATTGTTTTATGTAAATTTCTACATGAAGTTAAAGTTCCAGAAGGATACTCTTCGAACATTAGAAATTTGGTTTGTATGAAAGACCTCAAGTTAAAAGGTTTGAAGACCCATGATTGTCATATTCTAATGGAGCATTTGCTACCAATAGGTATACGTTCCATTTTACCTGAAAAAGTTCGACTAGCATTAACTAGATTATGTTTCTTCTTCAGGGAAATTTGTAGTAAAGTGATCGACCCTCAGAAATTACCGACATTGTAGAGGGAAATTGTTGTTACTTTGTGTGAGCTTGAAATGTATTTCCCACCATCGTTTTTTGATATAATGGTTCACCTTACTGTTCATCTGGTTAAGGAGACACAACTTTGTGGGCCAGCTTATATGAGATGGATGTATCCGATAGAACGATATATGAAAATATTAAAAGCGTACGTAAAAAGTAGAAGTCGACCAGAAGGTTGTATTGCTGAACGATACATTGTTGAAGAGGCTGCTGAATTTTGTACTGAATATCTGTCCAATGTTGAATCCATAGGGCTTCCCATGTCTCGTCATTCGGGAAGACTATCAGGAGAAGGGATAATTGGAATGAGACTACTGACTATATCAAGGACAGAATTGGAGCAGGCACAATTGTATGTTCTGCACAATGATGATGAGGTTCAACCATATGTTACAATACACATGGATCAGTTATCTCGTTTGAACATGAATAGGAATCAAAATTGGATAACTCGAGAGCACAATTGAAGTTTTATACCATGGTTAAAAAATCACATAAAGTCAAAATTTGACATAGACCCCGAATCAATTTCACAGAGATTGAGGTGGCTAGCAAATGGTCCGAGCTTACATGTCTTTTCTTACATTGGTTATGTTATTAACGGCTACACATTTTATACCAAAGAACAAGATGATCAGACCACTATGCAAAATAGTGGAGTCACTCTCGTAGCTGAAGCGATGCATGTCTCAAGTGCAAAAGACAAAAACCCAATATATGCAAATCTATCATATTTTGGGGTTATCGAGCGCATATAGGAGTTAGACTACACAATGTTTCGTGTTCCCATATTTGGTTGCAAGTGGGTCGATAATAATAATGGCGTTCGGATTGATGAGTCAGGATTCTTGCTTGTTGATTTTAATAGGGTGGGATACAAAGACGAGCCTTTTATTTTACCGTCGCAAGCTCAACAAGTGTTTTATGTCACCGATCCTTCTGATGATAAATGGTCTGTTGTCCTATCAACCACATGAAATTGATTCAACTGATGATGGTTTACATCTTAGAGATGATCATGATGAGGGAATTTGGATTAATCCATCGTTTCGTATTGTAAATGGACAAACAAATGTGAATCCCACCAGGAAAAGAAGAAGGGCATCTTAATGTACATGTTTAATTGTTTTATATAAGCCATGCATGTAATCTGAATTATTGTTGTAATCTGAATTATTGTTCTATTCTGGTTTTATTTGTAATCTGAATTATTGTTCTATTCTGGTTCTATTCTGGTTTTATTGAATTATTGTGGTATTATATAATCTGAATTATTCTGGTTCTATTCTTGTTTTATTGTTGTCTAAGAAGGCAAGCATAACCAGTGATTATTGCATGTTTATGTAAATTTGGACAATTACAATTCTTAAGAACTATGCATGTAAAAAAAGTGCATGTCTTTTACAGCGCTTTTTAAAAAAAGCGCTGTAAAAGGCCCTTTTAAAAATTAAACAATGAGACATTTTACAGCGCTTGGTAATAAGAGCGCTGTAAAATGTCTCATTGTTTAATTTTTAAAAGGGCCTTTTAAAGCGCTTTTTTTAAAAAGCGCTGTAAAAGACTTTAAAAATAATATTCATCAGATAACTAACATGACTTTCTCTAACAGGATTTTCTTCAAACACCTTTTACGCATCATGGGAATCCCAAAAACACATTGTTAACAAAAACATCAGATCCATTGTTAACAAAAACATCAGACACATTGTTAACAAACCCATTTTTCGCAACATGGCAATGAACCTGAAGATCAAGTTACGATTTAAGAATGAAAGGGAATGTAAAGAGATAAAAGGGTGTTGAGGTGGAGATTGAAAGAGTAAGCTTTGATGTTTGCGAAGAAGATGCATAAAAGGACTTTGAGGTGGAGTTTGGTGAAGAGGAATATATTTTGGTGGGACTATGTGGGTTTTGAAGAGCTTGTTTAAAAAATAACATAACAAAACACAAAAATAACATAATAAGGCCTTTTACAGCGCTTGTTGGGATAAGCGTTGTAAAAGAGTCTTTTAAAAATTTAAATAAGGCCTTTTACAGCGCTTCTTTGAACAAGCGCTGTAAAAGGCTATTAAAAAAACATTATATAACATACTAAAACAATTAGGTCTTTTACAACGCTTGTTTGTAAAAGCGCTGTAAAAGAGTCTTTTAAAAATTTAAATAAATACGCCTTTTACAGCGCTTTTATAACAAGCGCTGTAAAAGGCTTAGCCTTTTATAGCGCTCTTTGGAAAAGCGCTGTAAAAGGATTATAAAAAAGCGTTGTAAAAGGGTTATATATATAACAGTAACCTCTTTAGTTTCCTCTTCATTACGTAATCTACACTATCATCTCAACCTTCATCGTTCTTCTCTTCTTTTGCAAACCCTATAATCTCGTTCATTACGAACTGTATTTCCACGATCATCTCCTTCATTTCGAACCTTATTTCCATCCAAGATCATTTCGAACCTTATATTTTCATTGAAATACGTAACCCTCATTACGTATTTCTTCAAAACCGTTTTTCTGTGACATTTATTGCTGTGAAATTTCTCCGTTCGCTCTTTTCTTTGCATTTCATCCTTCTTCGAACCATTATTCAGGTATTGATGTTATTTATTTTTTGTAATCATTAAAATGCATGTTGAGCTTGTTTAAAATATATATACTGATACATGTTGAGCTTGTTTAAAATAATGCATGATGCATGTTGAGCTTGTTGATGTTATACTAAACTGCATGTTGAACTTGTTGTAGTTAAATGGATACAAACAGAGATTTAGAATGTCAAAATGAAGAAGTTGGCACCAGTAGGACTTATGAAAATGAAGTCAAACGTGGTGCAACTATCATGCAAAAAGTCATTAAAGCTAGGAGCAATGGGACCAAGTTTGAGGTAATGCTATACTATACTCTGTTTGCTGTGTATTTTTTTAGGTTTTTTTAATAGCATGTACTTACTATATGAGTTTATTAGGTTGGATGGAATGAAAGTGGTCAGCCAGTTGACCCCCACAGCGCAATGTTTGTGAGCTACATTGGGGCTGTTGTTCGTCAAAATATTCCAATAACAATTGACGACTGGAGAGATAAGGCATTGAAGGATGCCAAAGATATCATCTGGAATGATATTCAAGTAAATTTTTTGATCCAATCTTTTGTCATTTATAAATATTTTCATTAAAATACTTTACTTATAATTTTTTTCATTGCAGGCATCTTTTGTCCTTGATGAGGGACGAAAGAATTATGTATTGAGAGTTGCTGGCAAAATCCATCGTGGATTTAGATCGCATCTCTCAAACTTCTATCTTAAAGATAAAGAAGGAAACACAACAGCTGAACCTCCAAAGATATATCGACATTATATATCAAATGAGGAATGGAAAGCGTTTGTTTCCAAACGTACTGACCCCGCGTTTGTCGTAAGTGATTAATTTATTAGCATTTGTGTGTTTTATTATTTATATTCGCATCGTATTTTAAATTTTTACATAATTGCTATTTTTTTATATAGAACATTAGTAAGGCAAATCGCGAAAGGGCAAGAAACCCGACGCACCCATACAGAAAATCACGTATGGGATATGCACGCCTTGATCAAGGGCTTGTAAGTAATTAAACATCACTTTTATATAATGAATGAATTTGTATTATAAACTATAGTTTCTAACTAATATTTTGTTTTATCGAATAGCGACAAGAGACCCAAACCAATCAACCGTTGGGTCGTCACATCTTGTGGAAGGAAGCTAGGGTAAATAAAGATGGAGTCGTTGATAACCAAAATGTTCAAAAAGTAATAGAACTTTGTGTAAGTATATTATGACTTTAATATTTTTCAATATTGTATTTATCACTTGAATACTTTTTAATATTGTATTTTAAAAATGATAATGAACTTAACTATTTTAATGTTACATGTATTTTAGGAGACCATCTCTCAAAGTTCTGAATGTGAAGAGGGCAACAAGGATAGTTGCCGGGATATTTTGGGCAAAGTTTTTAATGTTCCTGAATATTCTGGCCGAGTTAGGGGGAAGGGATTTGGCGTAACTCCCAGAAGCTTTTTTCCTCAAGAGAAGCGCCAAAAACCTTCCAATGAGGAAGTATTAGAGAAGCTCAGAATCCTATCTGAGCAAGTGGCACAATTGGTGAATACAAACAAAGACAAGCAACTTCCGGTTCAGCTCCAAGATGAACTACAAATGGAGAGTGAAAGCGGGAGTTGCAACGTCGGTTTGAAAATTATTCCCGAGGTAATTAATTACTTACTTGCTTATGTAATTACTTATGCATTAAACAATATTATATATTAACTGTACTTATGTTTTAAGTATTGATTTAGGGTGTCACTTCGTGTTTTCTATATTTGTCCTCGCCCACTCATCGGAAGGTGGGAAAAGCAAAATTGTACAATACTTTAGGAGAAGTATTGCACAATACTCCGATCCCAAAGGGCCATGTCAAGGTATCGCCTACTGTTGCTTTCGAACCAACTGCACCGTTGCCGATACCGGACAATGACGGAGATATGCAGTCATTGGGCGAAGCTATCAGTAGTTACGTGGCATGGCCCACTAACCTTGTTGCCCTCATTAAGAGCCCTCCCAGAAACAAATCAGTGACGTCTCCCGATAAGGTTTGTCACATTTATTGCATAAGCTTTGTCAATTTTTTCAGATTCAATAAACTAACATTTAACCTCATTTTTGTAGGTCCAAATAAATAAACCACCCGTACATCCAAAAAAAAGCAGCAAACCTCAAAAATTGGAGGTTAATAGAGCTGCCAATAAAGCTGCCAAATTTGCAGCAATAAAAAAATTGGATCGTGGCAAATCAGTCGCTGCTGCTGCTCCTCCTAAAATAAGTCAGCCACGCCTTGGTAAATACGGGGCGTGTCTTGACATTCAAGTAAAAAAGAACCTATGCAGCAGCGACGATTGCCGCATGATACATATGAATAAAGAAATATTCGGAGAGGAGTATGAGGAATTATTCGACAAGGAGCACGTATACGAGCTTCTCGAACATAAGGAGCTCAGTGCAACTGTAATGAGCTTGTATATAAGGTAAAAAATACTTTTAATTGCATTTATTGGTAATTAATTAAATGTATTGGTAATTAATCTAGTTTAAAATTTTCATTGAAGGTTTTTGCATGAGAAGGTCGTGTGCCCTAGGAAATTATCGAATAAATACTCATTCTTCTCTCCGCATAAAACGTCCATGTGGAAACTGGATGAAGACAATATAAAGAAATACATTGTAAATATGTTTTTAGGAAATATTTCAAAGGATAAATTGTTCTTAGCACCATATAATTCAGGGTACGTAATTTTATCTTTTTTAATTGATGAGAATTTAATTTATTAGTTGCGTATAGACCAAATTGTGTAACCAATTTTTTGTTGTTGTAGGGCACATTGGGTGCTATTTGCAATCAATGCCGTCTCTGAAGTTGTATACTATTTGGATCCCTTGCATGGCGATTACAACAATCATTCCGAAATCAAGACTTTGTTCGACACGTAAGTAATATTCATTTATTTTTGTTACACATATATATAAATAAGTGTTTGTTCATGCTAAAATAATCACATTTATTCATTTTATAGTGCATTAAAAGTTTTTCGAGCTCAAAGAGGTGCGGTAGTGTCGAAGCAAAAGTCTAATAATATTACATGGATCCCAATAAAGTGCCCTCGTCAAACAAACAATATCGACTGTGGGTACTACGTATTGAGATTCATGAAGGAGATTGTTGACAAAAATAAAACTATTATCCCAGAAACGGTACGGTATTTTGATTATATGATTTTCATATATAAATTATCTATATATTTGATACTAACTTAATATAATATGTTCAATTTTTATATTGCAGTACTTTGAAAATTCCAGTCCTTCATATTCTGAGCAAGATCTGATGGAATTAAAGGAGGAATGGTGTGAGTATGTGCTTGAAATGAAAATTATTTGATTTTCTGGGAAATAGCATGCTGCAAGGGACTGAATATTATATGGTGCATAGTTATTATATGTATATGATCATAGGACAGTATATAAACTTGCATATGAATATGTTGTAAATTAGATTCAATGTATATTCATACCAAATATGTTGTAAATTACTGTGTTACAGGATAATATATATGTATCATAGGATAATATATAAACTTGCAAATACACAATTCATACCAAATATGTTGTAAATTACTGAGTATCATTGTTCTGGTTCTGGTTCTGGTTGTGTTATTGATTCTGTTTCTGTTTTAACATGCACATGAATATGTTCTAAAATTAGTGATTCTGGATGTGTTGTGTTGTGTGAACTGGTTCAAACTAATTTTGGATAAAAAGATAAAAGACAGCGCTTTATAAAAAAAAGTGCCATAAAAAGCTAAAAAACGCTTTTAAAATATATACAGGGTTAAAAAAAAAATATAACACCTTTAACAGCGCTTTTTATAAAAAGCGCTGTAAAAGGTACCCCAAATATGTATTATGGGTATGCCTTTTACAGCGCTTGTTACAAAAAGCGCTGTAAAAGGTACCCCAAATATGTATTATGGGTATGCCTTTTACAGCGCTTTTTACAAAAAAGCGCTGTAAAAGGTACCCCAAATATGTATTATGGGTATGTCTTTTACAGTGCTTTTTACAAAAAAGCGCTGTAAAAGGTACCCCAAATATATGAAATATGGGTATGCCTTTTACAGCGCTTGTTGTAATAAGCGCTGTAAAAGGTGCATAATAAGCGCGCGTTATAAAGGGTGCCTTTAAGAGCGCTTTTTTGAAAGCGCTGTTGTAGCTTTTACAGCGCTCGAATCTACAGCGCTTTTTTTTTTGAAAAAGCGCTGTAGAAGGCTTAAAAAAAGCGCTGTAAAATACTGTTTTTGGCGTAGTGTGGCGTTGTGAGCTGCCTGCGCTGCTATGAACTCTAGAAGTTTGGCAAAGACATCAGGGTCTGCTGCAACTGGTCCAATGTTTTGCTGAGCTTGTTCACCATTCGTTTGAGGTCTTTTCCAAATGCCATTCACCCGTCGCAGCTGCATTTGGTTCACAATAGACTCACCAAAAGAAAGGAAGGTTTTTGACACTTCTTCATTTGGTTCACATATATGTTTTGTTTGGAGACTTAATAGATATAGGAGGAAAAAAATTAAAGGATCAATTCATAAAAAAGGTCAAACTATAAATATTGCACCAGTAATTTTACATACAAAATTATTATTTTAAATTTTAAATTTATGATGATTATTTGTTGTCTCAAACACCAAATATTATGCATAATTTATATAAATATAACACATTTAAATTTATTAGGTATTCCTTAATTTTCCAATCATTCTTTATCATAATATTATGTGTTTTATTTTATCTAATAAAGCTTACTTATATTGATAAAACATAATATTTTCTTCAAAATAGAAGAAAAGCTCTAAATTACAAGTTTATGACTATCAAAATTGTAACAACACCTCCTAACATTAAAAGGGTATGGATTACAATATCCTCCATAATATCCTTTACTAGTGCGAAAGGACATGCAATTAGGTTTATTTTTTTTACATTTGGAAAAACATTTCATAAGTCTAAGTAATAAATTGTCGGCAACTAATTGAAAAAAGTAATATTAATGTAATAAATAATCAAATATGCATAATATATATATAACATTCAAAACTCTATTATGCAAATTATCTATATACCTATTGAGAATAAAAGAACTACCATCAAACTTATCATAATAAACTTTTGTTTATCAATCATTATTCTTCCTCTTCTTCATTGATCCTTTGTAAATCAATAATAAATTTGACATGTTTGTATATGTATTTGTATAATTAATATTGAAAAAAAATATATAATAACCTAAAATACATATAGATATCTACTTAATTTACTTTAATGATATATAACTTTATATTATTTATTTCAAAGTAAAATTCTTCTTCGGTAAAAAAAATGACCAAATTTCCTTTTAAGATTAAATTTTATTATTCACCATTTTAATATTTTGTATACTTAATTACCTTAATTTTTCCTATGCTGAATTACATTTAACAATAATATTAATAAATAATAACAATAATAACAAAAAAAAAAGTGAATAATCAAAGCCACAGTAAAAATCTAGAAACATCTGCTCAAATGTTTTGATCAAGAAACAATCGAATTCAGAGGCAGCTAGTAATGAAAGCATAAATAATTTGACAAAGTACCTGACCCATTTAGTCCCTCATTAAGAAGGCTTTAATCAACTAATTCAAATATCTCGAATTATAAAGCACCTGACCCTCCAAGCCAGTTTTCCCAAACAACATGACAACCAGCTCAAACTTTTAATGAACTAACCACATTGACCCTACAAGTCAATTATTCTCTTAACAACCTGACAACCTCATATTAAGAAGGAACTAAACCACTATCCGGTTGGATATAAAAGATTGGAACTTGAGTAGTTGCTTCGCCAAAGCTGGTAATATTAATAATAACTCTCACACTCTAAGATAAAAACACTCAAAAAATTTCTAACTTGAACAAGTGTTTCTCTCTTTGAACTCTAAGACTACTTTTCTCTCCTTTTTGATGATTTTCTTCTTCAGCCTTGAGTATCTATTTATAGTTAAAAGTTGAGCTTCGATTTAGTCATTGTTTAATTCTGAATTGTATTTTGTTCAGATTACATTTGTAAATTCTTCATATTAATTTTGTTCATATTTTGTGCAGATTGTGTTTGTAAATTCTTCAAATTGATTTTATTCATAATTTGTTCTAGATAAATCTTGATCAAATTTTCTTCAAATCTTCTACAAATCTTGACCATATCTTCTTGCGTACTCATTGAAATCAAATATATTATTCTCATAAAATATTTTTATCATCATAAAAACACTAAGTATAAAATTAAGTCCAATAGTTACTTCAAAATAATTACTTTCATCAAAGCATTGACTTTCTTGAGTGTTAACTTTTTTTAATCAAAGCTTTGACATTTCAACGGAGGCAGACAACCATATACAATCAGAGCATTACTTGTATTAGAAAGAGTCATTTGAGGCGTGTTTTAGAGCGCATTCACCAGACTTAGAATACAGAAATTGGAGCAGAGTCTTGGTGTTCCTTTAACTTAGACTAAACATCAGAGCGTGCAGTGCAAAATCATATAAAATAATTTGATTTGCGCACTTAAACATGATATTTGTGCTTTAAATTGTTTCCAAAAAATAATTTTGTTATCATCAAAACGAGTAAGAGTCATAATTTTTCAAATAAACTTGATTCTAACATAAGTAATGATTGAATCAGTGTAATTCATTGTTGATATTGAGTTATTAAGCAAAGTAATTCATCTTACAATTACTCTTAATTTCAATATAATGTTCCACTTAAACTATCAACCTATTTTGTCGAACCAAATAAATAAAACAAAAACTATCTGAAATATCTAGTTAGTGAAGAAATGAAAAACATAAATATCTAATTGATCTAAGAATCACAAGGGAATAATTTATTTAATTAAATATTAAAATTAACTAAAAAAATATGATAACTAGAGCTATCAAGTATAAACAACAACTTTAGAAACAACATGGTAATGACGAACTATATATTTTCAGTGGTGATATAATTGTTCCAAAGTTTGAAATTAATCCTATACAATTAATTTTATCAAAAAAATTGTACAAAACCAATTAATTTATGCTTTTTTAAGACCATAAAAGATGGTAAAATATCTCTAGAACCTCACCTTATTTTTCTTTAGA
>JBBPBR010000005.1:19530742-19551932 GCA_037974775.1 Cicer pinnatifidum
TAATTGAGTATAAATGCCAAGACTTAACTACTCAGCCAATGTTTACATAAATATATTATATCTCTTATTTTCAATTTTCCTTTTTTCCCAGATTTGTTTTTTCTCTAGAGATTATAGCTACGACTAATTATATAATATTGTACCGTGACTCACTGAGTCTACCACTATATATGCGTGTTGTATTTGGTAAAAAAAGCGTTAATTGTATTAATTTTTTTTTTATCTGCAAATGAAATATATAAATATTACATAAATTTACACAGAATTTTGTTCCTCATTTTTAAGATACGAGAAAAGGAGATAATCATTATATATCATGCAAAAAATAGCTATTCTTTTATCTTTTAATTAATTCTATTTACATGCGGTGTTAGCAAAAAATAATCGTTAAAAGCACGTCTTAGCCAAATATGATATATTTTGGAATTTTCTGATTGTATCTTCTTCCTAATAATAATTATTTGAGGCTAATATTTTGTTGTTTATTATATGTCATAATTTTATGTCTAATATTATCTAGTTGTTTTTTTCAATATCACCAATATATTATATTTATTATATTAGTGTCTCTATTCTCTCTCTTTCATAGCACCAAATGGGTGTTTGGGTGTCCAGTAAACATTTTTCAAATTTAAATATACAACAGATGAAATTCATAATAGCAACTAACACGACAATTTCTCCACTACGGACAAATCCTTCCATAAAAGTACAATACATTTGTCCATGCAATGCCAAAGGTAAATTGATTTTAATATTGGATTTTAATTATTAATAAAACTAAATCAAAAATATCATTTGTTAACTTTAATTTGCATAACAACAACATTATGGATACAACACCGGACTTGTTTGAACATAGTTAAACTCGGAAAGTAATAAAATGGGACTAGTAGATATATGTTTTTTAAACTTAATAGATTAATAGGAGAAAAAAAATTAAAAGGTCAAATTTTAAAGATTGCATGAGTAATCTTACATATAAAATTATAATTTTAAATTTGGAATCGATGTTTTTGTTCGGAGTTATAGTTTGAATCTCTCATGATTATTTCTTATCTTAAAGACCAAATATTGTACATAATGTATATAAATGTAACGCATTTAAATTTATTATGTATCTTCTAATTTGTCAATCATACTTTATGATAATATTATATGTTTTATTACATTTAAAGCTTATTTATATTTATAAAACATAATATTTTCTTCAAATTAGAAGAAAAACTCTAAATTACAAGTTTATGACTATTAAAATTGTAACAACAACATCTTATAACATCATTAGAGACTGATTTACAATATCCTCGATTATATCCTTTACTATTGCAAAAGGACATGCAATCAGGTGTTTCGTTACATTCGGTAAAATATTTCATGAATCTAAGTAACAAATCGTCCGCACCTATTAAAAAGAGTAATATTAGTGTAATAAATAATCAGAATGCATAAGAAAAATAATATATAAAATATTCAAATTTTATTATGCAAATTATCTACATATCGATTGAGAATAGAGAACTACCATCAAAGTTGTCATAATAAAGTTGTGTTTATTAATCATTGTTCTTCTTCTTCTTCAATGATCTTTTGTAAATCAATAATAAATTTGACATGCTTGTATATGTATATATATATAATAACTTTTGTCAAAAAAATATAATAAAAAACATGTATATGGATATTTACTTCACTTAAATGATGCATAACTTTGTATTATTTATTTCAAAATCAAATTCTTCTTCGGTCAAAAAAATTGACCACATTTCCTTTTAAAATTACATTTTATCATTTACCCTTTTAATATTTTGTATACTTAATTACCTTAATTTTTTCTGTGCTGAATTACATTTAATAATAATAATAAATAATAATAACAATAATAACAAAAAAAAAAGTAAATAATCCAAATGAGCGGGGAAATTTGCTTTGCTAGAATTTTCAAAACTTAAGATTTTCTTCCTTGCCATGTTGAGATTTTTATGTCCATCATGGATGATCGTGTTATCTGTAATTGTCTTTTTAGGTTATCCACATCCTACTATTATCATTTCTTTCACATGCTTAGTATGAAATGATCAATATCAAATGAAAAGTGATATACATATTTTTCTAATAATATTTTGAGAATAAATTTAGATTTATTCTTCTACTTTTTTTAATAATATTTTTCTATAAAGAGAGCAGCTAGAGTCAAATTAAAATGTTAGTTGCAACCATTTTTATCATGGTTAAAACATTATTTATTTTGTTTTATCATTTTTAATTCTACTTTTCACTTGTATTCTCCATTTTGTGTCAACATAGATCCATCTCATGCCCAATCATTTTAAAATTATACTTACACAACAACACGAGTAAAAAAAAGAGCATGATTAATAGGTTTTTACGGTAATAATTATATATATTAATATTTTTTTAAATAATTTAATAAATTTTAATACTAAATATAATTTATGGGTTTTTTTATAGGATGGGCTTTACTATGAGTTTATTTTAAAAAATTATTATTTTTGGTTTTATGCATCATAATCACACATTTGAGAGAATGATTTATTTTTTGGGTGAACATTTGGGAGAGTGATAAATGTTTAACAATTAGTATTTCTTCGGAAAAAAAAATGATCAAATTTCCTTTTGAGATTACATTTTATTATTTACCATTTAAATATATTGTATACTTAATTACCTTAATTTTTCCTGTGTTGAATTACATTTAATAATAATAATAATAAATATTAACAATAATCACAAAAAAAAAAAAAGTGAATAATTCAAGCCACAATAAAAATCTAGAAACATGTGTCCAAATGTTTTGATCAAGAAGCATTCGGATTCAGAGGCAACAAGTAATGAAAGCATAAATAATTTGACAAAGTACCTGACCCATCTAGTCCCCTTATTAAGAAAGCTTTAATCAACTAATTCAAATATCTCGAATTACAAGCATCTGACCCTCCAAGCCAGTCTTCCCAAACAACACAACAATCCCAGACTTTTGATGAACTAACCACTTCGACCCAACAAGTCAAGTCTTCTCTTAACAACCTGACAACCTCAGATTGAAGAAGGAACTAAACCACTATCCAGTTGGATACAAAAGATTGGAACTTGAGTAGTTGCTTCGAACAAAGCTGGTAATAATAATAATAACACTCACACTCTAAAAAAAGAACACTCAAAATATTTCTAACTTGAACAAATGTTTCTCTCTTTGAACTCTAAGACTACTTTTCTCTGCTTTTTGATGATTTTTTATTTAGCCTTGAGTATCTATTTATAATTAAAAGTTGGGCTTCGATATAGTCATTGTTTAATTCTGAATTGTATTTTGTTCAAATTACATTTGTAAATTCTTCATATTGATTTTGTTCATATTTGTGCAGATTATGTTTATAAATTCTTCAGATTGATTTTATTCATAATTTGTTGTAGATAAATTTTGATCAAATCTTCTTCAAATCTTCTACAAATCTTCTACAAATCTTCTACAAATCTTGACCATATCTTCATGCATACTAATTAAAATCAAATATATTATATTAATAAAATATTTTAATCATCATAAAAACACTATGTATAAAATTAACTTGATTCCAATAGTTACTTCAAAATAATTACTTTTATCAAAGCATTGACTTTCTTGAGTGTTGACTTTTTTTTATCAAAGCTTTGACTTTTCAACGGATTCAGACGATCAAATGGAATCAGAGCATTACTTGTATTAGATAGATTCCTTTGAGACACGTTTTAGAGCGGATTCACCAGACATAGAATACATAAATTGGAGCAGATTCTTGGTGTTCCTTTAACTTAGATCAAACATCACAGGGTGCAATGCAAAATCATATAAAATAATTTGATTTGCACACTTACACATAATATATGTGCTGTAAATTGTTTCCACAAAATAATTTTATTATCATCAAACGAGAAAGAGTAATAATTTTTCAAGCAAACTTGATTCTAACATCATCAATGATTGAACCAATGTAATTCATTATTGATATCGAGTTATTAAACAAAGTAATTCATCTTACAATTACTCCTAAAGTCAACATATCTCTATTTATATATAATAATAAAATAATATTTACAATTTGTAGTTATTTTATCATTACACATTGTAATAATAACTTCTTAATTTCAGTTGTAATGTTACACTTAAACTGTCAAACTATTTTGCCAAACCAAAGAAATAAAACAAAAACTACTTGAAATATCTAGTTAGTGAAGAAATGGAAAACATAAATATCTAATTGATCTAAGAATCACAAGGGAATAATTTATTTAATCATTATATATCATGCATAAAATAGTGGTTTTTTGTTTCTAATAGCTATTCTTTTATCTTTTCTATTTACGCGGTGTTAGCAAAAAATAATCGTTAAAAGCAAGTCTTAGCCAAATACGATATATTTTGGAATTTTCTGATTGTATCTTCTTCTTAATAATAATTATTTGATGCTAATATTTTGTTGTTTATTATATCTCATAATTATGTCTAATATTATCTAATTGTGTTTTTTAATATCACCAATATATTATATTTAATCATATTATTTTCTCTTTCAAAGCGCCAAATGGGTGTTTGAGTCTCCCGTAAACATTTTTCAAATTTAAATACAACCAAATGAAATTCAAAATAGCAGTTAACACGAAAATTTCCCCACTACGGACAAATCCTTCCTCCATAAAAGTACAATACATGTGTCCAAGCAATGCCAAAGGGAAGTTGATTTTAATATTGGATTCTAATTATTAATAAAACAAAATTAAAAATATCATTTGTTAACTTTAATCTGCATAATAACAATATTATGGATACAACACCGGATTAACAATAATTATGTGGACTTGTTTGAACATAGTTAAACTCGTAAAGTAATAAAATGGGACTAGTACATATATGTTTTGTAAACTTAAAAGATTAATAGGACAAAAAAAATTAAAATATCAAATTCTAAAGCTTGCACGAGTAATCTTACATATAAAATTATAATTTTAAATTTGAAATCGATGTTTTTGCTCAGAGTTATAGATAATTTCCTATCTTAAAAACCAAATGTTGTGCATAATTTATATAAATGTAATGCATTTAAATTTATTAGGTATCTCCTAATTTGTCAATCACACTTATTTATATTTATAAAACATAATATTTTCTTTAAATTAAAAGAAAAACTCTAAGTTACAAGTTTATGACTATTATAATTGTAACAACAACACCTTATAACATTATAATAGTCTGGATTACAATATCCTCGATCATATCCTTTACTAGTGCAAAAGGACATGCAATCAGGTGTTTTGTTACATTCGGAAAAGCATTTCATGAATTTAAGTAATAAACCGTCCGCACCTATTAAAAAAAGTAATATTAATGTAATAAATAATTAGAATGCATAAGAAAATTAATATATAAAATATTCAAATTCTATTATTCAAATTATCTACATACCTATTGAGAATAGAAGAACTACCATCAAAGTTGTCATAATAAAGTTCTCTTTACTAATCATTGTTCTTCTTCTTCAATGATCTTTTGTAAATCAATAATAAATTTAGCTTGCTTGTATATGTATATATATATAATAAATTTTGTCAAAAAAATATAATAAAAAAATGCATATAGATATTTACTTTACTTAAATGATGCATAACTTTATATTATTTATTTCAAAATCAAATTCTTCTTCGGTCAAAAAAATTGACCACATTTCCTTTTAAGATTACATTTTATCATTTACCCTTTTAATATTTTGTATACTTAATTACCTTAATTTTTTCTGTTCTGAATTACATTTAATAATAATAAAAAATAATAATAACAATAATAACAAAAAAAAAGTGAATAATCCAAATGAGCGGGGAAATTTGCTTTGCTAGAATTTTCAAAACTTAAGAGTTTTCCCTGCCATGTTGAGATTTTTATGTCCATCATGGATGATCATGTTATCTGTAATTGTCCTTGTTTAGGTTATCCACATCCTACTATTATCATTTCTTTCACATGGTTAGTATGAAATGATCAATATCAAATGAAAAGTGATATACCTATTTTTCTAATTATATTTTGAGAATAAATTTAGATTTATTCTTCTACTTTTTTTATAATATTTTTCTATAAATAGGGCAACTAGAGTCAAATTAAAATAGTTGCAACCATTTTTATCATGGTTAAAACATTACACAGTTTGTCTTACCATTTTTAATTCTACTTTTCACTTGTATTTTCCATTTTGTTTCAACTAAGATCAATCTCATGCCGAATTATTTTAAAAATATATTTACACAACAACACGAGTAAAAAAAGAGTATGATTAATAGGTTTTTACGGTAATAATTACATATATTGATATTTATTAAAATAGTTTACAGATTTTTAATATTAAATATAATTTATGGGTTTTTTTGGTAGGATGGTCTTCACTATGAATTTATTTAAAAAAATTATTATTCTTGGTTTTATGCATCATAATCACACATTTCAGAGAATAATTTATTTTTTGGGTGAACATTTGGGAGAGTGATAAATGTTTAACAATTAGTATTTCTTTAAACTAATGCGTAATAAGAAAGATGTAAATTTAACATATTATTGATTAACATATTAATTTTAACAGATTATTTGGTTCATCGTTTAGACCATTAATTGAAGGTGCAAACACTAGAAATAGGTTGAATTGTGTTTGTCAAAGTTGATAACATTTTGATAATTTATAAATAAATAAATAAACTAGTTTGGTTTGGGTGACTTACTTAGAGAAAATATTTCTAACATGAACAAATGTTTATCTCTTTGAACTTTAAGAAGAATTGAGAACTTTGAGCTTAAGTTACTTTTTTATGCTTTTCGATCATTTTCTCCTTCAAACTTGAGTGTTTATTTATAGTAAAAATTTGGGCGTCAATTTAGTCATTGTTTAATTCTGAATTGTAACTTGTTCAGATTGAGTTTGTAAATTCTTCATATTGATTATTTTCCTATTTTGTGTAAATTAAGTTTGTAAATTCTTTATATTGATTATGTTCCTATTTTCTATAGATTGACTTTCAAAATTCTTCATATAAAATCTTCTTTCAATCTTCGTCAAATGTTGATCAAATATTCTTTAAATTTTGACCATATCTTCTTTTTAATTTGGTTAATGATTTTCTTCAATTATAAATATGAATCAAATCTTTTTTTAGATTTTCATCAATTATATATTTGAATCAAATCTTATTTTAGATTTTCTTCAAAAACATGAATTTTCTTTCACACTCTTTGAAGTCAAATATATTGTTTTCATAAAATACTTTTATTAAAATCAAAACTCTAAATGTAAAACCAACTTGGTTCCAATAATCTCCCCATTTTATTTAAATTTCTTTGACTCCCCATAACTCAGGGCTCCCCATAAGTCTTAGTATCGTTTTCTCTCCAGATTATCAAATATATTTCTCCCCCTTTTGTCATCAGACAAAAAGACTTGAAAGTGAAACTTTGTCTCTCTCCCTTTTCCTTTTTTTTGGAATAAAATAAATATAATATATTACAAGAAAATATAATAACTAGTGTAAAACTAAACTACTTTGAAGTGATCACAATATCAGTTAGGTATGAAGGTAAGGTTTAGGTTTTTTTTGATGAAGTCAAACCAAACTTCAGGTAGTGGTTTGGTGAAAATGTCAGCCCATTGGTGTTTAGTGTCTACAAAATGAATGTTTAATACCCCTTTTTAAAAAAAGTCTCTAATTAAGTGGTGTTTGATATATATGTGTTTAGCTCTAGAATGTAAGATAGGGTTTTTGGTTAGACAAATGACATAAGTGTTGTCGCAATAGATGGGAATGTTGGATTCTAGGATTTTGTAGTCTTTAAGTTGATGTTTTATCCAAAGTACATGAAAATAAAAGTCAGCTGCTAAAATGTATTCAACCTCTACTATTGACATTGCAATTGTATTTTGTCTCTTACTTGACCAAGATATTAAGTTGTCACCTAAAAAAGTGAAGTTGTTGTAGGTTTGATATGACTTCTAATATATGCAATTTCCAAAATTATCAAGCAGCTTAACAAAATGCAATTTTATTAAACAAGAAACAATCACGGTCCCAAGGAATTGTTCTTAAGCAAAGGTTTACAAGTACATGTATGATCAAATAACGAGTGCAGCGGATACTTTAATTGTTAAACAGATTGATCAAGATACAACATGCCAATTTTAACAATTCAAGCAATATCAATTAATCCAGAGTTATGACTAAAGCATGCAGTCAAGATTAATCAAACAATCATACAAGGAAAGATTAGAATAAGAGTAAGGGATAGAGAGAAGTGCACCGAGATTTTTATACTGGTTCAGCCGTCGGTTAGACGGCCTACGTCCAGTCCTAAGATCAACGATCTTAGCCTTTTCCAATAGTATCTCACAGAGTCAGTTTACAGATGTTCCAGCTCCTCGCCTATCAATCTTAAACTATTTTCCCTATTCTATCTTTCACAACCACTGTATTCCAGAGTTTTTCTCTAAACTCTTCCAAGATCACAATAAAGTTTCTTCTTGATGAGCCCTCTCAACAACGAAGATAACTACCAGCTTCACTACTGGATTTTTCTCCGTTCTTTGTTTATAGAATATTTGTTACGAAAAAATACAAAATGAATTACAGAGTTTGTCTTCAATCCCTTGCAATCAATCTCACACAAGAGGTTGTTCTTCAATATGAGTGTTTGTGAGATCTCTTTCTTTTTCTCTCAAGAAGTTTTTTTCAGCCCTCAATTGATCATCAATAATCGTAAGTTCTTGGTCTAAAAAAGTGTTATCAAAAGTGTTAAAACGATTCAGTATGCTATGACTGTTATGCAAAATTATTCTCCAAAGTTATGCGAGAAATTGATTGAAGACAGTTTATAGTTTCTGAAAAACAACAGACAAATCGATTTGCCAATCGATTTATTAAAGTAATAAAAGGCTCAATCGATTTCCCATTCGATTATCGCGAGTCTTGTTTTTCTTGAATCTTGAAACTACATAAACTAATCGATTTCTTAATCAATTATTTTAAAGTATCTTTCAGAAAATTAAGTGCAGTTCATAATGGATTCGATTGCCTAATCGATTACATATGTTTTGTTCCAACAACGAGATCAAAACAATCGATTCCTCAATCGATTCATTAATTCACACAAGCGATTCATTTAATCACATAATCGATTTGGCCATATTCTGAGTGTTCCCTGTAACTCAAAATTTTCGTCCAATCGATTTGCCAATCGATTTGGTTTAAATCAGGGATTTTAGCTTATTTCAAATAAATCAGTGTGCCAATCGATTAGGTGTTATGTTTCTGAAAGGATGACTTTACCACATAGTTCAGTTCAATCGATTACCTAGTCGATTGATACCAAACTTGTAACAAAAGTAATTGTCACAATGGATTGTCCAATCGATTGTGTTTGTCACAGACTAAGTTCCTTTAAAAAAAACTCCTTTACAAAATCGATTTGCCAGTCGATTAGCTTATTGAATGACTTGGCCCTGTGACTTGCATAATCGATTTGTCAATCGCTTTTTACAAACAGTTTTAGTCTTGTGATTGGAGCAATCGATTTGCCAGTCGATTAGTCTGCTAAATGGTTTGTCTCTAACTTGCACAATTTTTAACAAAGATGGTGCCAGTCGATTGCCTAATCGATTAATCTAATCACAGACTAAACATTTTCAAACAACCCTTCTACAAAATCGATTTCCTAATCGATTTTCTCAGTGAATATTCCAAATTTGTTGATTCCTTGAGTTCCAAGCTATTGTCTCAAGTGTGTAGGGTTGAGTTGTTGTTCCTGAAATCTTACTCAATTTAAAATGTTAGATTTCACAAGATGTATGAACATTGTATGTTTGTTAATTATGTCAAAATCAAGATCAAGGGGACTCAGGTCCAACAATCTCCCCCTTTTTGATTAAGTGACAAACATATAATTTTAACTTGAATAGTACATTTCAAAATATAGCATTGCAATTACTGTAAAAAAAAATTGCTCCCCCTAAATATAATCAGTATGTAAACAGAGCATGCTATTGACAGTATCACAGTTATCTAATAGTATCAGAGCAAAAAAAAAATAACTGTATCAGAGCGATCTGCAACCTTACTATGTAACCGTATCAGTATCAGAGTAACACTTTTAGTGTTAGCCAAAATCAGAGCATATCAGATCAATTTGATAGGAGCAGATTAACTTCAAACATAAATGCAGGTTTTATAAATCATAATACAAGTTATAAATTCTCTCCCCCTTTGTCAATTAATGCAAAAAGCACACAATGGAGAGAGCAGTAGCATATATATTTTCCCCCCTATGACAGTAAACATTTGCACTGGTGAGTTGCAGAAAAATTATAGCAGATTATGGTAAAAACATGGTATATAAAAACACATTAAGCCAGGTTAACAGAGCAAAAATGCAGATTCTAACAGATTATGGTAGTAGAATATAGTGCAATGGAATAAACTTGATCATTTTTCATAAAGTTCATACAATGGTACATTTAGCAAACAAAAAGTAGCAAAATAAGAACGTGACAACACAACACAGAACCTAAACAACTAAACTCCTAAATTGGGCTGTTCCTCACTATTAGCTAAGGGAGAGGAGAGACCGTTGTATTTCCCTCAGCAGGTGTCTCCTCAACGTGAGGTTCAGGACTATCTAGGGTAGTTGGGTTTGGTTCCTCTGCTGCTTGCCGGCCAATATCCGCAATATCTTCAAAAGTGAGCTTGATGCCTAAATGTATTTGAATTGCATCAACATCTTGGACAACTGAGGTCATAGAAGCCTGGAGTGTTTTCAAAGCGGCTTTTATTCGAGCATTTGAAGCCTGCATCTTAGCGTTGTGAGCTGCCTGAGCTTGCATAAACTCCAGCAGCCTAGCTAGAGCCTTAGTATTGGCTGCAGCAGGTTCAGCTTGCTCTGCTTGTGGCTGAGCTGGTTCTGTAGTCGGTTGCGGTCGGATCCAGATGACGTGCACTCTCTTCAATTGCATTTGATTTACGCTGGTTTCACCAAAGAAAAGAGTGGTTTTAGAAGATTCTTCATTGACTAATGACACTTTGAAATGTCTCAGAATCTTGGTGATCAATTGTGGGTAGGGAAGTACCAGCTTTCCCTGTGCTGCCTCCAACATGTGCCTGAGCACAATCCATGTCCAGCTCATCTTGAGCTTTTTGGACAGCCCCCACAACAGAATCAAGTCCAGCTTCTGGACTACGGCATGGTTTCCGGATCTGGGAACAAGCATCCGGGTCAAGGTATATATCAGCATTCGATGATGTACCTTCATATGACCAATCGGCAGCGAAATAGTTTCGACGAAGCCGTCAACCATCATGTCCTTCACAGCGGTGTGACGATCAAACGAAGCTTCCCAACCTTGGTCTGCAGCTTCAGCTTCAGAACTGCCGTCAACTGACTTCCCATGGAAGGGCAGTCTTGACAACTTTGAAAAATCTTCAAAGGACATAGAGATCCTTTTGCCCTTGACTTCTGATTTGAAGCCATTATCTGTAAGTTTGAAGGTAGAGTAGAATTCCCTGACCAACTTTGGATAAGTTTCAAGTGTGGAGGAGAGAAAATTTTCAAGACCATGAAATCTCAAATGGTTTTGAAAGGTAAAACCATCTGAATCAAAGTAGGTAAACTCCAGAGCCCTAGTCTCATGGATTTTTCGTTTTAGAAACTCAGAAGGGATTGCAGATTCTGTAGCTTTATCCTTGGTGGAAGGAGTTTTCGTTGGAGCAGGAGAAGAAACTGTTTTCTTCTTTTTCTTGGTAAATTCCTTCATAGCATCTGACATGAGTTTTTCAGAAGGAGGCTCCTTTCTCTTCTTAGATTTTCCTTGATCAATTGCGACAGCTTTGCCTTTATCTTGAGCAAGAATTTTATGGGTTGTACAGACACCCTCTTTGAAATAGTTGGAGGTGGGGAAGGAGTACGCCCACTAGATGAAGAAGATACTGAAAGTGGTGGTGTTCTGGGTTGGGCTTGCTTAACTCGAGCCATTTCAATGTGTAACTGAATGAAGAATAATATTGAGAATAGTTTGGAAGATGAAGAAGATGAGTAACAGCAGAGAAATATTGAGAAGGACTTGAAATTCTGAGATGAAATCGATTTGGGGTTTAACAGGGTTTAAATAAACCTGTTCACAATCGATTGCTTAATAGATTTACTTAAACCCTTGCACATGTCCAATCGATTTCCAAATCGACTATGTTACCGTTGCTGGGGAATGGTAATCGACTGGGTCATAATTACACTGTAACGGCTAGTAAAAATCTGGCAACGGTCATTTCGTGAATCGATTCCCAAATCGATTGTCTTTATTTACTCAATCGATGTCCCAATCGATTGTGCATATCAGTTCAGAAGTTTTCTAATCTCAGCATCGATTTAGCAATCGATTAGATAAAGTGAGATTTTGAACAAACCGATTTCCACAGCGACGCTCGGGATTGAGGTTGGAAATATTTCACAATTTTGAAGTCTGGGGTAACCTAAATCGATTTAGCAATCGATTATTTAAAGTTCAGATTTCAAAACATTTGAGTAAATTGATTATGCAATTGATTGTGTAAGGCCAATATCCAGTGTAGTCACAGGATAATCGATGTAACAATCGATTTAGCTCAGGGATCAGATTTCACTGTGATCAATGATGCCCAGTTTCATCCTGATAAGAATGAAGCTTTCTCTTGGTAAAGCCTTGGTAAATATGTCAGCTAGCTGCTCAGCTGTATTGACATATTCAAGCTTGATGTTCCCATTTTGAAATTGGTCCCTTATGAAGTGATGCCTTATCTCTATGTGCTTGGTTCTTGAGTGCATCACTGGGTTCTTAGTGATACTAATCGCACTTGTGTTATCACACAGGATAGGAACAGTTCCTAAATCAACACCGAAGTCAGATAAGGGTTGTTTCATCCAAATGATCTGAGCACAGCAACTCCCAGCTGCAATGTACTCAGCTTCAGCTGTTGATAACGCAATGCTGGTTTGTTTCTTGCTAAACCAAGACACAAAAGAGTTGCCTAGTAGGTGACAAGTACCTGAGGTACTTTTCCTATCTAGTTTGCATCCAGCAAAATTTGAATCCGGATAACCAACTAAAGAACAGGTTGATCCCTTAGGATACCATAAGCCGAGACTCCTAGTTCCAACTAGATATCGAAATATCCTCTTAATTGCACTACGGTGAGACTCTTTAGGATTGGATTGGTATCTCGCACACATGCAAACACTGAACATGATGTCAGGTCTGCTTGCTGTGAGATAGAGCAATGATCCTATCATACCTCTATACCTTGTAATATCTACAGGTTTACCTTTCTCATCTCTATCTAAGTGGTTACCTTGACTCATGGGAGTATCTATGGATTTGAAGTTATCAAAACTGAATTTCTTTATCAAATCATTGCAATATTTAGTTTGACTAATGAAAATGCCTTGCTTGCTTTGGTTAATTTGAAATCCCAAGAAATATGATAGTTCACCCATCATTGACATTTCAAATTTACCTTTCATCAAGTTTTCAAAATCTTTGCACAATTTATTGTTTGTAGATCCAAAGATTATGTCATCAACATAAACTTGGACCAGCAAGATGTCATTTCCATTAGTTTTTATGAAAAGTGTCTTGTCAACATTTCCTCTTAAAAAGTTTTCTTGTATGAGGAAATTGTTGAGCTACTCATACCAAGCTCTTGGAGCTTGTTTCAACCCATAGAGGGCTTTTGTTAGCTTGTATACATGATTAGGAAAATCAGAATTCTCAAAACCAGGTGTTTGGCTAACAAAAATTTCCTCTTGGATATCACCATTGAGAAAGGCACTTTTAACATCCATTTGATAAAGCTTAAAGTCCATTATACATGCATAAGCAAGTAGTATTCTAATGACTTCTAACCTAGCTACAAGGGCATAGGTTTCATCAAAATCTATCCCTTCTCCCTGATTGTAACCCTTGGCCACTAATCTAGCTTTGTTTCTAGTGATGACCCCATTCTCATCTAGTTTGTTCCTAAACACCCACCTTGTTCCTATGATGTGCTTGTTTTCTGGTTTAGGTACATTAGTTTCAAAAGGTTCCACCCCTGATTATAACACAATCACCACAACAACATTAGTTTCGAAATGGTTTTGCAATCTAACATACCATCACACAATTCCAAAACATAACTCTTAGTACAATCAACACAATCACAATTTGAATCAAACACAATTACACATAGTTTCAAACCATAACAGTTAGCACAATCAACACAATCATAATTTGCATCAATCACAACTCGTGTGCCAAGCACCCTAATGCAATGCGTATATGCCAAAATGCATGGACTCGGAATTCCAAACCAAAACCCTCCTCGAAGGGCCGTAAATCATAATTGTACCGCCTATCGCAGGCCAAAGTACCAATTACCGAGGTGCTACCTATCACGGGTCTGCACGATTTACTAAAAAGCGTAAACCATAAACGTACTGCCTATCACGGGCCCGTATCGTTTACCAAGGTGCCACCTATCACGGGTCTGCACGGTTTACTAAAAAGAACGTAAATTGTAAATGTACCGCCTATCACATGCCAAAGTACTCTTTACCAAGGTGCCACCTATCACGGGTCTGCACAATTTACAAAAAAACCGTAAATCGTAAAAGTACCGCCTATCACGGGCCAAAGTACTATTTATCGAAGTGCCACCTATCACGGGTCTGCACAATTTACAAAAACGTAAATCATAAATGTACCGCCTATCACAGGCCAAGGTACTATTTATCAAGGTGCCACCTATCACGGGTCTGCACGATTTACAAAAAGCATGAAAATGCATGAGCGTATACTGACTCCATTCACAACGATCGTTAAGCAAATGCAGTTATTAAAAGATTCCCCATTTTTAACACTCATTTGACTTAAACGATTTTCACGCCAAACATTAAGTAACTAAGACATTAAGAGATTCCCCATTCTTAATGCCCAGTTAACTTAAACGATTTTCAAAACAAACTTCAAGTAAATAAGACATTAAGAGATTCCCCATTCTTAATTCTCATTTAACCTACACGATCTTCCAAAACACACATTAAGTAAACGAGACATTAAGAGATTCCCCATTCTTAATACTCGTTTAACTCTAATGGTTTTCACGACAACATTAAGTAAATAAGTCATTAAGAGATTCCCCATTCTTAATACTCATTTACCTTAAACGATTTTCACAAACTCACATTAAGTAAACAAGACATTAAGAGATTCCCCATTCTTAATACTCGTTTAACTTAATGGTTTTCAAATTCCACACAAAACAAACTCAAACGTACTTTCACATTCAATCCATAACTCACACAAAATCATTTTTCCGCACAAACCACACAAAACACGTCTCAAACATGTTATCAAATTCAATCCACGATTCACACCAAATCACATTAATCAACAAACATCAAGTATGAACATGCCATGTACGATGAACACAAATTAACGCAATCATAACACTCAAATACATCAAATTTCATTTACTCAAAATTATACATAAATGAGTTAAATTCATTTCCCCAATTCAATACACCAACCCTAATCAAATTCTTCTCCACACAAAAACAGATAAGGCCCTAAATGCAAACTAAAAGTTTGGAAGGAGCCCTTACCTTCACTTTAGCTTTAACGTGCGATTACGGTACCGCGAGTAAATCCGGCAAAATCTCCGCTTGCAACGTCGCTTCCAAAGTTGGTTCCCTAGCACCGTAGCGTGGTAGTGAAAAACTTTCCCTTCTATCTCTTCGCGAAACGAAGCTTAGATCTAGATGAAACGGAGAGATTTGTGTTTGACGGTTTTGAAATCCCTAACTCCGTTTTCGAAACCGGGAGGAAGGAAGAAGCTGGAAACTTGATCTTTCTCACCCACTAGCCTTGGGTTTCAATTTTCGAACTCAAAGGAAGCAAGAACAACGAAAATGGAGGAAGGGGGGATGGCTCACGCAAGGCAGAGGAAGAAGAAGAAGTTTCTGGTTTTTCTTTCCTTTCTCTTTCTTTCCTTTCTTTCTCTTTCTCTTTCCTTTTTCTTCTCTTTCTCTTTCCTTTTCTTTTCCCTCCAAACAAATATCTATCTATATATATATATATATATATATATATATATATAATTTAATTACTTTTAACAAATATCTCATAATATCTAGATATTTGTTAAATTACCATTTCACTCATAACGCATTAAATTCTTCGTAAGAGATTCACCGTAGTTAATTTAATTAATTCATCGACGAGTAATTTTAATCGAGCGTCCAAATATCTTTCTGGTCATTTAAACTCCCAAAATATTAATATCTTGGCTAAAAAGCCCCTGAGTTCAATACCCAACATACATTAAAATACATAAAGTGAAATTTTAAAATTATGGGTCTTACACATACCATAAGACATTTCATTATCAATGATAAATCATCAAGATTAATTATAAAAATATTTTTAAAATGCTTACCAACAAATTGGATTTAATTTTATTCCTCATTTTAGACAATGCATTCATCTTTGTTGAAAGATATTGTGTAACCTTTGTCACAAAGCCGGCTAATACTAATAAGATTGTACTTTCATCCTTTGTCATTTGGAACATCTTCAATCGAAGGTGATGCGGCTGCAACAACTTTTCCAATGCCCCAAATTTTACCCTTGTTGTTATCTCCATAAATCACATAGTATGTTGATTCAAGAGTAAGTGCTGAAATTTTTGTTATGTCACCAGTGATGGGTTTTGAACATCCTCTATCCAAGTACCACATATTAGAGGTACCTTTTATGCATTTCTACAAAACAAGATTATAGTTTGTTAGGTACCCAAAGTGCTTTGGGTCCTTGAGTATTAGTACTTTTCATGACCCACACATAATGTCCATTTGGAACACCAAATTTTCTAAAATGACAGACATTAGGTGTATGGCCATTTAGACCACAATAAAAACATGTTAGTTTATTTTTACTCCTATATTTAGGCATAAGAGGTTTCTTTTGAACAACATTTTTACTGGAACAATGATGATTATTTTGTACATTTATAACTTTTTCTTTGTTGGATTGATCACTTGCCTTAAAAAAATGGTTTAACTAATACTTGGTTTATCAAACTTTGAATAACCAAGTTCACTCTTGTCATCGGAATATCTTTGCATATTAAGAATATTTTCTAATACAACTTGTCCCTTTTCATATATTTCAATGACTCTATTTAGTTGGACAACTTTAAAAGAAAGATAATCACATTTATTACATGTGGAATTCTATTTTAATTTTTTAATGTCTTTTTCCATAGTGTCGATTTTGTCTTTAAGAGATGAAATTTGTTTCTTTTGAGTTGACAATGTTGTGTACAAAATTATACATTCCATAAGTAATTATTTTATTGAATTTTGGGCATCATTACACTCAATAAGTAATTCAGTATTATCATCATTATTATGAGAAGAATCTTTTTTACTAACCTCTTCTTCCTCGTCAGATTGGTGTGATGCCATCAAAGCAAAATATGCATATTCGTCACATTTCGAATCTGAGGATGAACTGACATTTATTGTCTTCCTATGCTATATAGGCCTCTTTGAATTCTTTCTTCTTGAGAGCACTTTTATTGATAATATTTAGACACTATTCCTTTATGTTTCCTTGTTTGCCACACTCAAAACAAGTGAAGTTTTTATTTATAGTGGAGACATCCTTCTTCTTGAAAGTTTTCCATTTCTTAAAAGTTTTAACATTTTGAAGGAACTTACCAAATTCTTTACTAGGAAGGTGATGTTCTCATCTCCATATGAGTTTTCATCTATTTGTTCTCATTAGTCTGATCTATTGAATAGTGTTAACTCATTAGTCAATTGTCATTCGAATTTCTACTCTTTTCGTCTAATGACAAAATAGGGCGAAAGAGATTGAGAACAATTTCTTTGTGTTTCATGTTACTATGTTTTGGGAAGTTAGAATATGCATGTGGGGAGATTCTTTGAATTAGGGGAGCTTTGTTTGTTCACATGTTTGTTTGCTCATGTGTGTTTGCTGCTTTATTATGTTTTTGTTTAAATAAATTGTTATCAAAAAGTATTGTTTTGTCATCATAAAAAAAGGGAGATTATTGGAATCAAGTTGATTCCTTGAATAATTCCTTTAAGTAGTTATGATGTTAACAAAGGTACTTTGTGAGAATAATTTATTGTACTAATGTTTTCACTAAATATGTAAAAAATAGAATAGGAAAATCAAAGGCTACGACAAGAGAATACCTACTAAAGGGAAGTGATCAAAGGAAGCCACCAAAGGGAAGTCACCAAAGTAAGTACAAACGTCAGAGGAAATGAAGAAAAACTGATCAATGGAACAAATAAAATTGGGTCAATGGAACAAAGACAAACAAGTCAACAAAACGAAGACAAACTTGTTAAAGAAACGCTCTGAAGAAGAAAGTGCATCTTCCCTCTCATATTTGCCTCTAAAGCTTTCGTTTGAAGACTTGTTGTCAATCTACTTCTATATACTGTCTCTAAAGAATTATGTGCCTTTGAAGACTCAACGTGATTTTGGAGTCAATATGCCTCTTATGAACAATGTTTCAGCATACTCTGATGAATAGTGTTCCAACATGTTTTGATGAATAGTGTTCCAACATTATCTGATGAACAATCCTCAACATGCCTCTAAATCTTACATTTAGCATGACTCTGAAGCCTGAAGCCACATGTAAAGTATGCATCTGAAGCATTCATTCCGCTGATAATAAAAAATTGCAACACGTATCAAAATGCTATCTTTGAAACATAGCACATACTATAAGGTTTCTCTGACTTTGATTACGTAATCAAATGGTGATATTGTATATGCCGCTAATTCTGAGTCAATAACTTTGCATCTGCCTCTGACTCTGATCATTCAACCAACATTACATCTGATTCCAACAATCAAGTCAATGAATCTTAAGATTAATTGGTCAATGGCTCTGATGGAAAAGTCAAAAATTCAATTAAAAGACAAACTTGACTTAGTCGTAGCACATACTCTAATGGTTCGAGAAGTATGACCCAATATCCTTTTCGCGCTTAAATCAATCAAGCTTGTGAAGAAAGATTCACATGAAGAATTCACAAACAATATCTAAAATTGATACGATAGAAAATTCAAAAGATTTAGATTGGGAAAAAACGATTACAAACGGTCACATTATCATAACATATCTTTCATAACCAAAAATGGAAGGAAAACTTTGTTGAATAAGATGAAGACGAGATATGATTCATAATTAACTCTACAACACTTCACAAACCCTAAATTCAACTATAAATAGTGAATCAAGGTTGAACAATAAATATAACAACTACACAAACCTTAAGAGCTCAAAGTTTCTAAGTATTAAGTGTTCAAAGGTTTCAAGTTTGTTGAAAAATCACTCGTTCAAAAAGCAATATACTCTAAGTGTTGTAGTGTGAAATTCATTGTGTAAAATATGCTTAGTAGAAGAAAAACCAACACGTATCAAATCATTGTAACCCAACCTAGTAGTGGATCTAGTTTGCCTCTAACAACCTGTATGTTTCAGGTTGTGTAGAGAAGACTTGACTTATATCATCAAGATGTGGTTTTCCTCAAAAAAAATTGTAGGTTCAGGTTGTTTTTTGAAGACTGACTTGTAGGGTCAAGAGTTGTTGTAATTCAAGTTTTGAAATAGTGGAGAAATCCTTCTGTATGAAGGGATTGGACGTAGCTACCAAAGTTCGTGCTGAACTAAGATAATTCCTTGTGTCTTTTTAGTTTTGTTATTTGCCTTTGATATCAACATTGTTAAGTACCAAAACCATAATTATTTACGAAATTTAAATCAATCCAAATATAATTCAACTTTCCTTCTCGTGTTTGGCATCTTTGCAGTAAACAAGAGGATACTTTAAAAATGTGTGCATGTTCTTGAAAAGGAAAAACAAAAAGAATAATTCAAGTGCAACAAAAGACAATCTTGTTGTTCAAATTTCTAAACTCAACATGATTAAGGATGTTGAATCTTGGTGGATAGACTCTGGTGCTACCCATCAGGTATGCAAAAACAAAGAACAATTCAATATCATTGGTGAAGAAGATGGAATGTTTTGTACATAGAAAATGCCTTAATTGCCCAAGTCAAAGAAAAAGGAACAGTAGAGATTGAGTTCACTACTAGAAAGACACTTACTCTTAAAAGTATTAGATTTAATTCACTCTGATGTATGCAATTTATATGGTTGGTCTATAATTAGGGGTAAAAAGTATTGTGTCACTTTTATTGATGATTGCACTATATCATGCTATGGTTATTTAATGCACTCTAAGGATTAAGTTTTAGACAAATTTAAAATATTTAAAGCACATGTAGAACTTTAATATGAAACTTTCATTAACGGTTTTAGAAGTGATAAAGGAGGATAATTATATCATTCTTATTATTTTGAGTCCACTGATATTGTGCATCAAACAACTACATCATATTCTCCCACAACAAAATGAAATTGCATAAAGGAAAAATAGAGTATTATAAGAAATGGTGAATGTCATGTTATCATATTCTGGTTTATCAAAAGGCTACTAGAGTGAAGCTATGCTAACCGCATATGAAATCTCGAAGAAAATAAAAGTCAATCTCAACCATTTAAAAGGTTGAGGTTGTAAAGCAATTGTTATGGTTCATTAACCAAAAAGAAAGAAATTTAGAGAAGGGAGAATTGAAATTGTATTTCTGAACTATGATTAAAATAAAAAGACATATAGATTCATGGTTATTGAATCTTATGACTCTATTCCTTTTAACACACTCATGGAATCAAGAGATACAATTTTTTAAGAAAATAGATTTAATACTTAAATGTAGTTTTAGTCTCACTATTCTAGTTGATTCGTAATTTTGGTCCCTCTATTTCTAATTTCATAATTTTCGTCTCTTTATTTTAATTAATTCTTAATTTCGGTTCATCTATTTTTAATTTCGCAATTTTAATTCTCCTATTTTAACTGATTCATAATTTTCATCCATCTGTTTCTAATTTCACAATTTTAGTCCCCTTATTTTAACTAATTCGTAATTTGATCCCTCTATTTCTTAAAATTCAGACATTATAGTCCCTCTATTTTTTAAATTAAAA
>JBBPBR010000005.1:19552195-19579651 GCA_037974775.1 Cicer pinnatifidum
CTTGTAGCTCGTGTTTTAAAAAAATAAAATTATCTGCTTATTTTTTTTTAATAATTTTTAAAACAATTGTTTGCTCTAATTATTAATTAAAATAAAATAAAATGATTAAAAATATATTTTGACTTTTTTAAAAATTATTGTAATTTTAAATATATTTTTGAGAAAATAATGAAATTAGAAATAAAGGGATCGAAATGTCTCAATTTTAATAAATAGAAGGACCAAAATTGTGAAATTAGAAATAAAAGGACCAAAATTGTGAAATTAGAAATAGAGGGACTAAAATTACAAATTAGTTAAAATAGGAGGACTAAAATTGTGAAATTAAAAATAGAAGAACCAAAATTATGAATCATTTAAAATAGTCAATTCACACACTTTATGTTCATGTCCTAAGATACCATTTTCAAAAACTATGATATTTCTAAAATTATAGAACTAAATATATTTTGAAAATAGTAGGGGATTGTGAGATATTTCCAAAATATTATTGAATATATACATGTATAAATGCTTTTTATTGAGATGATGGAGTTGTTAGTTTAGTTGTAGCGACCCCATTCACATCCAGCTCCATAGAAAAAGAGGGAACTTAATTTGCAGCAACCACAGCCACATTAGTAAAGTCAATTCATTCCAATGGGTCAAGCAAACTTTCTGCAAAACTGACTTCAGTGATCCTTGGTGGTGGAATGAGGTGTTGCTTTCTCGTCTCAATATATCCAACAATACAAAATTCACATTGTAATTTCATTTAAGGTCAACAATCATCAAACATACCATCCTAATTTTCAAAACAGACGTGGAGTCTCAAGGGCATCGTCCAGATTTTACACTATGACCACAAAATTCATATAGCAATTATATTTAGCGTAAATATCGTCCACATTGTCCACATTTCACACTATGAATATAAAAGTCATAGTAATTTCATTTAGGGTCAATGACCACCAATTTTACCTTCGCAATTGCCTTGTATTTACTATCACCAGTTGCTTTAGACACTCAAAGCCTTGTTGAACGTGAGTCAACCCATGGCACTTCCAACTATGACCCCACTGTTTGATGAATTGAAAATGGAAAAGGAGATGGTGATAGTATCATAGAGATGTTACTTGACTACTTAACCATGTGGTTCTTTCTACAAATTGTTAGGATCTCCCAAAACGGCACAAAATGTGCTTACTGCTTAATATGAAGAGACTTAAAATTGCATCCCACTGTCAAGAATGCATGTGTCCACCATGGAAATCATTACTCGTTGTTTAAAACTTCAAGCATAAAACGCTGGTTTTCTTACCTGATAGTTCATAAGTGGTTAAGAAATACTTATTGCCATATCATATTAATTTAAGAACTTGTTTCTTTTCTTCCAGTTTCCCATTTGAAAGGACTGCTCATATTAATCTGATGGCGATTTCAATGGATCACGCACTCTTTCTGCGAAACTGACATCAGTGATCCTTGGTGGTGGAATGAGGTGTTGTTTTCTCAACTCAATGTGTCCAACAGTATGTTCAAGAATTGATGAAGCTTCACAACTTCTTGAGTTGGATGCAAAGGTTTTTTAGTCCTTCAGATCAGTTGCTTCATCAAAACAACTCATTTTAACAGTAGTGAATAATTGGAAGTATTGATATAGCTTTATCAAATCTGCAAAATTGAATCATTAACAGATAACAATTCACTCAAACACATTACTTCAGATCATCCTCGAATCGGTCACAGGGCTAGACAATGGGGTGGGGATGTTTCGTCTTGGAGACAAATCAGAAAAGAGTTTCATCGTATCCAGTATGGACCAGTTTGTTTCGGCAACATTGATTTAGAGGTGAAAGAATTCAAGTTGTAGGCCGATGTCAGTGAAAGATGATCTCCCTTAAAATATTTGGAGGAACCAACTTGTTCTTGGTTCTGAATTGTGTTGTGATGAAAACATGCACACCCAGTGTTGTGATTGAAGTCGTGCTCTTGCTTATTTGGACAAGAATATTCACAAACACGTGAAGGCTCAAATTCTTAGATATTGATTTCCATGTACAAATAGAAACCAACCATCTCTGATGGATAAAAACATGGATAAGATGAAAGTTATTCAATATCACAATAAAAGGACTCATACCTCTCTTTGACGGTGGCAATGCCAAGATGCACATCATAGATGAATACAAAAGGACCCATGACACACACATATCTCATTGGTTCTGTGTGTCTTCATAGCGTCTAAGCGTCTAAGATAGACCCGTTTTTATTCTCGGCTTGCTGGATGTGTATATGCCCGTTGATTTTTTCTTTCTTTCTTTTCTTTATTCACATTAGAATTTGTAGCAACATTGAATGTTGATATTTTTTTTGTCACTGTTGAATATTAAGAGTATTGAGAGACATATAGAATAACCCGTGTCTACACAGCGGAATCTCTTTATATAGACACAGAGTATTAAATAACCCTAATTTACATTAATGCTAACGGGCCAGAATACTTACATACTTACAGCCCATATATATTATTTACATTCTAATATAATATTTAACACTCCCCCTCAAGCTGGAGCATATAAATCAAATGCACCTAGCTTGTTACATATATAACTAATTTTAGGACCTCGCAATGACTTTGTAAACACATCTGCTAACTGATCATTGGATTTTACAAAGCTGGTGATGATGTCACTTGATTCAATCTTTTTTCTAACAAAATGGCAGTCAATTTCAATATGCTTGGTCCTCTCATGAAAAACAAGATTCGAGGCAATGTGCAATGCAGCTGGATTATCACATATTAGTGTCATTGTGCTGGTCTCTTCAAATTGGAGTTCTTTCAGTAACTATTTCAGTCAGATGAGTTCACATGTTACTAGTGGCCCTGTATTCTGCCTCAGCGCTGGATCTTGCAACAACATTTTGTTTCTTACTCTTCCAAGATATTAAATTTCCTCCGATGAGTACACAATACCCAGAAGTTGATCGTCTATCTATGGGTGAGCTGCCCAATCATCATTTGAGTAGCCAATTATCTGAGTATGTCCTCTATCTTCATAAATGAGACCTTTTCCAGGTGCACTTTTGATGTATTTAAGAATCCGGATTACAGCATCCATATGTTATTGGCAAGGAGAATTTAAGAACTAACTTACCACACTGACAGCAAAGAAAATGTCCGGACGAGTGACTGTGAGATAGTTTAATTTTTTAACCAATCTCCTATATCTTCCTGAATCTGATAGAGGCTCCCCCTGATTCGGTAGGAGTTTGACATTTGGATCCATAGGAGTATCAACTGACTTGGCATTTAGTAGGCCAGTTTCTTCAAGAATATCCATAGCATATTTCTTTGTGAAATTACAAGGCCATCCTTGGATTAAGCTACTTCAATACCCAGAAAGTAACGGAGTTTACCAAGGTCTTTAGTCTGAAACTTATTTGAGAGATGTTGTTTTAACTGGAGTATTCCTTGCTGATCACTACCAGTTATAACAATGTCATCCACGTAAACAATAAGATAGATGCACCCTTGAGCTGAGTGATGATAAAATACAGAGTGATCGGCTTCACTGCGGATCATACCAAATTCTTGTACTACCGAGCTGAATCTGCCAAACCAAGCTCTAGGAGACTGTTTAAGACCATAAAGGGACATGTGTAGCCGACAAACCATGTTGGAAGACTCCCCCTGAGCAACAAACCCTGGTGGTTGCTCCTCTTCAAGATCACCGTGCAAAAAAGCATGTTTAATGTCAAGCTGATGGAGGGGCCAATGTCTAATTGCTGCAATGGAGAAAAATAGCCTGACAGATGCCATTTTGGCAACCGGTGAGAATGTATCATTGTAATCCAACCCAAAAATCTGAGTATATCCTTGGCTACCAAACGAGCCTTAAATCGATCAATCTTACCATCAGGACCAACCTTCATGTATAAAACCAACGACACTCGACTACCGACTTCCCATGAGGTAGAGGTACCAATTTCCAAGTACCACTGCTTTGTAGAGCACACATCTCATCAAGCATTGCTTGCCTCCACTCAGGGTGGGATAATGCTTCACCTGTAGTTTTAGGAATAGAAACAGAAGACAAGGAGGACAAGCAAGTGTAACGTAAAGGAGAAAGACGATGATAACACAAATCAATATAATGAGGAGATGGATTACGGGTGGTGCGAATATCCTTTCGAAGAGCAATGGGAAGGTCAGGCTCAGGTGACAGGGTCGGATCCGAAGGTGGCGTCGGAGGAGAGTTTGTAATGGGAGCAGGAACAGGCACAACAGAGGATAAGCGACGACGTTGATATGTTTGTAGTGGTCGTGGAGGTTGGGGGCAGACTCGGCAGGTTCGATAGGAATATGAGTGGGTGGGAGAGGGATAACTACTTGAGGAGGTTCGGGATTAATGTCCTAATAGGGCTCAGTAGCTACATGGGTAGGTTTAAAATATTATACATACTCGAAAAAGGTAACATCAGCTGATGTAACGTAGCGGTGTAGTGTGGGAGAATAACAACGGTAGCCTTTTTGGGACCGATGATTACCGAGAAAGACACACTTGAGTGACCGAGCTGACAATTTGTCCAAATCGGGGGATAAATTATGAACAAAATATGTGGACCCATAGACACGAGGTGGTAGTGGGTGAAGAGGGGTATGGGGAAAGAGGACCGAATGGGGGATATTGCCATCAAGGACAGAAGATGGCATACGATTAATAAGGTAGCACGCCGTTAAAACTGCATCCCCCCCCCAAAAACGGAATGGAACATTGCCATGGAGAAGTAAGGTTCGTGTGGTTTCAATGAGATGACGATTTTTGCGTTCGGTTACCCCATTTTGCTGAGGTGTATGAGGACATGAGGTTTGGTGTAAAATACCGTTGGAAGCCATAAAATTTTGAAATTGATGAGACAAATATTCTCGAGCATTATCACTTCTTAATGTACGAATGGAAACTCCAAATTGCGTTTTAATTTCTTTATAAAATTGTTCAAAGATGGAAAACAATTCAGTTCTATTTTTCATTAAAAATAACCACGTACATCGAGAATAATCATCAATAAAAGTAACAAAATACTTAGACTCTAAAGTAGATACAATACGAGAGGGACCCCAAACATCAGAGTGAACTAAAGCAAAGGGAGAGGATACTCTTTTATTGACTCGATCGGGAAAATTACTACAGGTATGTTTCCCTAACTGACACGACTCATGTAACACCCCGATTTTTAACAACGCGAGTGTATTTTTTTTTTAAAACAAATTCATAAAAACAAAAAACTAAAGAAGAAAATACTTTTGGATGAATATTTAAGTCATAACACAACGACAAATAAGTCAACATAATTTACAAGCAGCGGAATAGTTTTTGAAATACAAATCCAAAGTATTTACACATTAAAAGTGGTACATGGAACCCATCGAAAATAAAATGTCAAGCTGACAATATTGGTATAGGTATAGTCTTCCAAATTAAAATAAACACATCCCAAAAGAAAGACTTCTAGTCCCTATACGTCAACCTAATCTAATCATTCTACAAAACTATACATCCCGAGTGATCTTCACGCGCCCCGCAAGACCCTCCTAACACAGCTTCAGTCAAGTGTGTCCAACTACATTCCCATTCACAAGGTACTAACCGGTAGGATGATCATGTTTCTCATCTGAGGGCAAAGCCCAGATTTCCATAATAATTGTAAAGGTCACTAACCGAAATTAACAAACATCACATAACAAAATTCTTATATTTTCAAATGCTCAAAAGAACCTTTAGTCTTAGCATACTCCTCGAAATGATTTTCATATGTCCAAAAATGCATAAACAACGTTGAAAAATGAAGTTTTGACAAACTGCATTGTCGTAGTCGAATCAATCAACACTTCAAACATTAATATTATCAATTATGAACACATAATTAACACCAAATTAATCTCCACAAATTCGCATCTCAAATTTCACACATCGAATATTCATTAAATCAATTATGAAAACATAAATACATCAAAACTTTATCAACCCAACTTCACACCTCAAAGCAATCACAACAAATCACAACAACAATCGAATATGTATATACAATCGTCAAAGTATAACAAACATGACTCGCGTGCCGAGCAGCGTAATGCAATGCGTATATGCAAAAATGCATGATTTCGGAATTCCAAACCAAAACCCTCCTCGAGGGGCGTAAATCATAATTGTACAGCCTCTCACAGACCAGTACTAATTACCAAGGTGCAATCTCTCACGGATCAGCACGATTTACTAGCGTGCAGTCTCTCACAGACCAGCACGACATACAAGAGTGCAGTCGCTCACAGACCAACACAATTTTCTAGAGTGCAATCACTCACAGATCAGCACATTCTAGAGTGCAATCTCTCACAGATCAGCACGACGCGACAATCCCCACAAGGATAAGATGAACCAACAATTCACATGGCATCATCCCGTGGCCCATCACGGTCACCACTATCACCATGGCCCCATCGCGGTCACCATGTACTATGAAATGCATGAGCATACTCTAACTCTTTTCACCATAATCATTAAGTAAATGTAGCTATTAAAAGTTTCCCCATTTTTAATGTTCATTTAACACTAATGATTTTTCAAATACAACACAGAGCATACTCAAACATATTTATTCACACCAATTTAAATTTCCACAACCACACATAAATCACATCTCCAAATTTCATCCACACCTAAATTGAACTAAATTCATTTTCCACCAAGTCACACATAAATTTCATCTCATAAATTCATAATATTAATTATGAAGACATCAATTTCACCTAACATAAATCACCAAAATTTCCAAACATTAATCACCATATTCAATCTCTAAAATTTTCAACCATAAATCACCACAACAACATTAATATATCAGAGTTCTCCCCACCGCTAACTCGGTGCCAACGGTCTCGATTCCTTTTCGAGACTCAATGAGCTAACTGCATAAACATGAATATTTATAACCACTTGTTCACAATAAAACTAATCCAAACACAACAAAATTCCCAAAATTAAATCTTTCTCACACACCAAAGTTTTAAAACCAAATAATCTATATTATTGACTTAAAACTAAATAAAACAAATATCGTCAAAATTTCTCATACACACACTCGACTATTACAGCACCGAAATTTTTGAAGTAATAAAATACTCTAAACTTTTTTTCTTTTTAAACTCAATCAAAGAGTAATCTAGAGTAACATTTTAAACTCTAACCATTTTTAATTTCAATCTGTCTTTTTGCTCAAACTCTTTAACTTAGTTAAAATTTGAACTTTTTCACAACTTTAACAACTCTAATTTTTTTGTAAAATTTCAACTTTAGTTCAAACTCATTTATTTGAAAATAACTCATTATGTAACTCAAACACATCAAATTTAATTACTTCCAATTCACACCAAATTCAATCAATTCAATTCCACAACACGCATATAACACCTCAATTAAATTTCAACAATTCAAACATAACTCACCCAATTTCAAAACTCCACATTTTTACACAAAAACCACCAAATTTCATCAATTCATTTTCTACAAAATCCACAAATAAATCACATCTCAAAAATTCATAATAATAATTATGAACATATAAATCACACCAAACTTGAATCACCACAATCCACACCTCAAATTTAAATTCCACTAAATTACACATAATCACATTAAATTAATTTTTCACAAAATCACACCTCAAATACATCAAATTTCTTTTCCACAAAATCACAAATAATGTCCTAAATGCAAACTAAAAGTTTGGAAGGAGCTCTTACCTTAACGATAGCTCTAACATGCGATTACGGTACCGTAATGAATTCCGGTAAAATTTAAGTTCATGACGTCGCGACGAAAACTAGCTCACTAGCACCGCAGCGTGGTAATGAGCAACTTTCTCTTCTGTCACTTCTCGAATGGGAGCTTAGATCTAGTAGATAAATGAGGATTTGTGTTTGTTTTGTTTTCAAAACCAACAACATTTTGGTTTTGTTTTCTTCAAACAGAGAGTAGAAGAAAATGCAAGAAAGATGCAGGGCGAGCGTTTCACGGGAATGCTTACTTTCTTTCTTCCTTTCTTATATATATATATATATATATATTAATATAATATTATATTATAATAATAATAATAATAATAATAATAAATATCTAAACAAATATCTAGATATTTACAAATATCTAGATATTTTTATAAAAATCATCATTACGCCTGTCACCTCAAATCACATCACAAACCACTTTTTCATAAATATATCTACTCTCGCCGTAATTCAATGGGCAGATGAATTTTTTTGAAAAATGTCGCATCTCAGAAAAAAAAATTTCTTCGACAAAAGATTCACCGTAATTAAATAAAATTATTCATCAACGAATAATTTTAATCGGGTCTCCAAAAAGATATTTTTGGCATTTAACTCAAAAAGATATCATAAAATTGGCTAAAAAGCCTCAGAAATTCAACACAAAATTCCCCAAAATACATAAATTCGAATTTAAAATTAAGGGTCTTACAACTCACAATGTAAAGTAGATAACTTAGACAAACTAGGCACCAATTTTTGTAGTTTGGTAAGACTTGGGTGTCTTAGCTGAGCATGGATAGTATGTGGGGACTCTATGGCAGAGCACGTCTTGGATGTTGTAGAAAGGTAATAGAGGCCTTGTAACTCACATCCGACGTCAATCGTCCATCCCGAATTCCGGTCCTGCAAGGTAACATTATCATTAGTGAAAGTAATAATACAGTTATGAGATCGAGTCAATCGACTAACTGAAAGTAAATTAAAGGGGCATCCAGGTACATAGAGAACAAATGCAACTGAGATAGAAGGGAGAATGTGGACAGTGCCAACTCCTTGAGACCGGGTTTGAGTACCATTGGCAGAATCAAGAACCCAAGGGCCGAGAGAAGATGAATGAGAGAGGTAAACATATGAGTTACCAGTGTGTGCAACCGAAGTAGGAGAACTAGAGTTTGGAAGACTCTGAACCCATCAGAGAAAATCTTCATAGTTTGTCGGGGAGCCTTGTGGAAATGGTGTAGTCTGAGTAGTGGCAGAAGGATCAAGTTGAGTTGCATTTATCGAAGGCGAAGGCTTGCCATGCAACTTCCAACAGCGATCAATAGTGTTTCCAAGCCGATGACAATGCTCACATTTGGGACGAGCCTTAGAGCTGGATGGTCCTCCACGAGAACGTTGCTGATTATGTCTCTGAGATGCAAGGGCAGCAGTGTCACCCGAAACTGAAGTAATAGACTACTCAACTGGATGTTTTGCTGGTACTCGAAGGAGGATCGCTGAAGTAGTAGACATATCCGGAACAGTAACAGACCCCAAAATTTGATCACGAGTTGCAGAGTACTCCTGGGGTAGGCCATAGAGTGCAAGAAGCATGAAGAAGGTGTTGTGTTGATCCAACTCCTTCTTCTGTTCAACTGGATTACTTGCAGCAAGAGGGAGTAACTCATTAAAGTCATGAAGTGCACTATGAACGGTGCCAAGATATGCAGAAATTGAGCCACTGAGTGACTTCGGAGTAATGATATTCAACAAGCGGTGACAAACTCTATAGAGACGTTGTGTGTCGTTAGTACAGAGTGCCTTTGCTTGACTCCAAACCGATTCACGCGTGAGATGCGGACGGAAAATCGGTTTAACATCTGGATGAAGTGTAGACTTAATGACACTACACAACTGAACATCAATCTGACTCCATTTAGATGTTTTAGTCACACTCACCTTTTTAGGGTTTTGGGTGAGGTGATCCTCGTAACCTTGACCACGTAGCCAAAGTTTGATGTCGGCAGCCCAACTATCATAATTTGATCCATTCAGTTTTTCAACTGAGAGAGGAGAGGTGATGTAGTTGGTGAAGATACTCTTTGTTTCAGACTGAGATGCCATGGTCAACAAAGATTGTCAGAAAACGCGTCGGAACAGGGAAAACAGGGGTTGTTTGAACTGGAAGTCGTATATCTGTAACTTGAAACTGAAAATTGAGGGCAGTCCAACATGGTTTGTCTCTCAGTTGGCTCTAGATACCATGTTGAATATAAAGAGTATTGAGACATATAGAATAACCCGTGTGTTTCAATTACACAGCGGAATCTCTTTATATAGACTCAAGGTATTAAATAACCCTAACTTACAGTAATGCTAACGGGCAAGAATACTTACATGCTTACAGCCCATATATATTATTTACATTCTAATATAATATTTAACAGTCACCATAAAGTTTCTCCTTATTATTAGCATATATGACCTAATTGGCACTACTGTCATGCAACAATACTGAGGAATTCAATGTGATGGGAGGCTTTAGTCGTGAGTCAACCAACCGCTCTGAAACATATGCATGAGCCTGAACCGGTGTATGTTGAGCCAGCCTAATAGAGGGAGCCTCTGATGGACTTCACGGAATGTTGTCCCCTTGGACGACTTAATTCAATTATGAGAACAAAATTGAATCGGGACATAGAACCATGAGGCATTGTTGAGCAAGGAAACAAAATGGAAATGGCACCAGTCTGGGACTATTTGGCAGCAGCGAAGGAATTAACTCCTCCTCCGACAGTACAGTGGCGATCTCAGAGTGACGGTGACTCAATCCTATTTCTCAAGGAGGAGTTCTAAAGAGGATTCATCTATGGCATGTTGATAGCTTGTTAGGTGAAGAGAGAAAACATTAATTGAATCTGATTGTATGGAAAATGAATCGAGTTAGTTACAAGGATAGTGACTCAAGGCTTATATAGCATGAGTCATGTACAGTTACATATCTTGCAGTGCAAGATGCATTCTAACCAATGAGAGTATGACACGTCACCTTACTCTAACTGAATTCTAAATTGAGCATAACTGTCTAAGGTGCAGTGAAACTATTACAGTACAATGCATATAGTAGAATGTAACTAAAACAAAATTTGAGCATATATCTCTTACATGAAGCTACGACAGCGACCTTGGAGTAATGTTTAAGTTTAAGGTTGGCAATTTATATTTGGAATATCATAGATGATAAATCATACTGTAAATAACCCATATATTTTATACAACAATAGGTAACCAATATAATTGGGTATTTAACTCTCTCACAACAAAAATGTGTCAGATTATAGTTAACTAACGTAGCAAAATAGCAACCTCAGAAAAAAATAAAAGCTTCTATAATTATAAAAATAATTGAGAAAAAAATATCCAATACAGCAAAGGTGTTTAAGAATCCTCTCATTCATAAGGAACTCCGGTAACAATGTTAACATCTAAAGTTCACAATTGGTTATGATCAAAATAGCAATCTACAAAATCCATATAGTGATTGCATTTAGGGCCATTAACAGTTAAGTATACCATCCCAATTTCATACAATTTATCTTGTAATTGAATTTAGGATTATCGAAGTTATAGCTTCCTATCTCAAATATATTTGCAAATTGCAACCAGAGTCCATAACTCATCAAGGCACAGTTAACACCATCCAATTTCACATTAACAATAAAGATTTATATTGTCACTGCAGCAAGGGCATTTCAAGAACATTATCATAGTTCATGTTATGATTATGAATAAAAACTTCATTAGTAATTGCATTTAAGGCCAATAAGTGTCACGTATACCATCCTGACTTTATATAAGGAACATGCTAACATGGGACACTTGTTAAGAAACTAAAATAGAACAAGTCAATTAGAAATGTATTGAAACTTGTGTTTCCACTCTTTGAAGCAATTGAAGTTAGGATAGTAAATGCTCAAGCTTTCCCTCTCAAATATAGTGCGAACTACAATCAGTGACTAATCAAGACACAATACACACCACCTTATTTCACAAAAAGATAAAAATATTCATATTCTTTTAGAAGCAAGGTTCATCAAGTCTCAAGATAAAAGACCCATATTACTATAGCAGGAAGGTTCGTCAAGTCTCAAGATCACCGACCACGTTGCTGAATTACAAAATTCATTTATGAATACATTTAGCTGTTAAGTTTAATATCTTTTTATAATTTTCTCTTTAGGATTTGTTTTGCATTAGGGACATCAAGTCTGATTCACTACTTTTTCTCTTCATCAAAATGAGTATTATTTCTTTTTTTGTGAATCCTCTTAGGGGCATTAAGTCTTTAAGAACATTGTCCACGTTTCACACTGTCAATACCAAATTCACATATCATATCATTAAGAGCCAATAACCAACAAATATATCATCCAATTATTGAAAGGGCCATCATCAAGTCTTTAGAATACATTCCACATTTCACGATGTATGAATACAAAGTTCATGTAGTGATTACATTTAGTGTAAATAATTATTGATTATATCATCAAAATTTTAAAGGTTCATCAAGTCTCAAGCCCATATTTCTTGCTGAGTACAAAATTCACATGGTGATTTCATTTATGGTCAATAATTTCCAATTATACCATCTAAATTTTTGAAAGGGCAATCAAGGCCATCGAAATTATTAGAAATTCATAATGATTATTGATTTCATTTTTGGTCAATAACTTCCAATTATACAATCGAAATTTTTGAAAGGGCCATCAAGTCTCAAAAACACCGTCTACATTATATACTATCAATACAAAATTCAGTTAGTGATTTCATTTAGGGTCAACAACCCTCAAGTATACCATCCTGATTTTTGGAAAGACCGTCAAGTCTCACAGACATCATCCACATTTCACGCTATGAACACAAAGTTCATATACCGATTATATTTAGGGTAAATAACCGTCAATTATATCTCTCAATTTTTGAAAGCGATGTCAAGTCTCAGAACATTGTCCACATTTCACACTATGAGTGTGAAATTCATAGTGATTTCATTTAGGGTCAATAACAACATATTTTACCATCTCAATGTTTGAAAGGGTCGTTAAGTCTCATGAACACCGTTCACACTTTACATTGTCAATACAAAATTGACATAGTGATTTTATTTAGGGTCAACAACCATCAAGTATACCAATACCATTCTGATTTTCAAAATAGCCGTCAAGTCTCAAGGACACCATCCACATTTCATGCTATGAACACAAAGTTCATATATCATTTAAGGTAAATAACCTTCTATTAGACCATCTCGATTTTTGAAAGGGCATCAATTCTCAAAAAAAGTGTCCACATTTCACAGCGTAAGTGTAAATTTGTAGAGGTTTCATTTAGGGTTAGTAACAACCAATTTTAAATAATACCCATTAATCTTTTCATTTGATCTCATTTATATTTATATTTTTCCAATTCTCTTTCACCATATGCATTCCATATTACAAAAGAATACAAAATTCATATATATATTTCATTTAGGGTCAAGTATATCATACCGAATTTTCAAACATGGGTTGGAAGAATTCTTGTTGCAAGTATTTTGAATTATGAAGGCTCAAACATCCGACGCAGAATAAGAATCACAAAATCTTGCAAGATTGAACAATCAAGAATCTGGCAAGACTGAAGCATCAAGAACCGAAACGTGACGTTACTGTAGCTGTTAGGAACGGCAAACAAAACAATTGGTCTAATTCACTCCGTCGGTCTTCATTCCTCTGAAACCCTCGAAAATCCCCAAATCAAAAACTTTTCCGACCCTAATTCCACCAACCGTAATCAAACACAAGAAACTCTAATGGAGGATCAAAACGCCGATGACACAGAGCGCAAGAAATAGAGGCCTAAATCAATTGCAACTCATAAATCTCTCGACTTCGATCAAGAAGATAATCGTTCATATTGTTTCGGCAAATGTGGTCTTTTAATCTTAAGGTAAAAAGATTGAAAGAATTAAGAGTGAAGACGAGAGAGGCAAACGACAAGAACGAGAGAGGGAAAGTACTCACCACTATTGTATGATGTAAGGACCGACGAGTTTATATATATACTTATTTGTATTCAGAAAGTTAGCTTTTGTCCCGTCAATTAATTCTATATCCCTTCATTTACAAAATTTATGTTTAAAATATTTTAATTCTATATCCAACATGATTTTGATCGAATTGGTTCAATTCAAATTTTGTAGAAAAATATTGCGAAAACTAAACAAAATCAAACAAATTATTTTTTTTTAGATTTGAATTTTTTCTCTTTTAAAAGTTAAATTGACCAATTTACATGAAAAAGTTTCTTTTATTTTTAGAAAAAGTAATTTAAATTTGAAAATAAAAAAATAAATTTAGAAAATAAAAGTTCAGAAAGAGTTATATTATAAATATTTAGATGTAAATGATACACATCATTAATATAAAATTGTTTTAAAATTTATTATTTTGCCAGATCACTCAACTTTTGTAAGTATACTTTGAAATTTATGGTAAGACAAGAAAAAAATAGGGACTTGAAATCCATGTAGTTATATAATTGTGAATTGTAACTAAAGTTGTCAAAATGGATAAAATCAAATGGTTTGGACCGTTGGGTCCACATATTAGTATAGGTCAGCCCTTAATAAAATAGACTAAAAAATAAACAAGTCTTTTTGGTTCGAGACATTTAGTCCACATTAAAAATTGGGCTTGGCTAGGGTGGCCCAATGGGCTACGGGTTGACCCACTACAACTAAAAAATATATTTTTTATAAAATAGTATTATGAGTAAATTTGAAATGACTGGAATAGTAGTTTTATTTTTTTGCTATTTTTAGATTGACGTTAAAAAATGGTATTTTGAGATTATTTTGAAAAACGCAAAAGTAATAAGTCAACCATAATTAAGAAAGAAAAGAAAGCGTAATTAACTAAAAACATCAAGAAAATTTATTCCAGTAAAAGTCAAGAATAACATCACTTTGTTGTGGTGCTTCCGCTATTGACAAAGACAAAAATTGTTAGTCCAACACCTTCACTGATTCAGCTCCATTCCTGACTATCTACTGACCAAGATTAATATTGATTTCGACTCCACCCTCTTGTTTGAAAGATTGAACGCGATCAAATTCTATGAGGTGGTGGTGTTATGTATTATAATTGACAAACAATTATTTTCATGAAATTAAAAGTACCACAAAATATATTTTCTCATTATATTTTTTTTATTGTCTCTATTGTTGTAAGTGATTGAGGTAGTTTTTGAGTTTTAATTTTCATTAAGTAAACAAGAATTTCAACAAAAAACTATTGACCCGAAATCCCATGAGCAATCAAAAAATCAAGCTCATAGCCCAAGGTAGACAGAGAAGACCCAAACCAAAACACCGCAACTTGGAAGAAATACTTAAGGAACGTTGTTCTACCGTCCTTGATAGACAGTAGGGATGGGAATAAGCCAGGCCAGGCCAGGCTTTGAAAGGCTTGAGCCTGACCTACGATTTATTTTGTCGGTCTAAGTCTGGCCTACGGCCTATCATAGGCTTTTTTTTTGTCTGGCCTGACCTTTTTAATAGTCTGTCCTAACCTAGAAGGCTTTTAAATGCAGCCATTATTACCTCTTAAACAAATAAAGAACAACTATTGAGTGATTGACTAATTGAACGATTACCGAATATGAAACGACTACCAAATTTTGAACCGCTACCGAATACGGAACGATTACTGAATATGGAATGATTACTAAGTGATTACCTAATTAAATAAATAGGCTTTAAAAATAGTCTGAGCCTAACCTTTTTATTAAATAGGTCAGGTCAGGCCATAGGCCCCTGACGGCCTAGTATATTCCCACCCCTAATAGACAGCCACATTGGCCCAACCGGATGGGTCGAATTTGACGCTGCGAGTAAAGACTTTCTACAAACATTGGCCTTTAGAACAATATTATATATAACATTTAAAGTAATTGACAAAATGGAAACCTTAAATGATAGATATAGTAGAAAATATGTTATCCTTCAAAAGAAAGTAAAATGCTCTAAATGACATACTTGAAAACTCTTGTTGTAATTGCACTTAGCCACAAAAGAAATCCAAATAAGTGAAACTCTGGCTCACCTTATAATCACCAACGAAATATTAAGGTTCTGAAAAAATAAAATAAATACACAGAAAAAATAAATAAAATAAAATATACACCATATTGGTCCTATAACAAACTAAACTATAATGTGGTGTGTGTGGAAATACATGAAATCCTAAGATAATAGAAAATAAGAAAACTAAAAAGAGTTTAATTCACGACAATTTATAGAGTCGGGTTATATATGTTATCAACGTGAATAGATTAAACAACAATTGGTTAAGTAACTAAAATGCTAATTGTTCGTAAATAAAGATAATATAGATTATCTCAATTGCATAAACAACCACCACATCGGAATAATAAAAGAATATAAGAATAGTATGAATAAGGGGGAAAATTTATTAAATCAAAACTATCACTTGATTAAACTTAAATTTAATGACCTTAGAGAGGTCATACACACATTCCCCCACACTTAAACTTTTGCACTCCGAGCAAGTAATGCATGCGAAGTGGTGAGAGAAAAAAAATTCATAGCTTAAGGAAATCATGAATAACTTTTTATCACAACCAAGGCAAGCAAGAGGACAAGTTAACTAAACAATGCATCATAAGTGATAGAGTCCTCCAAAAATATAAAATTTTCTCAACCACTCAAGTGTTTCGGCTACTATTTATACTCAAAGCACATCATGAAAGCTAGCACTACTATAGACTTGACAAACCTCTAACATCTATATTTGAAACACATGCATATAATGATCAAAAGGTCTTTATTAAGGTTGTAACATGGTCAAGGTAAGGGTGAGACAATCCTCATGAGACTAAGGCTAAAAATAACATTGAGAGGTAACTCAACAAAATATCATTAAATTTAACATTCTAATCCAACTTATTTGAAATCCTATGACATTTAAAATGGATACCCCCACACTTAAATTAAACATTATCCTTAATGAAAGTAACAAGTATGAAATAAGAATAAGGAAATGGAGTTTCCTATTCAAACTTCAGTGTAGGTGGGTGTTTCTAAGGATAGTTATTCTATGGTAGCATCTTCAAGCACAAAGCTTTGTATGCCCTAAATTTTGCTTTCACTCCATCCCGCGTGAACTATTCAGCATCGGCGACAACGAATCTACGTCTTCCCCTTCCATTTGTCAAGAAGTGTTAATTTCTTGTTTCTCCCAAGCATATTTGTTCCTTTATGTGGTAACTTTCTGATAATTCTTGTTTCTTGCTTAGGAATTTTATCTGTTTGATTTTCCTATAGATTGTTATGGATTTTGCTGATTTTGCTATGGATTAGTCTGATTTTGCTATTGATTTTGTTATATGTTTTGCCAAATAAATGTTTCTCTCCCAATTATGTGAAAACTGAAGTAATTTCTTTGCTTCTTTCAGTTCTCTCAATCTGCAGTTGGACATTCACATACTTTTTTTTTGTTGAGAAAACAACTTAAATTTTTGGATTTTAGATTGTTGTTAGGTTTTTGTTCTCTTTCAAGGTTTTTGAAGGAGTTCCATGTTGTGTGTTCTACCATGAAGCTTCAAGAAGTCACAAAAGACCATAACAAGCTGAGAGCCTTCCGTTTCTCACTTCAAGATGTTGCCAAGGATTGGTTATACTACCTTCAGTCAGGTTCTGTTACAAGTTGGAATGATTTGAAGAAGTTGTTTCTAAAAAAAATTCTTTTGTGCCTCAAGACCCGCTTCAATTAGAAAAGAAATATGTGGCATTAGGCATATTGGCATAGAATCATTACATGAATATTGGGAGAGATTCAAGAAATTAGTGTTTAGTTGTCCTCATCACTAGATTTTCTAAACAATTGTTCATCTAGTATTATTATGAAGGTTTGCTACCTATGGATAAACGCATTTTGAATGCTACTAGTGGGGGAGCACTTGTCGATAAGACCCCTGAAGTAGAAAAAGTTTTGATTGAGAACATGTCCATTAATTCTCAATAGTTTACAACTAGAAGCAATTTAGTAGTGTTGACAAGGGGAGTGAATGAAATTTAGCAATCTAGAAAAAAGACTTGATGAGCTTCAATCTTTAGTAAAAAAAATTGGCAGTAGGTAAAGCCTAAGCTGTGGTCTGTGGTATTTGCACTTCTTCAGAGCATCATTCATATTCATGTCCTACATTGCAAGAAGATTCAATTGTTGATGTTCCTCAAGCATATGCAGCAAACATATATAATCCTATAACAAACTATGATATGTCATCTAACAAATACAATCATGGTTAGAGAAACCATCCCAACCTGAGGTGGCGGAATTGATCTACACAACAACAATATAGGCAGTAGCAACAACAAAACATTCCATATCAACGGAAAAATATTTCACAATAGCAGCAAAACAATCTATGCTTCAACAACAACCACTCGTATGAGTGAGATGTCTCAACAACCCATGCTTTTTTGTGAAGTATTTGATGTGTGGGGCATTGACTTTATGGCCTCTTTTCCTATATCTTTTGGTTTTGTCTACATTTTACTTGTTGTTGATTATGTTTCGAAGTGGGTGGAAGCAATACCCACTAGGACTAATGATTCTAAAGTTGTTGTAGGTTTTATCAGATTAAATATTTTTTGTAGGTTTGGAATACCCCGAGCCATCATAAGTGATCAAGGCACTCATTTTTGCAACCGCACCATGGACGTTTTGCTTTGGAAGTATGGATTGGTGCATAGAGTTTCTACACCGTATCATCCCCAAATGGGTAAGCTGAAGTCTGAAACAGGGAAATCAAATAGATTTTAGAAAAGATGGTGCAACCAAACAGGAAGGACTGTTGCCACCAGGTTGAAGAAGCTCTTAGGGCTCATAGAACAGCCTACAAAATACCAATAGGGATGTCCCCTTATCGACTTGTGTTTGGCAAGGCATGCCACCTCCTAATGGAAATAGAGCACCGTGCTTATTGGGCGATCAAAAGTTGTAACTTGAGATGGAGAAAGCAGGTTTAGAGAGAAAGCTGCAATGACAACAACTTGAAGAGATTAGGCTAGAAACTTATGAGAACTCCCGCATTTATAAGGAGAAGACTAAGTACTTTCATCATAAAATAATTTCTACAAAGAAATTTTCCATTGGCAAAAAAGTTTTACATTTCAACTCCTATTTGAAAATTTTGGTTGGGACCCTTTTGTTGTTACTAACATTTTTCCTCATGGTGTAGTGGAAATAAAAAAGTGAAAACACCAATAAAGTGTTCAAAGTAAATGGATAACGCTTCAAGCTATTTGTAACACCCCGTTTTTCAAAGCGAGGGTGTATTTTTTTTTCAAAAGAAATTAAAATAAAACAGAGAAAATAAATAAGGAAACACCTTTGGGTAAATAATTAAGTCATAATAATTTACAAGCAGCGGAATAGTTTTTCGAAACATGAGTCCAAAATATTTACACTTCAAAAAGTGGTACAGTCTTCCACTTTGAAATAAAACACAATTCAAAATAAAGACATATGTTCCCTCTATGTCAACCTAATCTGATCATTCTACAAAAACTATACACCCTGAGTGATCTCCACGCGCCCCGTAAGATCCTCCTAACATAGCTCCAGTCAAGCATTCCCATCTACATTCCCATCCGTAGGGTACGAACAGGTAGGACTGTCCTAACTCTCATCTGAGGGAAAAGCCCAGATTTCCACAATAGTTGTAAAGGGTCACCAACCGAAATTAACAGTTAACACATAACATTTAAGTTTTTAAATGCACAAAATACCTTTTCAACTTAGCATGCACCTTAAAAGGGTTTCCATATGCTAAAAATTCGTAAACAAGGTTGAAAAATGAAGTTTTTAACAAAACAACACTCCTGTATTCGAATACAACATCTTTGTATTCGAATACAAGGCTATTTCAGCATTCAGCAGCAAAACAGCATGTCTGTATTCGACTACAACAGTCTGTATTCGACTACACAGCAAGTCAGTGGCAAAACAGCATGTCTGTATTCGACTACAACAGTCTGTATTCGACTACACAGCAAGTCAGTGGCAAAACAACATGTCTGTATTCGAATACAGCCTGCTGTATTCGAATACACATCAGACAACATCAGAAAAACAGCAAAATTCAGCATTTTTCAGCTTTTCAAAAGGTTTCGAAATCAATCAACACTTACCCACAAATCCAAACAATCAAACTTAGCAATTATAACGCAATCACCACGACATCTTGAGTTTCGAAACAGTTTTGCAATCAATCACACTTACACAAACTCCAAAACAAATCACTTAGCGGTTATAACACAATTACCACGACATTTTAAGTTTCGAAATGGTTTTGCAGTCAAACACGCTATCACACACTTCCCAAACATCCACACTTGGCAATTATAACACAATCACCACAACAACATTAGTTTCGAAATGGTTTTGCAATCTAACATACCATCACACAATTCCAAAACATAGTTCTTAGTACAATCAACACAATCACAATTTGAATCAAACACACTTACACATAGTTTCAAAACATAACACTTAGCAAAATCAACACAATCATAATTTGAATCAAACACACTTACACATAGTTTCAAAACATAACACTTAGCAAAATCAACACAATCATAATTTGAATCAACCACGACTCGTGTGCCAAGCACCCTAATGCAATGTGTATATGCCAAAATGCATGGACTCGGAATTCCAAACCAAAACCCTCCTCGAAGGACCGTAAATCATAATTGTACCGCCTATTGCGGGCCGAAGTACCAATTACCGAGGTGCCACCTATCACGGGTCAGCACGATTTACTAAAAAGCGTAAATCATAAACATACCACCTATCACGGGTCAGTACTGTTTACCGAGGTGCCACCTATCACGGGTCAGCACGATTTACTAAAAGAAAAAGCGTAAGTCGTAAGTGTACCGCCTAACACAGGCCAAAGTACTACTTACCGAGGTGCCACCTATCACGGGTCAACACAACTTACCAAAAAGTAAATCGTAAACGTACCACCTATCACGGGTCAATACAGTTTACCAAGGTGCCACCTATCACGGGTCAGCATAATTTACCAAATGAAATGCATGAGCATACACTAACTCCATTCACAACAATCGTTAAGTAAATGCAGATATTAAAAGATTCCCCATTTTTAATACTCATTTACTTAACCGATTTTCACACCAAAACATTAAGCAAACAGACATATTAAGAGATTCCCCATTCTTAATATACTTTTGACTTAAAACGATTTCCACAACAAAACATTCAGTAAACAAGTCATTAAGAGATTCCCCATTCTTAATACTCATTTAACTGAAACGATTTTCAAAAACAAACATTAAGTAACCGAGACATTAAGAGATTCCCCATTCTTAACGCCCAGTTAACTTAAACGATTTTCACAAGCACACATTAAGTAAACGAGACATTAAGAGATTCCCCATTCTTAATACTCATTTAACTTAATGGTTTTCAAAACAATATTAAGTAACCGAGACATTAAGAGATGCCCCATTCTTAACGCCCAGTTAACTTAAACGATTTTCAAAACAAACTTCAAGTAAATAAGACATTAAGAGATTCCCCATTCTTAATTCTCATTTAACTTAAACGACTTTCCAAAACACACATTAAGTAAACGAGATGTTAAGAGATTCCCCATTCTTAATACTCGTTTAACTCTAATGGTTTTCAAATTCCACACCAAACAAACTCAAACATAATATCCAAATCAATCAACGATTCACACCAAATCACATCAATCAACAAACGTCAAGTATGAACACGCCAAGTACGATGAACACAAATCAACACAATCCACCACTCAAACACACAAGTTTCATTTACTCAAAATCATACATAAATGAGTTTAAATTCATTCTCCACAAAACACTCATCAATATAACCAAAACCTAACTCTAAAGTTTTACCCATAAATCCTTAGATTCCCTTTTTCCCAAATCAATACTCCAACCCTAACAAAATTCGTTTCCACACAACCACAGATAAGGCCCTAAATGCAAACTAAAAGTTTGGAAGGAGCCCTTACCTTATCGTTAGCTTTAACGTCGATTTACGGCACAACGATCAATTCCGGTAAAAACTTTGCTCGCGACGTCGCTTCCAAAATTAGCTCACTAGCACCGTAGTGTAGTGGTGAGCAACTTTCCCTTCTACCCCTTCGCGAAACGAAGCTTGGATCTAGAAGAAACGGTGAGATTTGTGTTTGACGGTTTTGAAATCCCTAAACCGTTTTTCTTCGTTTTCGAAACAACGAGGAAGTATGAAGCTGAGAAAACCTTGTTCTATCACCCACTAATCCTTGGGTTTCTATTCTTGAGGAAAAAGGGAGCCACGAAAATGGAAGAAGGGAGAATGAAGAAAGAAGAAGAAAGCTTGAGCGCGAGGCAGGGGGTTCTCTTCCTCTGTTTCGTTTCCTTTTTCCCATTCTAACATATATACATATATATTACTTATAATAATAATATATAATATATATATATATATATATATATATATATATATATATATATACTATATATATAATAATTAAACCTAAACAAATAAATATCTAACAACTCTCACATCCATCACTTCACTCACATCTCAAACTATTTTGATAAAAATATTTACTCTCATTGCAATTCAATTGACAGAATTTTCAGCAACCTGAGATATTTTTAACAAAATTGTCTGGTATTAAATTCTTCGTAACGGAAGTAAATTATTTATCGACAAATAATTTTAATCCAATTTCCAAAAATATATTTTTGGCATTTAACTCACTCAATACCAAAAACTGGGCTAAGAGTCTAAGAAATTCTACACAAAATACCCTAAAATTGTATAATTTAGGATTTAAAATTTAGGGTCTTACACTATTCCATGAGAGCTTTGTGCTTGAAGATGCTACCATAGAAGAACTCTCCTTGGAAAAATCCACCTTCACTGAAGTTTGAACAGGGAGCTCCATTTTCTTACTCTTATTACATACTTGTTACTTTCATTGAGGATAATGTCTAATTTAAGTGTAGGGTATCCATTTTAAATGTTATAGGATTTCAAATAAAAAAATTAAAAAAAAATCAAAATCAAAATGTGCATTGCATTGCATACTTTTTCATCATATTTTGTGGATGCAAAATTTTTGAGGTATATTTTATTGAGTTTCTGTCATGATTGGATAGTATCTATTCATTCTTGGTACAATAAGTTGGATTAAAATGCTAAATTGTGTATAATTTATGATAGGTCATTAACTTTAGTGAGATTTTGAGCCTTATTATTTAATACACGCAATAAAATTTTATTTCTGATATGTAAAGAGTCGAGTGAGCTATTTATGTTATTTGAGAATATTTATTTATCTCTTTCCAACTGCATTCATGGTCATCATTTTAATTTAAAGACCAAAGTTACTTGATTTTGTGCAGGCTGTAAGAGATTAAGAGTTGTGAAAGGGTTATATTTGCTTTGATGAAAGTGAACTCAATTACGACATTTGTTTAATATTTTTAAATTATGGCAATGGGCATGCGCACTGGCTTTTAGCTTTATTCAAAACATTTTTCACATGGCAGCTACAAGAGCATTTCTATTATGAAACAAAGACAAAATGGGGACCGTAGATATCGAATTCATCCAAAGTCCAAACGTTGTGATCTATTTGTCTTTGATCAACGAAATGTAGGATTTAAAGGATTTATGTTTTTTTTTTCTTCCAATTAACACTTTAAAATTCTAAGAATGTGTCCTTAGCTCTAAAAGGGTTGAATGTGCATAATGTTTGCGTTGTTTTGGTTTTGTTAATAATTCTATGAAATTGCTTCATGATTCTCTTAATGATTAGTTGATTCACCAAATATAGGTTAAATAAGATATCTTCTTTTAATCTTGTGCATTTAAACCAATGCCACCACTATTCACAATGTTCAAACTATGATGTTGTCCCCTTTCGATAAGTATTTGTCCAAGCTAATCATTTTTTATTAGATAAACTTACTACAGTTAAAAAAATTCTACATAATTAGGAGATGACTTTGAAATTGTTAGTGTTTTAATAACTGGCTCCAACTTTGGTCAAATCAGAATTGGGGTATGGCTGGGTGGAGTTACCAAATGCATTGGACATGCATTCAACCCGGTTAGAATAAGTGGAACCCGGTCAAAATCGGTGATTCAGTTAGTTTAACAAACTTTCTCGGTTCAATGCGACACAAAGAAGAAAAGGGTGGCATAAGAACGATAAGGAATTGGATGGTTATAGACAACTCTCATTATCTCATCCAAAGGTAGATAAGCAGAAATTTTGAATTATCACCACTAGTTTGTGCAGAGCTGATCCTTAGAATTTAAGTATTTTGGGGAATTAAGAAAATCATGCTCCTATAAATAAAATTCAAAGCTTTTATAATGATTTAAATATCATTCTCATTGTTTGTTTGTTTTTTTTTTGGCAAAATCATTAATAATTCATTCGTAATCAAGATTTTTTTATAAAACTATTTTCATTTGACAACAAAGCAAGGTTATTTAATTTATTTGGTGACACAATAGACTGCAAAAAAATTTTAACAAATTTTAATTTTGAAAAACTTCTTTTGAAAAACAAAATTGTAATAGGAATAGTTAGTATTATTCTATAAGATATACAAGCATTAGGAAAACAATTAAAAGTCATTAAAGAACTCAATGTCATATACTCAAGAAAGTTGTATGTGCACCACTTGATTCATGTTCTTTAAACCTTTCATAAATATATTTTCAATCATTAAAACATTCATTTACTATGTGACTTGTTTTATGACTTGTACCAAATAACGTTAAAAAAAACAAAAAAAACTCTATCCAATTCTTTTTAATTAACAAACTAATTTCTATCTCGTTCTACTCCATTCATATGATTCAAAAAGCGCTGTAAAAGGCACACCAAACAAAAAATTATGGGTCTACATTTTATAGCACTTTTTTTAAAAAGCGCTGTAAAAGGCACACCAAACAAAAAATTATGGATCTACATTTTACAGCGTTTTTTTTTAAAAAGCGCTGTAAAAGACACACCAAACAAAAAATTATGGGTCTACATTTTACAGTGCTTTTTTTAAAAAGCGCTGTAAAAGGCACACCAGTATATGAATTTTATATGCACATTATGTGCGCATTTTACAGCGCTTTTTTAAAAAAGCGCTGTAAAATATGCATAACAAGCGCGCGCGTTATATTTACATGATTTATAGCGCTTTTTTTAAAAGCGCAGTTGTATCTTTTACAGCGCTCGATTCCACATCGCTTTTTTTTTTTGAAAAAGCGCTGTAAATGGATTAAAAAAAGCACTGTTAAAAGCTATTTTTGGCGTAGTGATGATAAAAAGTTATTAAATATAAACAACTTTAAAACGAACAAAATAATAACGAAATTTGTCAAATACAAAATAATAACGAACTTTGTCAAATACAAAATAATAACGAAATTTGTCAAAATAATAACACACTCTATGTTTTTGATCCAAATGAATTTTTTGGTAGCAGGAATGAGTTTTTAACCACGGAGCCATTTCAAAGTCTTGTAGTTTTACATAAACGCTAATACGTATTATATTTTAATATTTTATGCATATTATTTTAATTTATCTCTTATTTTAATGCAAATATTTTCACTTTCTCAACTACAATTTTTTTAATATATAATGCATATTATTAAACTAATATATTTTGTTTCTTCAATATATAATGTAAACATTTTCACTTTTTCTAGTACAATTCTTTCATACATTATATAATTTCATATTTAACTTATCACTCAATGAATTATCAATCCACTTCAAAAGCTCTAACTACTCATCAAAACTTTCATTTTAATAACTCATAAAAAAAATACAAACCATCCAATATCTTCAAATCATCACAATGTAAGATCTATGCCACATTATGTGTGATAGACTCTTAGTTTACAAATATTTCTATAATATTGTTTTTCTATTGTCAATTATTGTTCAAGATCATACATCAAAATTATTGCATAGGAAATGAGTTTTTTTCCCTATGTTGAATGTTATCCCATAACATTTTTTTCTTTTTATAATTAAAAAATCACAAAGTATAATTGAAACAACAAAAAAATGAATAATGTTAAATATTTGAAAATGAATAACTTCTAATTATTTCATTATTGACTCAAAAATTTGTATGTCTTAAACATTCACAAAATTTTCTTGTCTGGACCATGTCAAATAATTTTTTTAACAATTCTAACACAAACAATAAATAAATAAGGTAAAAATGCCATAAGTAAAAGTAACATACATATGTCCATGCAATGTCACCACCACTCAAATTTGCTTAGCGAACTTTCCTTAATTTGAAAGTTCTTTTGCCTTCAAAACTCCTCCAATCCAAAAGGAAACTTATTCTAAATGATCCTATAAGTACAACGCTATTTGTTATATTACCACACAATTCTTTTAGAAAATGGAGTGTTTTCAGTGCAAAAGTTGTTTAATTTAATTTTTAATAAAATTAAATTAAAAATATTATTTTCTTAGCTTTGATTTGCAGAACAACAACATTATGGACACAAAACCATATTAATAACTATGTGGACTTGTTTGAACAAAGTTAAACTCTTAAATTAATAAAATGAGACTAATACATGCATGTTTTGAGACTTAAAATGAATAGTAAGAGAAAAAAAATATTAAAGATCAATTAAAAAAAAAGGTAAAACTTAAAATATTGTACGAGCTAGTTACCTTTTATAAAATATTATAATTTGAATTTTGGATGATTATTTCTTATCTCAGAGATCAAATAGCACAATTTATTCAAATGTAACACATTTTATTTTATTATCTATCCCCTAATTTGTCAATCAAACTTTATGATAATATTCTATGTTCTATATTTTATAAAACATAATATTTTATTCAAACTAAAAGAAAAACTATAAATTATAATTTTTCAAGCATAACAACAACACTTTGGAACACTAAAAATTGGGGGCCCATCACACCTTCCTGCATAATATCCCTTGCCGGTGCACAAGGAGTCGCAATTATTAGTTGTTAGGTCACATTGGGAAAAACATTTCTTGCGTGTGAGTAATAAATTACCGTCCGTACCTATTGAAAAGAGTAATACTAGTGTAATCAAAATCAATATACATAAGCAACATAACATATGAAAGATTTAAATTCTATTGTGCAAATTGTCTACATACCTATTGAGAATAGAAGAACTAAAATCAAGGTTGAAATAACAATCTTCAATTTACTAATCATTGTTCTTCCTCTTCTTCAATAATCCTTGCAAAATTGTAAATCAATACATAAATTTGACATGCTTGGGTATATATATAATTAATTTAGTCAAAAAAATATAATAAATAAAATACATATAGATATATACTTTATTTTAATGATGCACAACTTTTATTAATTATTTCAAAGTTAAAGTCTTATTCGGTCAAAAATGACCAAATTTTCTTTTAAAATTACATTTTATTATTGACCATTTTAATGTTTTATATACTTACCTTACTTTTGTTTATTGTGTTGAAATTTGCTTTATAATAATAATAATAATA
>JBBPBR010000005.1:19580070-19599048 GCA_037974775.1 Cicer pinnatifidum
CAATTGATTGATTAAAGTATGCAAACGTTGGTTATCTAAAACATATAAATAAAACCATAAGATAATTTAATTAAGAGAAATATAAAATAATAGTTGAAGTAAAATTACAATATATAACTGAGGCATAGTAAAAAGTATCTCAATCAAAAGATTCACCAATGACACAAAATGATAGTTGAAGTACTCATTGCCATTTAGTAACTTCAATGTTTTAAAGAAGTTATTTTTTATTTTACCCCACAAACAAGTGTTTCAAAAAATGGAGTGTTACAATATTATAACTTCAATAGAAAATTCGTCGTTTAATTTAATTTTCAATAAAACTAAATTAAAAGTATCATTTTCTTATTATGGACACAAGACCATATTAACAACTATTTGGGCTTGGTTGAACAAAGTATTACATGCATGTTGTGAGAGTTAAAAGGATTAATAGAAGAGAAAAATTTAAGGACCAATTTAAAAAAAAAAGTCAAACTTTATATATTGCAAGACAAACCTTTTATAAAAAATTATTATTTTAAATTTTGAATCGATGTTTATCTTCAGAATTATACTTTGAATCTATGGCGATTATTTCTTATCTCAAAGGCCAAATATTATGCACAATTTATGAAAATGTAACACATTTTATTTCATTAAGTATCCCCTAATTTGTCAATCATACTTTATGATAATATTCTATGCATAATATTGTCAGTCATCCTAGGAAGCCGTAGATGCTTGTCCAAGATCGCTTTTGTGGACATAAGCCTGAAGTTTCTCGCTCTGTACAATCTTCATATTGGGAAGCACATTCTAGTCCAACACATTGTCTTTGAAAGGTGTATACATTACTTCCCCTAAAAAGTCCAATTGAAAATGATCCAAACTCCTAGTAAACTCTTTGGCATATGGCAAACCGATGGCATTCTTGGAAGCAAACAAAATAGACCAGACAAAATATGATGAATTGAGATAAGTTCCTTCTAGTATAAATAACATAATTTGAAGCTCAAATTCAATCATTTGAGAATAACTTATTGCCTTCTAAAACAGAATGTAACTAAGGAAATAATGCAACAACCTTTTTTCAACAATCAAATTTCCTACATCGTACCATTGCCTAGCAAGTTCAAAACCAGCATGTGCCCGTTTTCTTTCCATGGTATTTTTGTCAAACAACACAATGATAAATAAGCATCACATTTTGTTACATTTTCCCACTCAAACAAATTTCCAAGCCTAAGTTTCTGACCTTCAAATGGTAACTGCAGAATTTCTCCAATAGTTTGAGAATGTAACTCAATATATTTACCATTTCACTTGGGATTCCAACTTAAATCCTTCTTTCTTAAGGTTGCTGTAAAACACTCTAACTAAGTCAACATAGATCGTGCAATTATAACTAATGAACTCTTCCAAATGTTGTGCCCTAAGTAACTCAAGAAATTTAAAAACTAAGAAGGAATCAATTGTACCATATTTTGGAATGATTAGCTTTTTATCCGAGTAGTAAGTTCTAAATCGGTCGATTTCTTCGGTGAATGAAGTAATCTGGACATATCTGCAACATTTTAATTTTTAGGCCTCCTTTATTAAGGACCCACTGAACCATACTTGGTTCGGGAACCTCTTTTTCGTGCATCCATGGTAAAGATTGACGAAGATGAAGTTTTAATTGATGACACTGGAATGATTTGGCATGGTTTGCAAGTGAGATTTGGATGAAGTTTTGCAGTATTGAAAATGGTGGAAGAGTTGTATTCGGCTACTAAAAGTAAAAGAAACTGACCTAAAATGCGAAAACGCATAAATATAGGTAAATATTTGAATATGAATTCGACTTCAATTTAGTTGTAGTCGAATACACAATTTTATGGAGACGTGTATTCGATTATAGACTATGTGTATTCGATTCAAAATGATTTTGTCTACTATCAACAAGAGATTAAGGATGATCAGTCCCTCAATTTGTCAATAAATAACCCACAACCATGATAGTGGCTTAGACTATCTTAACCGAACTGTAATAGCGCTCCTTGCAACTTACAACTGAGGTTATCCTAATGTACAAGCAGTCAACTATCTTCTCAAAGTTCACTGAGTTTCCCTTATTTTCCTATAACTTTGATCCTGTCGACAAAGTACAATTTCCCATAGCTATGTCACATATCCTCATTTGCATCCACTTGGTACGAAACATCCATTTGGTACCAAACCGAAACACTAAGTATGACACCAACACACTGAGCACAAAACAATCACTACAGTCGAGGACTCCTAAATTTCTCCATTGTCCACAAATCCTCGATTTTTCTTTAGTCTTACAACTACGTCAACCGTAGTGTTCTTATCAGTATGTTATTCCAATTATAACTTTAATAATTCTATCCCCACATCTGTTTGGTGATCCAAGCTTCCTCAAATATTTTCGAAATCATGCCAAAGACTATACTACTTAGGACACACAACCTTCTTTTCAGTTTAGTACTTCATTTCAAGAGTCACATTTCCAACAAAATCCAACTTGAATTTAATTCACATATCAAGGTCTACATTTGTCTCATGCCTAACACCTCAAATTCACGCTTCACTAGAAAGTTTGTTACATACTTCGCAATTATGCACAAACTCAAAAATAAGTCTCCTACATCTACTGCCAACATTCATTCTGATACTTCTCAATTTCGCTGCGTCCTTCATTTGCAGCTTGATGATTATCCTTTCATTATGACAGGTCAAACACATTTTATTCACTCCATCACTTTTCCATTTATACAAACCTTATATTTCTACCTTGAACCTTGATACATCTTCATTATAGTGATTTCAATAAATCAAGCATCACTAATTTCCACCTAACTTTTTCCAGCTAATGCTCAATTCTTCCCTACCAAGCAAACATTTAACTCTGTTGATTGACGAACACAATAGCAACCTCCATGACATGCACTTAAGTAGTGCCGGTATATCATTGACATACCCTTCTAATAACAATGTCTGAATTATAGGTGAGATAATTCCTTACATGAATTCTTAATATACGTAGACTACATCTCTATGTGCTGCTCCAACAAGTTTTCTTGGTACATTTTCCAAAATTTGGTTCCCTCGTTGGATTCTTATTCCTTCTCAACCTTCACCGAGATACAAATTGAAAGAATCCTAACAATCGAACGTCCTAAAGAACGATTTCTCAATTGTTCCCAATAAGCATTTCTTCATAAATAATTATCTATAACTTCATCCTCATAACTTTGCAGTAAAATATCCCAGAGATCCACATACCTTTTATCATTCATCTAGTCACTGAAACACTCATTTGAAATCTTAACGCTTGACATCCCAAGACCAACAACTAAACCATAAATCAGTTGTTACATTTCTTCTTTTTCACTTTCTATCATTGAATAATATTCTAAAATTTGATCCTAGAAATCTCCAAATACTCATCACACCGTCTAATTTCATTCATTTCATCTTAAGATACAATACAAGGTCTTATTCATCATTTACTCTAATCGTCTTAGTAATCTCACTAATTAAAACTCTTCTAATCATAACATTTTTAGTAGATCTTCAAACACTCTCATCCATAACTTGAATTATTTATCCCTTGCCTGCCTCAATTATGAAAGTTTTAGGCATTACTTGGTCCTCCATCCAACCTTCTGGATTTTAAATCATCAACTTAAAAATCAACCATCTTAGGGTCCCAAATCAAATCTTGAATAATCCCTCCAACCTATCAAAATATTAAAATTCTCCTTGTAATTTCCATCTTTTAATAGACTCTCAAAACTTACATTACTACAATCTTGAAGTATTCTCATACTATGTACTTTCAAATCCACTTAATATTAACACGCGGTTCAATACATCAAATTTCAACTCCTTATGTTTTTCTGAACATCACTTAAAAGTCACACTTACGTGTCTATAGTTTCATCCGATATCATTATCCATACTTCCCATCTCCTAAACCACACAGAGATTTGTCACTTATCAAAGTAATATATATTCTCACTCTTGTAATCGTCATGAGATTCATACTTAACAATCTAAGTCGCAAATCTAGTTTAACTTGAATGTTCCACTTTACCCCCTCAAGGTATTGACTATTCCTCAAATTGTACTTTATCTCACCAAGGTGGCAATTACCCCTAACGTGCAGTGCCCCTTAACTTCAATACAAGCCTCTTCCTGGACACCTAAGCGCCAAATGTTATTCCAAAAGGAAGCCTCGTCTTCTCAACAATTCCATGATGGTCACATCTCTTTGACAGTTATCAAACTTCATCCAGTTTCATCCTGAAATCCACCAGAAAACATCTAATACTTTTCTTAACAAAAGTCCTCCACTTAGATCTTTACTTGAAATCCCTTATTAGTCTAATGTTAATCCATCCATACTCATCATCTTCGAGTTAACACCAACACATAGCTTCTGTGTCCTTGGAACCATTTCATAAATTCCATGGCGTCATGATTTGTTTCAACTCTGCTTGACAATTCGTCTTTTTGAAGATCTTTCCCACTTCTTGAATCTATTGATCAATATTTTCTGAGTTCTCATCACCCTTGAACTTTGGAGAATGGTAACGACAAAAATCTTTAAATCCTCTTGACTTAGTAGCACGAATTTCTCTTCCCCTCTTTTCTAGATCCCGTAGAGTCTTGGCAGCAACTGAAGCAACCATGTCATTCATAGCTTCAACCATTTTATCATCCCTACTAACGTTCATTCTTGCAACATCGTTCCTTCTTGGAGGTAGAGTTTCCCCAAAACCAACATCAAGACGAAGTGTTAACACCACTTCTAATAATTCCCAAACAAACTTCCGACTATATCAACACATAATAACTACCCTTGATCTGACAACTCAGACCAATTACCCAGATGCATGATCAGATAACGACTCCTAACCTACAGGTTGACCTACACATCAATAATAAAATGTCAAGCTAACAATATTGGTATAGGTACAGTCTTCCAAATTATTGAAATACGAAACCAAAGTATTTACACATCAAAAAGTGGTACATGGAACCCATCAATAATAAAATGTGAAGCTAACAATATTGGTATAGGTACAATCTTCCAAATTAAAATAAACACATCCCAAAAGAAAGACATCTAGTCCCTATACGTCAACCTAATCTGATCATTCTACAAAAAACTATACATCCCGAGTGATCTTCACGCGCCCCAAAAGGTCCTCCTAACACAGCACCAGTCAGGTGTTTCCAAAAACATTCCCATCCACAGGGTACGAACCAAGAGGATGGTCCTGGTTCTCATCTGAGGGCAAAGCCCAGATTTCCACAATAGTTGTAAAGGGTCACCAATCGAAATTAACAATTAACACATAACATTTAAGTTTTTAAATGCACAAAATAACCTTTCTTATTAGCATGCACCGTAAAAGGGTTTCTATATGCCAAACATGCATAAACAAAGTTGAAAAATGAAGTTTTTACCAAAACAGCACTGCTGTATTCGAATACAACATCTCTGTATTCGAATACAAGGTTGTTTCAGCATTCAGCAGCAAAAACAGCATGTCTGTATTCGAATACAACCTTCTGTATTCGACTACACAACAAGTCAGTAGCAAAACAACATGTCTGTATTCGAATACAACTTGCTGTATTCGAATACACATCAGATAGCAGTAGAAAAACAACAAAATTCAGCATTTTTCAGCTTTTTTAAAGGGTTTCGAAATCAATTAACACTTACACACAAACCCAAACAATCACACTTAGCAATTATAGCACAATCACCATGACATCTTGAGTTTCGAAATAGTTTTGCAATCAATCACACTTACACACAATTCCAAAACATCCACACTTGGCAATTATAACACAATTACCACGACAACTTAAGTTTTGAAATGGTTTTGCAATTAAACACACTATCATACAATTCCAAAACATCCACACTTGGAAATTATAGCACAATCACCACGACAACTTAAGTTTCGAAATGGTTTTGCAATCAATCACACTTACACACAATTCCAAAACATCCACACTTGGCAATTATAACACAATTACCACGACAACTTGAGTTCAAACACTCAATCATAATCATGAATCAAACACGACTCGTGTGCCAATCTATCGCAGACCTTACACGACGCGACAATCCCTGCAAGGATAAGATGAACCAACAAATCACATGGAATCATCTCGTGGCCCATCCGGTCACCACTATCACCATGGCCCATCAGGTCGCCATGTACTATGAAATACATGAGCATACTCTGACTCTATCCACGACAATCGTTAAGTAAATGCAAATATTAAAAGATTCCCCATTTTTAATACTCATTTAACTCTAACAATTTTCATGACAATCATTAAGTAAACGCATATATTAAAAGATTCCCCATTTTTAATACCCGTTTAACTCTAATGATTTTCAAATTCCCCAAGAGCATACTCAGACATATTCTCCAATTCAATCCACAATTCACACCAAATCACATCAATTCATTTTTCCACAAAATCCACACAAACACATCTCAAAATTTATAAATATTAATTATGAACACGTCAAATACGACAAACACAAATCATCACAACCCACCACTCAAACACATCAAATTTCATTTTCTCAAAATCATACATAAATGAGTCAAATTCATTTTCCACGAAACACTCATCAATATCACCAAAACCCAACATTAGAATTTCACCCATAAAAGCATTAAATTAATTGTTCCCAAATCAACACTTCAACCCTAACAAATTATTTTTCCACGCAACCACAGATAAGTCCCTAAATGCAAACTAAAAGTTTGGAAGGAGCCCTTACCTTAACGTCAACTTTAACAAGCGATTAGGGTACCACGAGTAATTCCGATAAAATCTCCGCTCGCGACGTCGCTTCCAAAGTTAGTTCACTAGCACCGTAGCGTGGTGGTGAGCAACTTTCCCTTATATCTCTTCGCGAAACGAAGCTTAGATCTAGATGAAACATGGAGGTTTGTGTTTGACGGTTTTGAAATCCTAATAATAGTTTATGTGTTTCAAACAATTATACCATTTTCATATAGTTTATTCTTTATCACCCATTTTGTACCACTTATATGTTTGTTGATAAGATTTAGAACAAGTTCCCACACTTTGTTTCTTTCAAACTGGTTTAGTTCTTCTTGCTTGGAAAGTATTCGTTGATCGTCTTTAACCAATTCACCTACCTTAGAAGGCTTTATTTGAGAGACAAATGCCATATTTAAACAAGCATCTTGGAGTTTGAGTCTTGTAACTTTTTTGTTGATATCACCTATAATGTTGTCAATGGGATTATCTCGTTGAGTTTTCAATTCTTGAGAGAGATCATTTTGTTGATCTTGCTGCTCAATGTTGACTTCATTCTTTTGAATTGATTGATCAACTTGATTGTCTTTGCTTATATCATCACTTATAAAATCACCATCATCAAGAGATATTTTTATCCTCTTTCAAGGGGTTAGATTCATCAAATGATACATGCATAGATTCTTCTACTAACAAAGTTATTTTATTAAAAATTCTAAAAGTTTTAGTATATAAGGAATAACCAATAAAGATACCTTCATCGACTTTCTCATCGAATTTTCCAAGATTTTTCTTACCATTATTCAGCACAAAGCATTTACAGCCAAATATGTGAAAGTGGGAGATGTTTGGCTTTCTACCTTTATACAGTTCATATAGAGTCTTCTTTAAGATTGGTCAAATTATTAATCGGTGGATACTTAATAATTTGTACTTACAGCATCTGCCCAAAAGTATTTTGGTAAACGTGAATCGCTTAGCGTGGTCGTTGCAAGTTCTACCAATGATCCATTCTTTGTTGAGGTGTTCTTGGTGCAGAAAAGTTATCGAAGGTTCCAGTTTCCTAACAATACTCTACAAAAGAAGCATTTTGAAATTCTCCTCCATAATCACTTCTTATTTATTCAATTTTGGTTGTTTGTTCATTTTGGACTAGTTTGGCATAATTTTTAAATGTTGTAAAAACTTCATTTTTATTTTCTAAAAATAAGGTCAAAGTGAACCTTGATAAATCATCAACAACTATTAGTCCATATGAATTTCCACAAAGACTTTTAGTTCTTGATGGACCAAACAAGTCCATATGTATCAATTAAAGTGGTTTTGAAGTTGATACAATATTCTTGGGTTTGAAAGACACCTTAGTTTGCTTACCCTTTTAACAAGCATCACAAAATTTGTCCTTTATGAATTTCATCTTTGGTAAGCCTACTACAAGTTCATGCTTGACTAACCTGTTTAAATTATCCATATGGCTATGTGCAAATCTTTTATGCCATAGCCATGCATCATTTTTGTCACTTGCCATAAGATATTTCATTATAAAGGATAAATCATCAAGATTAATTATAAAAATAGTTTTTAAATGCTTACCAAAAAATTGGATTTCATTTGATACCTCATTTCGAATAATGCATTCATCTTTGTTGAAAGTTATTTTGTAACATTTGTTTCAAAGTTGGCTAATACTTATAAGATTGTGCTTTCATCATTTGACATATAAAACATCTTCAATTGAAGGATATGGGGCTGCAACAACCTTTCCAATGCCCAACATTTTACTCTTGTTGTTATCTCCATAAATCACATAGCCTGTTGATTCAGGTACCACATATTAGAGGTACCTTTTATGCATTCCTACAAAACAAGATCATAAATTGTTAGGTACCCAAAGTGCTTTGGGTCCTTGAGTATTAGTACTTTTCTTGACTCACACATAATGCCCATTTGGAACACCAAATTTTCTAACATGACATGCATTAGGTGTTTGGCCATTTATACCATAATAAAAACATGTCGGAATATTTTTACTCCTATATTTAGGCATAAGAGGTTTCGTTTGAACAACATTTTTCCTAGAACAATGATGATTATTTTGTATAGTTATAACTTTTTCTCTGTTGGATTGATTACTTGTCTTAAAAAAGATGGTTTAACTAATACTTGGTTTATTGAACTTTAAATAACCAAGATCACTCTTGTCATTGGGATATATTTGCATATTAAGAATATTTTATAATCCAACTTGTACCTTTTCATATCTTTCAATAACTCTATTTAATTGGACAACTATAAAAGAAAGAGAATCACATTTATTACATGTAGAAATGTGTTTTAATTTTTCAAAGTCTTTTTTCATAGTGTCAATTTTCTCTTTAAGAGATGAAATTTGTTTCTTTTGAGTTTACACTGTTTTGTACAGAATTTTACATTTCATAAATAACTCTATTATTGCATTTTGAGAATCGTTACACTCAATAAATAATTCATTAGTATAAGAAGAATTATTGTTACTAATTATTTAGATATTTATAAACATATATTTATTAATATATTACAATATTATGAAATATGATTAGACTAGTGTGAATAACTTTTTGATATTATTGGTGTATGATTATTAAAATCTAGTTATTTAAATTAAATATTTTTACGTGTTTTCATATTTTTGATTAACATAAAATTTTAATAGAGTTGTAATATATATGTTCAATTAATAGCTCATTGGCTACACCGATTATTTCATACATTATATAATTTCAGTTTTAACTTATCACTCAATGACTAATCAATACACTTAAAAAGCGCTAATTACCCATCACAATTCAATAACTCATATAAAAAAAAATACAAACATCTTCAAAGCATCACAATGCAAGTTCGATTAAACACGCACATCAAGATCCGTGCCACATTATGAGTAAAAGACTTTTAGTTCACAGATACTTCAAAAATATTATTTTATATTTTCAATTATTGTTCAAGATCATATTTCAATATTATTGCAAAAGAAACGAGTTTTTTTCCCTATGTTGAATGTGTCTCCCATAACATTTTTTCTTTTTATAATTAAAAAATTACAAAGCGTTATTGAAACAACAAAAAAATGAATAATGTTAAATATTTGGAATTGAATAACTTCTAATTATTTCATTATTGATTCAAACTTTCTTTGTCTTAAACATTCACAAACATTTCTTGCTTATCATTTTATTCAAAAACTCTTGAAGTTTGTTGACCGTGTCAAATAATTATTTGAACAATTACAAGGCACACACAAATGAATTGTTTCAATATTTTGGATTTAACAAACTATTACTCACAAATTATCATTATAATATACAACAAAACACATTATATTATTTAGTACATGCTTAGATCGACTGTGAAATTGACAAAATTAAGATGAACATATAAAATTGAAAACTTGAAAAAGTACATAAATTTATAAATCTAATGTTTTAAAACTAATATAAATTATATAAAATGAAGAAATATTATAACTTTCTATGTCTTAAACATTCACAAACGTTTCTTACCTATCATTTTTTGCAACCACTCTTGAAGTTTCTTGACCGTGCAAATAATTATTTAGTGCATGTTTAGATCGACTGTGAGATTGACAGAATTAGGACGAACATGTAAAATTAAAAACACAAAAAAGTACACAAATTTATAAGTCTAATGTTTCAAAACTAATATAATTTATATAAAATGAAAAAATATTACAACTTTCTATGTCTTAATCATTCATAAATGTTTCTTGCCTATCATTTTTTTCAACCACTCTTGAAGTTTCTTGACTGTGTCAAATAATTGTTTGAACAATTCCAAGGCACACACAAATAAATTCTTTCAATATTTTGGATTTAACAAACTATCACTCACGAATGAATATTATAATATATCACAAAACACACAATATTATTTAGTGCATGCTTAGATCAACCGTGAGATTGACGAAATTAGGATGAACATATAAAATTGTTAATGTGGAAAAATACATAAATTTATAAATCTAATATTTCAAAACCAATATAAATTATATATAATGAAGAAATATTGTAGATAAATGTATAACTTTATTAATAATGAAATACATAACTATTTAACAAATATATTATTAGAAGAACCACTTCAATGAAATCAAAATGCTTGAATAAAACAATTCCACTTTAAATATATTTTGCATGAATTGTATTAGCCAACAACGTTTTACGCTTTTTTTTTACTAAAGCAAACTTAACTTATATATAATTAATCAAAAATATATTTACCTTTAAGTACATAAACACTTGAATATATTCTACTATAAAACAAAATTAACATTACTTTTAAATTATATATTATTGTTATTTTATACTCAGTAATATATTAAATTCTACCACACAACTCGCATGTTAGTATCTAGTTATTTTATATTCCATTATGTTTTGTTTCTTCAATATAAAATACAAACATTTTAACTTGCTCTAGTACAATTATTTCCTACATTATATAATTTCAGCTTTGACTTATCACTCAATAACTCATCAATACACTTAAAATGCGTTAATTACTCATCAAAACTTTCATTTCAATAAATCAAACAAAAAAATACAAACCATCCAATATGTTCAAATCATCACAATGCAAGTTCGACAAAATATACATATCAAGATCTATGCCACACTATGTGTAACATATTCTTAGTTCACATATACTTCAATAATATTGTTTTTCGAATACAGTTGTGTTGTTTTTGCTATTGACTTGTCCTGTCTCGTATCCGACTACATATTGTCTTGTATTTGAATACAGTTGTGCTGATTTTGCTATTGACTTGTGAATTAGCACTGTATTCAAATATAAGGATGTTGTATTCGAATACGACAGTGCAATTTTGTTAAAAAAAAATCATTTTTCAACTTTGATTATGCATGTTTGGCATATGAAAACCCTTTCAAAGAGTATGCTAAGTGGGAAGGTTATTTTGTGCATTTAAAATTTAAATGCTATGTGATATTTGTTACTTTCGGTTGGTGACCTTAACAATTATTGTGGAAATCTGGGATTTGTCCTCAGATGAGAACTAGGATCATCCTACTGGTTAGTACCCTAGAGATGGGATTTGTAACATGATCAGATTAGATGGTTGTATAGGGACTAGTTGTCTTTCTTTTGTCGATGTATTTATTTCAATTTGGAAGACTGTACATATACCTCATATTGTCAGCTTGACATTTATTTTGGTGGGTCCTTGTACCACTTCTGATGCGAAGTGGGGAAGTTGAAATTCTTGGGGCAGTACCCCAAGGGTATGAACTATGTCTCATAGGTTTCATAGTCCCGATGTATTTTGTTGTTTAAATAATTTGGGTTGTATATCAAAAACTATTTCCGCTGCTTGTAAATATTTGTTGACTTTTGTCGTTATGTTACAACTTAAATATTTTATCAAAAAGCATTTCTTTCTCTTTTATTTCTTTTTCTTTCTTAATTTCTGAAATTCGATTTTTGTTTTAGAAAAAAAAAAGGTTGTTACACAACCCTTTTAGGAGAAAATGTTAGAAACAAAATTAAAAAAGTCTATGGGATGAACCAAATCCCATACAATCAATTAACTTATGGGGGATTGGTTAGTTTCATACAGAAGGAAGGTTTAAAAAAGATTTAAAACTTCAAAAACATCTAAAATGGGAAATAAAAAGAACTCGGCAAGAACTATGATCTTTTTGCAAACAATTTGAAATACCTACGACAAATGTTTCAAAAGACTATCGAGAATCTTGTTCAAAACCTTATAGAAAACCTCATAGAAAGTCTTTCTCAAGACCAGACAAACATGAATTCTATAAAAGAAATCTAAATATCAAAATCCTTACAATCAAAGAAAACTTAATTGTTACAAGAAAAACCCTTGCATAAAAAGTTTGAACCTCAAACTTCAAAACAAATAGCTTGTTATAAGTGTGACCATACAAGACACATATCAAGATTTTGCAACAGAAATAAAAACTTCATGAATTAAAAATTGATGAACAAATAATTTAAAAAATTGAGGCAATACTTTTAGAAACCTCAGAAGAAGAAACACTTACAGATTTTGAAAAAAGTTCATCAAAAAATGATAAACCTTTGCAGTTTGATGAATTAGGAATGTATGAGTCCCCTAGCGATTCGAAATCCAGTCCAAAATTAATCAATGTTTTATTAAAAGATCAAGAATTAATTCTTGATATAATAAAGCAAGTTGAAGATGCAAAACTCCAAAAAGAAATAATAGGAAAGTTGTTAAATACTTTTGATTCAAAACAAAGTCAGTCTTCCACATCCTCATCAAAATTGCTTCCATAAACCACTTATGATTTAACAAACATATTAGGAACAAAAAGAAAATCCGAGACCCTTGTCACAATCCAATCTCTACAAGAAGAAACTAAAATTTTAAAACAAGAGTTAAGAACTCTTACCAAAAACAGGAAGTTGATTCAAATATTCTTCAAAATCTTCTTTCCAAAGTTCAAAATCGAATATCTTCTTAACAGGAAGGAGAAGAAGGAGAAAATGAAGATTATTCACTACTCTTATAAAACAAAATTGAAAACCTAGAAGAAATCCCAAAAGATTTCTTGTTTGTTTTAAGAACAATAACAACAAGAAAATATTTAATCAAAATTAATTTAGTTTTTTTCGAAGATTTTAAATTTGAAATAATTGCACTTTTTGATACGGGAGCAGACCTAAACTGCTTAAAAAGTAGCATTGTACCAAAAAGATTTTTGCAAAAATCAATCGAAAAACTTATTGTTGTTAACAACTCTAACATGATTATAAAAAGTAAAACAGAAGCTTCCATTAAAAATGGTAATATTTCAATCAAAACTCCTATTGTCTTATAAGATAATATAACTCAGAGTGTCATTTTAGGGACTCCTTTCATTAACATGATAACTCCACATTCTGTCAATTATGATAGTATTTCCTGCAAAACAAAAGAAATCAAAATTGTTTTCCCTTTTGTTGAAAAACCTAGAACAAAGAATTTATATCTTTTAAAAGCTTGTTTTGTTTATAAAAATGAATTGAATTGTCTAATTTAGGGAAGAGAAAAACATTTATGTTTTCTAAAATAGGATATTTCCTTTCTCAAGATTCAACAACAATTACAAAATAATTTTATAAAGCAAAAAATTTCTGAACTACAAAAGAAAATTTGAAGATGAAATTTGTTCAGATATGCCGAATGTATTTTGGGATAGAAAACAACACATGGTAGATTTACCTTATGATAACGATTTTTTGATAAACAAATCCCAACTAAAGCTAGACCTATCCAAATGAATTATGAGCTCGAACAACATTGCAAAAAAGAAATTCAAGATTTGGAACAAAAAAGTCTAATAACAAAATCAAGATCTCCATGTAGTTGCGCAACTTTCCATGTTAACAAAAAATCATAAATAGAAAGAGGAACACCTAGGCTAGTAATTAATTACAAACCCTTGGACAAAGCTCTAAAATGGATTCGTTATCCAATTCCAAACAAAAATTGCATTATGCATTTGCATTTTCAAAATTCAACATGAAATCGGGTTCTTGGCACATACAAATTGATCATAGAGATAAACACAAAACTACTATTACTGTTCCATTTGGACAATATGAATGGACTGTAATGCCCTTCAAATTAAAAAATGCTCCTTCAGAATTCCAAGAATTATGAATGACATATTTAATCCATTTTCAAAATTTTACATCGTCTATATTGATGATGTTTTAATTTTTCTAAAACAACCGAAGAACATTTTAAACACCTTAAAACTTTCTTTATGGTTATTAACAATAATGGATTGGTTGTTTCAAAGTCAAAACTTTCCCTTTTCCAAACTAAAACCCATTTTTTAGAACATTATATTTCTCAGGGTACCATAATCCCTATTGAAAGGACCTTATTATTTGCAAAAAAAATTCCTAACAAAACCCAATTACAAAGGATTTTAGGAAGACTGAATTATATCTTAGATTTCTATCCAAACATCAATAGAATAGCAAAATATGTCCATGATAGGTTAAGAGAAAACCCTGTCACATGGTCATATGAACACTCTAGAATAGTAAAAATAATCAAAAAACAAGTTAAAGAAATACCATGTCTGCATTTAGATGATCCAACAAACAATGCATTGTCTAGTTTACATATGCACACTGGAATTCAAAGCGATTTACTCAATCAAAATTTTTTGCTTTGAATTGATTGTAATTATGCAAAAGAAGTTTTACGAAAAGTTGTCCAAAACATTACATCAAAACATATTTTGGCCAGATGGCAAGAAATCCTTAGTATTTCATCAAAACATATTTTCGCCAGATGGCAAGCAATCCTTAGTATTTTTTATTTTGAAATTGAATTTATTAAAGGATACAAAAATTCAGTTCCAGATTTTAAAACCAGAGAATTTCTCCAACACAGGACTTAGGGGATGCCCAAAAAATCCAAAAGAATAGAAGTCTAGAAGGACCAACTACAAAAAAATTCCAAAACCCATTTAATATGCAAAACCTATCAGATCTTGGGCCTAATCCATTGAAGAGGATGAAACCCAAAACGAAATTCAAAAAAGGCTTGACAGCCAACAAGTTTCTCAACCTCAAAACATTGGTGCACTAAAAGCTTCAATAGCAGAAGAGAAGCTTTGTTACAAAAATCACAAAGATCCAAATGCTCCAAAAGGAGATTGAATATCTCTCAAAGGAACTACCATTTCTTCAAAATCTAGATAAGGGAGAGTCTTCATTTTGAAAACCCCTTCTAAAAAAATTCAAAATATTCTTTCAAAACTTTCACAAGAGGAATCATCCTATAAAACCATTTCAAAACTCGCACAGAAGAAATTTTCAAAAATGATTGTAAATGAATCTCAGGTTTCCTTAATAAATTTTAAACCAAAATATGAGTATTTTGTTAAAACATAATTTCAAAACATTTGGACAAAACTATATGGCTCCTTCAAAGTCTTCAATTATTTTTCTTGAATCTAACCATGGATCCTTCAAAACTCCCCCAATGGTTTGCCCATTGGTGGAAACTATATGGCTCCATTCCAGATATCTTAAAACCGGAAGTCCATGAGTGCTTCCAACTATACAAAACACACTACAGAGAATGCATTTTTCATCCTTTAATTCTCTTCTCTACAAAATTCTTGTTACCATGGGTTTTAGCTTGGTATTTTGAAATTGATCAAAATGACGCTTAAACAATCATCGTCAAAAGGTTCAAGTCAGATGGTGGACGAAATTTTTTATGCCACCAAGTATCAAAAAACAACTTGCATCCACATGGCTCCAGAAACAGGGATTGTAGAAACCTCACCCAATGTAAACTCAATTCTTGGCTCATAAATCATTTGCATAAACTCAGTTAGCAGCAGCAAAAACTGAACATGAATACTTTAAGATCATGGCCCAAATTCTCAAGAGCAAGGTCCAATCCTCAAAAGCTTCCTCTGGAACTAATTCTGAAAGCCACATTAATTCGGAAGATGATAATGAAGACGACTGTTTTGGTCTCTTCACCCCTATCAAATAATCAAGACATTGGTTCGGATATTTTAGGTCCATTTATAAATTTGTATCCAAAAAATTATTTAGTCCGTCGTGTATTGGGCCTAGCCCATATTTCATCAATTATAGATTACTTCAAAATTGTCATCATAAATTTATAACATCACTATCAAAAATCATACATCATCATCATCACATAATGTTATGTCATACAATGCATCCATATTTTATCATCACCTCACGTAAACTCATCTAATCAAATATATGCACCAAATTCATTTGACATCCAATATTACAGTAATATCAAATACCACACATTTAATCCAATTGAATCAATCGAAAACTTATAAATATTTCTATTGTATATTTTAATCTCACAATTTTCACATTAATTAATTTATCCATCAAAGGGCTATTGTTGTATGTATCTGGTCCTGGACGAATAATTGGAAAATACGGTTTTCGCATTCCTCTCACAATATATTATACTCATGAAGTCAAATGCTCTTTCATCCTTACCTTATTTCGACTATTTTAGACGCAAATACGAGTCTACAAGAAGAAGAAAAAAAACCTTTGTTCTTTGCCTCCTTGTCCCTGAAGGTGCAAAAACGAGAAGAGGGGGGTAGGAGGGGTTTCAATTGTGTTTGACAAAGTTGATAACTTTTTGATAATTTGATGAAGGCTGGTTGGCTTTATGAATTCATTAGATAAGAAACAATCGGATTCAAATATAGCAAGCAACAAAATCATAAAACATTTTACAATAATTTATCTTAGTTCACCACTAACTTGGCTACATCCAATCCCTTCATTCAAAAGGCTTTAATCCACTAATTCAATTACCTTGAATTACAAAACACCTAACCATCCAAGCATATCTTCCCAAACAGCATGACAATCCTAGACTTTTGAGGAACTAACCACCACGACCCTACAAGCCAAGTCTTGTCCTAACAACCTTATATTGAAGAAGGAACTGATCACCTTTACCCTAAAAGCCAAGTATTCTCCTAACAACCTAACAAATCCAGATCAAAGAAGGAACTAAACCACTATTATGTTAGATACAAAAGATTGGAACATGAGTAGTTGCTTATAACAAAGATGATAATAATAATAGTTATCACACTCTAAGAAAAGAACACTCCCAAAATATTTCTAACTTGAACCAGTACTTTGCTCTTTGAATTCAAAGATGAATTTAAAATTTCTTCTTCAACCTTTAGTAACTATTTATAGTTAAAATTTAAGCTTCAATTTAGTCCTAATTTAATTCTGAAGTGTATCTTATTAAAATTGAGTTTGTAAATTCTTCAGATTTAATATGTTCCTATTTTGTTTAGATTTAGTTTGTAAATTCTTTAGATTAATTTTGCTCATATTTTGTTCAGATTGCGTTTGTAAATTTTTCATATGAATTATGTTCGTATTTTGTTTTACATAAATCTTGATCAATTCTTCTAGAAATCTTCTTCAAATTTTGATTAAATCTTCTTCAAATTTTGATCAAATATACTTCAAATCTTGATTAAATCTTCTTCAAATGTTGACCATATTTTCATTTCAACTTGATCAAAAAATTTCTTTAATTATATATCTGAATCAAATCTTATTTTATATTTTCATCAATTATAAATTTGAATTAAATCTTATTTTAGATTTTCTTCAATTATAAATTTGAATAAAAATTTATTTTAGATTTTATACAAAAACATGAATCTTCTATCATACTTTTTGCAGTCAAATATATTGTTCTTATAAAATACTTCTATCAACATGGAAACTCTAAATGTAAAACCAACTTGGTTCCAATAGTCAACAATCGATCTAACTCGACAATTTACTCAAATCGGACTTGCGGTGAAGAAGAACGATACAAAATAACGAATTTCAAAAATGGAGATGGTTAAAAATCTAAGAAAGTGTGTTTAATTGACTAACTAAATGAATAAAACAATATACTAAAATTTAGATAAAAATAGAGAAAATTTTATGGGGCATCACCGATGCCAAACAATAACCCTCTAATTTCTCCCCTTTCACGTAGGTAGCGGCCAACTCCCTTTCTAATATTTTGTTTTTGTTTTTATTTTTAACTAAATTAGGTATTTAAATTTCGTCACACACATGGGTAAGTCCATTAGTTCCCTAATTTATTTTGATTTTACTATTGCTATTTTTATTTTGCAACAACAAAATTAATAATTATTTAATCTGCTTTTTAATATATTATAAATTAGAGTAATTAAAATAATTAACATTTTAATACATATATATATATATATATATATATATTACTAATAACATAGACTATCATATTCAAAATAATTCATATAATTATACTTATTTTTTAAAATACTCAACATTTAAAATAAATAAACATAATATCAACACTTTATATTAATTATAAAATCATAAGAATCAAAAAGAATCAATTTATTTAATTAATTTATAAAATTAGCTAAAAACTACAATAACAAAAAAAATAAATACTTAAAAGATTCTTAGAAACTTGTATATGATAAAAAGTTATTAAATATAAACAACTTTAAAATGAACAAAATAATACATATTATATTTTAATATTTAATACATATTATTTTAATTTATCTCTTA
>JBBPBR010000005.1:19601656-19677247 GCA_037974775.1 Cicer pinnatifidum
ATTCTATTTTTCTATGAATTTTTGTTGTCCTCTTAACTATCAATTCCTCCTCTAAAAAGTATTAACACATATTTATCATTCAATGTAACATTCTTTTCTCTAATTGATTGTAGTTGATCACTAGTCAATTGATTGATTAAAGTATGCAAACGTTGGTTATCTCAAACATGTAAATAAAACAAAAAGATAATTTAATTGAGAGAAATATAAAATAATCCAAAGTAAAATTAGAATATATAACTGAGGCATAGTAAAAAGTATATCAATCAAAAGATTCACCAATGACTCAAAATGATAGTTGAAGTACTCATTGACATTTAGTAACTTCAGTGTTTTAAAGAAGTTATTCTTTATTTTACCCCACAAACAAGTGTTTCAAAAAATGGAGTGTTACAATATCATAACTTCAATGGAAAAGTCATAGTTTAATTTAATTTTAAATAAAAATATTTGGGCTTGGTTGAACAAAGTTAAACACGTAAATTAATAAAATCGAAGTATTACATGCATGTTTTGAGACTTAAAAGGATTAGTAGGAGAGAAAAATTTATGTACTAATTTAAAAAAATGTCAAACTTTAAATATTGCAAGAGTAACCTTTTATAAAAAATTATTATTTTAAATTTTGAATCGACGTTTATCTTCAGAATTATAATGTAAATCTATGATGATTATATCTTATCTCAAAGGCCAAATATTATGCACAATTTATGAAAATGTAACACATTTTATTTCATTAAGTATCCCCTAATTTGTCAATCATACTTAATGATAATATTCTATGCATAATATTGTCAGTCATCCTGGGAAGTCATAGATGCTTATCCAAAATCGCTTTCGTGGACATAAGCCTGAAGTATCTCGCTCTGTACAATCTTCATAATAGGAAGCACATTTTAGTCCAACACATTGTCTTTGAAAGGTGTATACATTACTTTCCTTGAAAAGTCCAATTGACAATGATCAAAAATCCTTGTAAACTCATTGGCATATGGCAAACCGATGGCATTCTTGGAAGCAAAAAAAATAGACCGGACAAAATATGACGAATTGAGATAAGTTTCTTCTAGTATAAATAGCATAATCTGAATCTCAAATTCAATAATTTGAGAATAATTTTCCGCCTTCTAAAACAGAATGTAACTAAGGAAATAATGCAACAACCTATTTTAAACAGTCAAATTTCCTACATCGTACCATTGCCTAGCAAGTTCAAAACTAGCATGTGCCCATTTTCTTTCCATGGTATTTTGGTCAAAACAACACAATGATACATAAGCATCACATTTTGTTACATTTTCCCATTCACCCAAATATCCAAGCCTATGTTTCTAACCTTCAAATGGTAACTGCAGAATTTCTCCAATAGTTTGAGAATCTAACTCAATATATTTACCATTTCACTTGAGATTCCAACTTAAATCCTTCTTTCTTAAGGTTGCAGTAAAACACTCTTACTAAGTCAACATAGATTGTGCCATTATAACTAATGAACTCTTCCAAATGTTGTGCCCTAAGTAACTCAAGAAATTTAAAACTTGAGAAGGAATCAATTGTACCATATATTTTGGAATGATCAGCATTTTATCCGAGTAGTAAGTTATGAATCGGTCAATTTCTTTGGTGAATCAAGCAATCTGGACATATCTGCAACATTTTAATTTTTAGGCCTCCTTTTTGAAGGACCCACTGAACCATACTTGGTTCGGGAACCTCTTTTTTGTGCATCCATGGTAAAGATTGAGGAAGATGTGGTTTTCAAATTTTGGGAAAAAAATTTGAGAATTTGGGGTTTTGATTTTGAGTTAGGAGTAATATTAGATGCAATTGGTGATACTAGATAGATTTGGTATGGTTTGCAAGTGAGATTTGGATGAAGTTTTGCAGTATTGAAAATGGTGGAAGAGTTGTATTCGGCTACTAAAAGTAAAAGAAACTGACCTAAAATGCAAAAACGCATAAATATAAGGAAATATTTGAATATGTATTCGACTACAATTTGGTTGTAGTCGAATACACAATTTTATGGAGACACTATGCGATTATAGACTATATGTATCCGACTACGATGAAAAATATTTAGTTTTTTTTAAGTCGAATTTTTATTGAAAGACAATATTTAAAAGAATAATCATGTTGAGAAAGCATATATTCGTTGAGTATTCTATTCTTGAGGGAGATCATTATGTTGATCTTGCTGCTCAATATTGACTTCATTCTCAACAACTACTAGTCCATATGAATTTCCACAAAGACTATCTGAATTTCAAAATTACAAAAACACTTTCCTAACTAGAGTTATGCTTAGGGAAGACTCCAACCAACCTTTATGTAAGGAGAAATTTGTAAGACCCATAATTTAAAAGTGTATTTTATATATTTTGGTGTATTTTCGGTATTGAACTCAGAGGCTTTTTAGCCAAAGTTATCAATATTTTGGAGTTTATATGACCAAGAAGATATTTTGATGCCTGATTAGAATTACTCGTCGATATATAAATTAAATTAACTGCGGTGAATCTTTTGCGAAGAATTTAATGCGTTATGGGTGAAATGGTAATTTAACAAATATCTAGATATTTTTAGATATTTGTTAAAAGTAAATAATATATATATTAAAATATATGTTTGTGTGGGGGGGAAAAAGAAAGGAATTAGAAAGAATAGAAAGAGAAAGAAAAGAAAGAAAGAGGAAAGAAAGAAAAAGAAAGGAAAAACTAAAGAAAGGAAAAACTCCATCTTCTCCTCTGCCTCGCGAAAACCAATTTTCTTCCTTCCTCCATTGTTGCTCGTTTTTGCTTTAGTTTCTTTCCTTTGAGTTCGAAATTGAGAGTGGGTGATAGGACAAAGATTTCTCAACTTCATACTTCCTCTTTGATCCGAAAACGAAGAAAACCGGTATTAGGGATTTAAACACAAACCTCTCCGTTTCATCTAGATCAAAGCGTCGTTTCAAGAAGTGATAGAAGGGAAGGTTGTTCACCTCCGTGCTACGGTGCTAGTGGACCAATTTTGGAAGCGGCGTTACGAGCGGAAAATTTACCGGATTTACTCACAATGCCGTAATCGCACATTAGAGCTAACGTTAAGGTAAGGGCTCCTTCCAAACTTTTAGTTTGCATTTAGGGACTTACTTGTGGTTGTGTGGAGAAGAATTTGATTAGGGTTGGTGTATCGGATTGGGGAAAATGAATTTAACTCATTTATGTATAATTTTGAGTAAATGAAATTTGATGTATTTGAGTGTTATGATTGCGTTGATTTGTGTTCATCGTACATGGCGTGTTCTTACTTGATGATTGTTGATTGATGTGATTTGGTGTGAATCATTGATTGATTTGGATTGAATTTGATAACATGTTTGAGATGTGTTTCGTGTGGTTTGTGTGGAAAAATGATTTTGTGTGAGTTACGGATTGAATGTGGAAGTACGTTTGAGTTTGTTTCGTGTGGAAATTTGAAAAAAAACCATTAAGTTAAACGAGGATTAAGAATGGGGAATCTCCTAACGTCTCGTTTACCTAATGTGTGTTTTGGAAAATCGTTTTAAGTTAAATGAGAATTAAGAATGGGGAATCTCTTAATATCTTATTTACTTGAAGTTTGTTTTGAAAATCGTTGAAGTTAACTGGGCGTTAAGAATGGGGAATCTCTTAATGTCTTAGTTACTTAACGTTGTTTTGAAAATCGTTTAAGTTAACTGGGCGTTAAGAATGGGGAATCTCTTAATGTCTTGGTTACTTAATGTTGTTTTGAAAATCGTTTAAGTTAACTGGGGGTTAAGAATGGGGAATCTCTTAATGTCTCGGTTACTTAACGTTTGTTTTGGTAAAATCATTTAAGTTAAATGAGAATTAAGAAAGGGGAATCTCTTAATGTCTTGTTTACTTAATGTTTGTTTTTGAAAATCGCTTCAGTAAATGAGCATTAGGAATGGGGAATCTCTTAATGTCTTGTTTACTGAATGTTTTGTTGTGGAAATCGTTTAAGTCAAAAGTATATTAAGAATGGGGAATCTCTTAATATGTCTGTTTGCTTAACGTTTGGCGTGAAAATCGTTAAGTTAAATGAGTATTAAAAATGCGGAATCTTTTAATAGCTGCATTTACTTAACGATTGTTGTGAATGGAGTTAGTGTATGCTCATGCATTTCATTGGTAAATTGTGCTGAACCCGTGATAGGTGGCACCTCGGTAAACTGTATTGACCCGTGATAGGTGGTACGTTTACGATTTACTTTTTTTGTAAGTTGTGCTGACCCGTGATAGGTGGCACCTCGGTAAGTTATACTTTGGCCTGTGATAGGCGGTACCCTTACGACTTACGCTTTTTCTTTTAGTAAATCGTGCTGACCCGTGATAGGTGGCACCTCGGTAATTGGTACTTTGGCCTGCGATAGGCGGTACAATTATGATTTACGGCCCTTCGAGGAGGGTTTTGGTTTGGAATTACGAGCCCATGCATTTTGGCATATACGCATTGCATTAGGGTGCTTGGCACACGAGTCGTGTTTGATTTAAATTATGATTGTGTTGATTTTGCTAAGTGCTATGTTTTGAACTTATGTGTAAGTGTGTTGATGCAAATTATAATTGTGATGATTTTTGCTAAGTGTTATGGTTTGAAACTATGTGTAAGTATGTTTGAATCAAATTGTGATTGTGTCGATTGTACCAAGAGTTATGTTGGAATTGTGTGATAGTATGTTAGATTGTAAAACATTTTCGAAACTCACAATGTCGTGGTGATTGTATGGGTATTGCCAAGTGTTAAGGTTTGGAGTGGTGTTTGAATATGATTGAGTTAGTTTATGTATTTTTGAAAGGATATGCAGGGAAATCGATTGCCCCAATCGATTGGATGAGTTACAGGGGCTCTGTTTTGCACGAAATCGATTTACCCAATCGATTTTGTAAGTTATATTTCAAAATCATTTAAGAAATCGATTTGGTAAATCGATTGGATTCAATTGGATTCAAGTCAGGGGCTTTGTCTTCCAAAAATCGATTTGTCCAATCGATTGGATTCATTACAGGGGTTCTGTCTTGTCTGTCAATCGATTTACCCAATCGATTGAGTCAATCGATTTACCCAATCGATTGATTTAAGCCCAGAGTTCAATTTTCACTAAAAACTTTCAGGAAATTGATTTCCCCAATCGATTGGCTCAGTGGAAAATCTTATCCTAAGTTAGATAATTGATTGCTCAAGTGATTTATCAATGTTGTGGTCAATTATATATTACTTGATGGATTGAGAACTTTATTTTAATTTCATTTTTATTTGGCAAGTATGACATGAACTTTTAGCATGTGGAAAATCCTTCCAAGATATATGTTAAATTGAAAAGGTTATTTGCGCATGAAAAGCTTAAATGTTATGTGTTAACTGTTAATTTTGGTTGGTGACCCTTTACAACTATTGTGGAAATCTGGGCTTTTGCCCTCAGATGAGAGTCAGGATGATCCTACTGGTTCGTACCCTACGGATGGGAATGTGGATGGGAGTGCTTGATTGGAGCTACGATAGGAGAATCTCACGGGGCGCGTGGAGATTACTCAAGGCGTATAGTTTTTTTTTGGGTTATGTATAGAATGATCAGACTAGGCTGTCACCCAGGACACATATATCTTTCTTTTGGGCTACTTTTATGTGAAGTTGGAAGGATGTATATGTACTTGTGTTGATATCAGGACATGCTTTGGATTCATATTTTGAAAAACTTTTCCGCTGTTTGTAAATTATAATGACTAAAATATGTATCCAAAGGTTTTACCTTGTTTAATTCTCTGTTGTATTTTAATTTCTTTTGAAAAAAAAATACACCCTCGCTTTGAAAAACGGGGTGTTACAAAATTCCTTGCAGGACTCCTAACCTGTAAGACCCTTAATTTTTAAATCCTAATTTATGCAGTTCTAGTATATTTTTGTGTTGAATTACTCTGACGTTTAACTCAATTTTACATTATTTTGGGAATTAAGTACTGAAAATATCTTTTGTGAGTTTAATGCCAAAAACATTTTGATGTCCCGATTAAAAGTATTTGTCGAAGAATAATTTATTTGCGTTACTAAAAATTTAATACCGGACAGTTTTGTTAAAAATATCTCTGGTTGCTGAAAATTTTATCTGTCAATTGAGTTGCAACAAGAGTAGATATTTTTATCAAAATAGTTTGAGATGTGTGTAAGAATATTTAGATATTTGCTGGTTTGGTTTTAATTATAATATATATATATATATATATATATATATATATATATATATATATATATATTTGGTTGGAAGTAATATATATATGTAGGAGTGTGAAAGAAAGAAGAAAATAGAGAAAACATTTTCTTCCCTGCTACCTAGCGACCATTCCCTCTTCTTCCTTCTTCCTTCCACTTCCTTTTTTCTTTCTTTGGCTTCAATAAAAGAAACTCAAGGCTTGGTGGGTGAGAAAGAACATATTTTCAAGCTTCCTTTTTACTCTCTGTTCGAAAAACAAGGAAAATGGTGTTAGGGGTTTTCAAAACTGTCAAATCCAAATCTCCGTTTTTCTTCGACATTTGAGCTTCGTTTTGTGAAGTGATAGAAGGGAAATTTGCTCATCTCCCCGCTACGGTGCTAGTGAGCCAACTTTGGAAGGGACTTCACGAATTTAAATTTTACCGGAAATAACCGCGGTGCAGTAATCGCTTGTTAAAGCTACCGTTAAGGTAAGAGCTCCTTCCAAGTTTCTAGTTTGCATATAAGAATTGATATTTGTATTTGTGGAAGATGAATTTTAATGTGATTTATGAGTGTTTGTGGAAATTGAGTTTGGTGGTTTATGTTTGAAAATGTGGAGTTTTGAATTTGGTGATTTATGTTTGAAATTTGTGGAGATTAAATTTGGTGATTAATATTGAAAATTTTGGAGATTGAATATGGGTGATTTAAGTCGAATTTAAGGAGAATTAGATTTAATTTGATTGTGTGTTCACAAATGACATTATGAATGTCTTATGTGTTTGAGGTATATTTGTGAAAATTGAATTTAGTTCAATTTATGTGTGATTTGGTGGAAAATGAATTTAGTTCAATTTATGTGTGGATTGAATTTGAAGATGTGTTTCATGTGTGGATTTGTGAAAAATGAATTTAAGGTGATTTAAGTGTGGTTGAGGAAATTGTTTTGAGTGGTGGTTGTGGAAATTAATTTGGTGTAAAATTATGTTTGAAATTGTGGAATTTAATGGGTGAATTATGGTTGAAATATGTGGAGTTGTAATACGAATGATTTGCGGATTAAATTTGGTAGGAATTGAGAAAATTGAAATTGATGGGTGAATTGTTGAATTAAATTTGAGGTGGTTAACGGGTGAATGTGTGGAGATTAATTTGGATGTGATTATGTTATCATAATTGATATTATGAATGATTATGGTGTGATTATGTGTGATGTTGTGGTTGTAAGACCCTTAATTTTAAATTCTAAATTATACTATTTAAGGGTATTTTGTGTTGAATTTTTTAGGTTTTTAGCCCAGTTTTTGGTATTTAGTGAGTTAAATGCCAAAAATATATCTTTGGAAATTAGATTAAAATTATTTGTCGGAGAATAATTTATTTACGTTGCAAAGAATTTAATACCGGATAGTTTCGTTAAAAATATCACTTGTTGCTGAAAAAGCCTTTATCAATTGAGTTGCGACGAAAGTGGATATTTTGACTAAAATAGGTTGAGAAGTGAGAGATGTTAGGTGGGTAACGACGATTTTATAAAATATCTATATATTTTAGATATTTACTTAATATATATATATATATATATATATATATATATATATATATATATATATATATATGAAAACATGAGAAAAGGAAGAAAGCATAAACATTTTCCCCTACTCGCGAATCTCTCCTTCTTCTTCCTTCTTCCTTCCACTTTATTTTTCGTCCTTTTGCTTCAAGAAAAGGAACCCCAAGGCTTGGTGGGTGAGACGATAAGGATTTCTTAGCTTCATTCTTCTCCTTTGATTCGAAAACGGAGAAAAACGGTGTTGGTGTTTTCAAAATCGTCAAACACAAACCTCCACATTTCTTCTAGATCTAAGCTTTATTTCGCGAAGCTGTAGAAGGGAAAGTTGCTCACCTCCATGCTACGGTGCTAGTGAACTAACTTTAAAAGTGGCGTCACGAGCGAAGATTTTACCGGAATTCATTACCGTACCGTAATCGCGTTATAGAGCTATCGTTAAGGTAAGGGTTCCTTCCAAACTTTTAGTTTGCATTTAGGGACTTATCTGTGGTTGGGTGGAAAAGAAATTTGTTAGGGTTGAAGTGTTGATTTGGGGAAAATGAATTTAATGCTTTTATGGGTGAAATTTTAGAGTTTGATTTTGGTGATATTGATGAGTGTTTTGTGGAAAATGAATTTAACACATTTATGGGTGGTTTTGAGGAAATGAAATTTGATGTGTTTGAGTGGTGGATTGTGATGATTTGTGTTTGTCGTGTTCGACATGCTCATAATTAATATTATAAATTTTGAGATGTGTTTGTGTGGATTTTGTGGAAAAATGAATTGATGTGATTTGGTGTGAATTGTGGATTGAATTTGAGAATATGTATGAGTATGCTATGTGTGGAATTTGAAAATTATTAGAGTTAAATAAGTATTAACAATATGGAATCTTTTAATATTTGCATTTACTTAATGATTGTCGTGAAAATTGTTAGAGTTAAATGAGTATTAAAAATAGCGAATCTTTTAATATCTGCATTTACTTAATGATTATCGTGGATAGAGTCAGAGTATGCTCATGCCTTTCATAGTGCATGGGGACCAGATAAGCCATGGTGATAGTGGTGACCAGATGGGCCACGAGATGATTCCATGTGATTTGTTGGTTCATCTTATCCTTGCGGGGATTGTCGCTTCGTGTAAGGTCTGCGATAGACTGCACATTTTTGTAAATCATGTTGACCCGTGATAGGTAGCACCTCGGTAAATAGTACTTCAGCCTGTGATAGGCGGTGCATTTACGATTTACGTTTTTAGTAAATCGTGCTGACCCGTGATAGGTAGCACCTCGGTAATTTAGTACTTCGGCTTGTGATAGCCGGTACAAGTATGATTTATGGCCCTTCGAGGAGGGATTTGGTTTGGAATTCCAAGTCCATGCATTTTGGCATATACGCATTGCATTAGAGTGCTTGGCACACGAGTCACGTTTGATTTAAGATTATGATTGAGTGTTTGAACTCAAGTGGTTCTTGTGGTTATGTTATAATTGCTAAGTGTGAATGTTTTGGATTTGTGTGTAAGTGTGATTGATTGCAAAACCTTTTCGAAACTCAAGTTCTCATGATGATTGTGCTATAATTGCTAAGTGTGAATGTTTTGGATTTGTGTGTAAGTGTGATTGATTTCAAAGCCTTTTCGAAACTCAAGTTCTCGTGATGATTGTGCTATAATTGCTAAGTGTGAATGTTTTGGATTTGTGCGTAAGTGTGATTGATTTCAAAACCTTTTCGAAACTCAAGTTGTCATGGTGATTGTGCTATAATTGCTAAGTGTGATTGTTTGAATTTGTGTGTAAGTGTTTATTGATTTCGAAACCCTTTTAAATGCTGAATTTTGTTGTTTTTCGGTTGTTTTCTGATGTGTATTCGAATACTGAAGGTTGTATTCGGATATAGATATGTTGTTTTTGTTGTTGACTTATGTGTTGTCGAATACAGAAGGCTGCATTCGAATACAAACATGATGTTAGTGCTGCTGACTTTTGAAACATCCTTTTATTCCAATACATAGATGTTGTATTCGAATACGACAGTGCAGGCTTCTTAAAAACTTCATTTTTCAACTTTGATTATGAATGTCTAGCATATGGAAACCCTTTCAAGGTGCATGCTCAGTTGAAAGGTTATTTTGTGCATTTAAAAACTTAAATGTTATGTGTTAATTGTTAATTTTGGTTGGTGACCCTTTACAACTATTGTGGAAATATGGGCTTTGCCCTCAGATGAGAACCAAGATCTTCCCACCGGTTAGTACCCTGTGGATGGGAATGAAGTTGGACACACCTGATTGGAGTTGTGTCAGGAGAATCTTGTGGGGCGCGTGAAAATCATCCAGGATGTATAGTTTTTTGTAGAATGATCAGATTAGGTTGACGTATAGGGACTAGATGTCTTTCTTTTTGGGTTGACATTTTATTTTGATGGGTTCCATGTACTGTAAGACCCGTAATTTTAAATCCTAAGTTATACAATTTTAGGGTATTTTGTGTTAAATTGCTTAGGCTTTTAACCCAGTTTTTGGTATTTAGTGAGTTAAAGGCCGAAAATATATTTTTGGAAATTGGATTGAAATTATTTGTCGGGAAATAATTTACTTCTGTTACGAAGGATTTAATACCGGGCAATTTTGTTATAAATATATCTGGTTGCAGAAAAATTTGTCTATCAATTGAGTTGCGACGAGGGTAGATATTTTTGACAAAAGTGGATTGGAGAGGTTATGGGTGAAATGGTAATTTTAATAAATATCTAGATATTTGTTAAGTTATAAGTTATATATATTTATATATATATGTTTGTGTGGAGGGAAAAAGAAAAGAAAATTAGAAAAGAAAGAAAAGGAAATAGAGAGGAGAGAGAATAGAAGGAAGGAAAAAGGAAAAAGAAAACAGAACTTCTTCTTCTTCCTCTGCGCAAGAACCCCCTTCTTCTCCCTTCCTCCATTGTTGTTCGTTTTTGCTCTCTTTTCTTTCCTTTGAGTTCGAAATTGATAGTGGGTGATAGGACAAGGATTACTCAACTTCACTCTTCCCCTTTGATTCGAAAACGAAGAAAAACGGTATTAGGGATTCAAACACAAACCTTTCCGTTTCATCTAGATCAAAGCATCGTTTCAAGAAGTGATAGAAGGGAAGGTTCCTCACCTCCGTGCTACGGTTCTAGTGGACAAACTTTGGAAGCGGCGTTGCGAGCGGAAAATTTACCGGATTTACTCACGGTACCGTAATCGAACGAAAAAGCTAAAGTGAAGGTAAGGGCTCCTTCCAAACTTTTAGTTTGCATTTAGGGACTTACTTGTGGTTGTGTGGAAAAGAATTTGGTTAGGGTTTAAGTAACGTTTTGTGGAGAATGAATTTTAAACCCATTATGTGTGATTTCGAGTATATGAAACTTGTTGTTGATTGATGTGATTTGGTGTGAATCGTTGATGGATTTGGATTGAATTTGTTAACATGTTTGAGATGTGTTCTGTGTGGTTGGTGTGGAAAAATGATTTTGTGTGTGTTATGGATCGAATGTGAAAGTACGTTTGAGTTTGTTTTGTGCAGAATTTGAAAACCATTAAGTTAAACGAGTATTAAGAATGGGGAATCTCTTAATGTCTTGTTTACTTAATTTTTGTTTTATTAAACCGTGCAGACCCGTGATAGGTGGCACCTCGATAAACAGTACGGGCCCGTGATAGGCAGTACGTTTATCGTTTACGTTTTTGGTAAGTTGTGCAGACCCGTGATAGGTGGCACCTCGGTAAACAGTATAGACCCGTGATAGGTGGTACGTTTACGACTTACGTTTTTGGAAAATGGTGTTTGTCCGTGAGAGACTACACCCTGGTATAGTGTGTTCACTTAATGTTTGTTTTGGAAAATCGTTAAGTTAAATGAGTATTAAGAATGGGGAATTTCTTAATGTCTCATTTACTGAATGTTCTGTTGTGAAAATCGTTTAAGTCAAATGAGTGTTAAAAATGGGGAATCTTTTAATATCTGCATTTGCTTAACGATCATTGTGAATGGAGTCAGTATACGCTCATGCATTTTCATGCTTTTTGTAAATCATCCAAACCCGTGATAGGTGGCACCTTGATAAATAGTACTTTGGCCTGTGATAGGCGGTACATTTATGATTTACGTTTTTGTAAATTGTGCAGACCCGTGATAGGTGGCACCTCGGTAAATAGTACTTTGGCCCGTGGTAGGCGGTACTTTTACGATTTACGGTTTTTTGTAAATTGTGCACACCCGTGATAGGTGGCACCTTGGTAAAGAGTACTTTGGCCTGTGATAGGCGGCACATTTACAATTTACGTTCTTTTTTAGTAAGCCGTGCAGACCCGTGATAGGTGGCACCTTGGTAAACGGTACGGGCCCGTGATAGGCAGTACGTGTATGGTTTACGCTTTTTAGTAAATCGTGCAGACCCGTGATAGGTGGCACCTCGGTAATTGGTACTTTGGCCTGCGATAGGCGGTACAATTATGATTTACGGCCCTTCGAGGAGGGTTTTGGTTTGGAATTCCGAGTCCATGCATTTTGGCATATACGCATTGCATTAGGGTGCTTGGCACACGAGTCGTGGTTGATTCAAATTATGATTGTGTTGATTTTGCAAAGTGTTATGTTTTGAACTTATGTGTAAGTGTGTTTGATTCAAATTATGATTGTGTTGATTTTGCTAAGTGTTATGTTTTGAACTTATGTGTAAGTGTGTTTGATTCAAATTATGATTGTGTTGATTTTTGCTAAGTGTTATGGTTTGAAATTATGTGTAAGTATGTTTGATTCAATTAGTGATTGTGTTGATTGTACTAAGAGTTATGTTTTGGATTTGTGTGATAGTATGTTAGATTGTGAAACGTTTTCGAAACTCATAATGTCGTGGTGATTGTACGGGTATTGCTAAGTGTTAAGGTTTGGAGTGGTGTTTGAATATGATTGAGTTGGTTTATGTATTTTTGAAAGAATATACAGGGAAATCGATTTACCCAATCGATTTGATGAGTTACAGGGGCTCTGTTTTGCATGAAATCGATTTACCCAATCGATTTTGTAAGTTATATTTCAAAATCATTTAAGAAATCGATTTGGTAAATCGATTGGATTCAATTGGATTCAAGTCAGGGGCATTGTCTTCCACAAAACGATTTGTCCAATCGATTGGATTCATTACAGGGGTTCTATCTTGTCTGTCAATCGATTTACCCAATCGATTGAGTCAATCGATTTACCCAATCGATGGATTTAAGCCCAGAGTTCAATTTTCACTAAAAACTTTCAGGAAATGGATTTCCCCAATCGATTGGCTCAGTGGAAAATCTTATTTTGAGTTAGATAATTGATTTCCCAATTGATTTATCAATGTTTTGGTCAATTGTATATTACTTGATATTTTGAGAACTTTATTTGACTTCATTTACATTTGGCAAGCATTATATGAACTTTTAGCATATGGAAAATCCTTCTAAGATGCATGATAAGTTGAGAAGGTTATTTGTGCATTTAAAAGCTTAAATGTTATGTGTTAACTGTTAATTTTCGGTTGGTGACCCTTTACAACTATTGTGGAAATCTGGGCTTTGCCCTCAGATGAGAGTCAGGATGATCCTACCGGATCATACCCTCCGGATGGGAATGTGGATGGGAGTGCTTGATTGGAGCTACGTTAGGAGAATCTCACGGGGCGCGTGGAGATTACTCAAGACATATAGTTTTGTTATGTATTGAATGATCAGACTAGGTTGTCACCCAGGACACATATGTCTTTCTTTTGGGCTACTTTTATGTTAAGTTGGAATGATGTATATGTATTAGTGTTGATATCAGGACATGCTTTGGTTTCATATTTTGAAAAACTTTTCCCGCTGTTTGTAAATTATAATGACTAAAATATGTATCCAAAGGTTTTACCATGTTTAATTCTCTGTTGTATTTTAATTTCTTTTGAAAAAAAAATACACCCTCGCTTTGAAAAACGGGGTGTTACATTGTGGTATCTGAGCTTTGGTTTGGTTTTCTTTGGGGGCTGTGGAACCTTAGGTTCTAGTTTGGAGGTTAGGAGTTGTTGTCTGATCATGTGTCGATTTAGGTGGTTTGAGTTGTCAAGTTCAGAATAATTATTATGTGCTGATGTGGTCGGAAGTTATTTCTGGAATTATTGAAGTAGTGTTAAGACTCTACTTGATGATGGATTTAAAGGAAAACCATGCCACCAAGAAGGGATGACGCTCCGAGAGCCAATGCTAACAGGGATGATCGAATGGCGGAGGCTATGAATAACATTGTTGCTTTTGTTGTTGCACGAACTGCTGCAAAGACTCTGCGGGATCTGGAGAAGAGGAAAAGAGAGATTTGTGCTCTTAAGATTAAGCGGGTTAGAATATTTTCGTCGTTACCATCCTCCAAGTTCAAGGGTGATGAGGACTCAGGAAAAGAGTTGATTAGTAGATTCAAGAAATGGAAAAGATCTTCGAGATGACGGAGTATCAGGCAGAGTTGAAGCAAGTCATGACGGCATGGAATTTATGAAATGGTTCCAAGGACACATAAGCTATGTGTTGGTGTTAACTCAAAGATGATGAGTATGGATGAATTAACATTAGACTGTTAAGGGATTTTCAGTAAAGACCTAAGTTGAGGACTTCTGTTAAGAAAAAGTATTAGATGTGTTCCGGGTAGATTTCAGGATGAAACTGGATTAGTTTGACAACTGTCAAAGAGATGTGAACATCATGGAATTGTTGAGAAGATAAGGCTTCCATTCGGAATAACATTTGGTGCTTAGGTGTCATTGAAAGAGACTGGTATTGAAGTTAAGGGAGCGTTATAAAATACGCTTTGAGGATTAGTCAATTCCTTGTGGGATAAAGTCGAGCATTTGAGTTAGACTGGATTCGCAAGGTTGGATGGAGGACCAAGTAATGCTTAAAACTTTCATAATCGAAGAAGTTGAGGCCGACAAGTGATAAATAATTCATGTTAAGGATGGAAGTGTTTGGAGATTTTGAGGATCAAATTTTAGAATCCTATTAAATGATAGGAAGTGAAAAAGAAGAGATGCAACGAATGATTTATGATTTAGTTATTGGTCTTGGGAAATCAGGCGATGAGATATTTTACGGCAAAATTTATGAGGATGAAGTTATAGATAATTATTTCTTAGGAAATGCTAATGAGGAACGTTGGAGAAATAATTCTTAAGGATGTTCGATTGCTACGATTCTTTCAGTTTGTATCTCGGTGAAGGTTGAGAAGGAATACGAATCCAACGAGTGAAACAAATATTGGAAAATGTGCCAAGAAATTTGTTAGAGCAGCACATAGAGATGTAGTTTATGACAATTAAAGATTCAGGAAAGGAATTATCTCACCTATAATTCAGACATTATTATTATAAAGGTATGCCAAGATATAAAGACATTACTTGAGTGCATGTCATGGGGATTGTTATTGTGTTCGTTGTAACACCCCGTTTTTCAAAGCAAGGGTGTATTTTTTTTTCAAAATAAATTAAAATACAACAGAGAGATAAATAGGGTAACACCTTTGGATACATATTTAAGTCCTTATAATTTACAAGCAGCGGAAGAAGTTCACAAAATATGTATTCAAAAGGTTTACATAACAAAGTGGTGCAGTCTTCCAGTTTACAATTTAAAAGCAACCCACAAGAAGGACACCCGTTCCCTCGGTGTCAACTTAGTCTGATCATTCTATACATAACCAAAAAAAAACTATACGCCTTGAGTAATCTCCACGCGCCCCGTGAGATTCTCCTATCGTAGCTCCAATCAAGCACTCCCATCTACATTCCCATCCGTTGGGTACGAACCAGTAGGATCATCCTGGCTCTCATCTGAGGGCAAAGCCCAGATTTCCACAATAGTTGTAAAGGGTCACCAACCGAAAATTAACAGTTAACACATAACATTTAAGCTTTTAAATGCACAAATAACCTTCTCAACTTATCATGCATCTTAGAAGGATTTTCCATATGCTAAAAGTTCATGCCATACTTGCCAAATAAAATGAAATCAAAATAAAGTTCTCAATCCATCAAGTAATATATAATTGACCAAAACATTGATAAATCACTTGAGCAATCAATTATCTAACTCAGGATAAGATTTTCCACTGAGCCAATCGATTGGGGAAATCAATTTCCTGAAAGTTTTTAGTGAAAATTGAACTCTGGGCTTAAATCAATCGATTGGGTAAATCGATTGACTCAATCGATTGGGTAAATCGATTGACAGACAGGACAAAACCCCTGTAATGAATCCAATCGATTGGACAAATCGATTTTTGGAAGACAAAGCCCCTGACTTGAATCCAATCGATTTACCAAATCGATTTCTTAAATGATTTTGAAATATAACTTACAAAATCGATTGGGTAAATCGATTTCGTGTAAAACAGAGCTCCTGTAACCCATCAAATCGATTGGGTAAATCGATTTACCTGTATATTCTTTCAAAAATACATAAACCAACTCAATCATATTCAAACACCACTCCAAACCTTAACACTTAGCAATACCCGTATAATCACCACGACATTACGAGTTTCGAAAACGTTTTACAATCTAACATACTATCACACAAATCCAAAACATAACTCTTAGTACAATCAACACAATCACAATTTGAATCAAACACACTTACACATAAGTTCAAAACATAACACTTAGCAAAATCAACACAATCATAATTTGAATCAACCACGACTCGTGTGCCAAGCACCCTAATGCAATGCGTATATGCCAAAATGCATGGACTCGGAATTCCAAACCAAAACCCTCCTCGAAGGGCCGTAAATCATAATTGTACCGCCTATCGCAGGCCAAAGTACCAATTACCGAGGTGCCACCTACCACGGGTCAGCACGATTTACTAAAAAGTGTAAATCATAAACGTACCACCTATCACGGGTCAGTACAGTTTACCGAGGTGCCACCTATCACGGGTCAGCACGATTTACTAAAAGAAAAAGCGTAAGTCGTAAGGGTACCGCCTATCACAGGCCAAAGTATAACTTACCGAGGTGCCACCTATCACGGGTCAGCACAACTTACAAAAAAGTAAATCGTAAACGTACCACCTATCACGGGTCAATACAGTTTACCGAGGTGCCACCTATCACGGGTTCAGCACAATTTACCAATGAAATGCATGAGCATACACTAACTCCATTCACAACAATCGTTAAGTAAATGCAGCTATTAAAAGATTCCCCATTTTTAATACTCATTTAACTTAACGATTTTCACGCCAAACGTTAAGCAAACAGACATATTAAGAGATTCCCCATTCTTAATATACTTTTGACTTTAACGATTTCCACAACAAAACATTCAGTAAACAAGACATTAAGAGATTCCCCATTCCTAATGCTCATTTACTGAAGCGATTTTCAAAAACAAACATTAAGTAAACAAGACATTAAGAGATTCCCCTTTCTTAATTCTCATTTAACTTAAATGATTTTTCCAAAACAAACGTTAAGTAACCGAGACATTAAGAGATTCCCCATTCTTAACGCCCAGTTAACTTAAACGATTTTCAAAACAACATTAAGTAACCAAGACATTAAGAGATTCCCCATTCTTAACGCCCAGTTAACTTCAACGGTTTTCAAAACAAACTTCAAGTAAATAAGATATTAAGAGATTCCCCATTCTTAATTCTTATTTAACTTAAAACGATTTTCCAAAACACACATTAGGTAAACGAGATGTTAAGAGATTCCCCATTCTTAATACTCGTTTAACTCTAATGGTTTTCACGACAACATTAAGTAAATAAGTCATTAAGAGATTCCCCATTCTTAATACTCATTTACCTTAAACGATTTTCACAAACTCACATTAAGTAAACAAGAAATTAAGAGATTCCCCATTCTTAATACTCGTTTAACTTAATGGTTTTCAAATTCCACACCAAACAAACTCAAACGTACTTTCAAATTCAATCCATAACTCACACAAAATCATTTTTCCACACAACCACACAAAACACATCTCAAACATATTATCAAATTCAATCCAAATCAATCAATGATTCACACCAAATCACATCAATCAACAATCATCAAGTAAGAACACGCCAAGTACGACGAAACAGACTAACATAATCCATCACTCAAACACAATAAGTTTCATATACTCGAAATCATTCATAATGGGTTTAAAATTCATTCGCCACGAAACATTACTTAAACCCTAACCAAATTATTTTCCACACAACCACAAGTAAGTCCCTAAATGCAAACTAAAAGTTTGGAAGGAGCCCTTACCTTCACTTTAGCGTTTTCTTCGATTACGGCACCGTGAGTAAATCCGGTAAATTTTTCCGCTCGCAACGCCGCTTCCAAAATTGGTCCACTAGTACCGTAGCACGGAGGTGAGCAACCTTCCCTTCTATCACTTCTTGAAACGAAGCTTAGATCTAGAAGAAACGGAGGGGTTTGTGTTTGAATCTCAAATACCGTTTTTCTTCGTTTTCGAATCAAAGAGGAAGAGTGAGGTTGAAAAATCCTTGTCCTATCACCCACTATCAATTTCGAACTCAAAGGAAAGAAAAGAAAGCAAAAACGAGCAACAATGGAGGAAGGTAGAATGAAGGTCACGCGAGGCAGAGGAAGAATATGAAGTTTTCTGTTTTTCTTTCCTTTGTTTTTCCTTTCTTCCTTTTTCTTTCCTTTCTTTTTCTTTTCTTCCCAATTCCTTCCTTTCCTTTCCTTTATATATTCATTATTTATATAATATAATTAACAAATATCTAAAATATCTAGATATTTGTTAAATTACCGTTTCGCCCATAACGCATTAAACTCTTCGCAAAAGATTCACCGCAGTTAATTTAATTTATTTATCGACGAGTAATTCTAATCAGACATCAAAATATCTTCTTGGTCGTATAAACTCCAAAATATTAATAACTTTGGCTAAAAAGCCTCTGAGTTCAATACCGAAAATACACCAAAATATATAAAATACACTTATAAATTATGGGTCTTACATTCGTCAATCAAAGGAGTTAAATGTTTACTTGATAGAAAACAATTGAACATGAAATGGAAAAGTTTTGGTGGGAATTAGTAAGCCTTGATTTATTGAAATCACTATAATGAAGATGTATCAAGGTTCGAGGTAGAAATTTAAGGTTTGTATAAATGGAAAAGTGATGGAGTGAATACAATGCGGTTGACCTGTCATAAATAAAAGGATAATCATGAAGTTGCAAATGAAGGACACAGCGAAATTAAGAAGTATCAGAATGAATGTTGGCCGTAGAGGTAGGAGAATTATTTTCGAGTTGGTGCATAATTGCGAAGTATGTAAGAAATTTTCTAGTGAAGCGTGAATTTGAAGTGTTAGGCATGAGACAAATGTAGACCTTGATCTGTGAATTAAATTCAAGTTGGATCTTAATGAAAAACGTGACTCTTGAAATGAAGTACTAAACTGAAAGGAAATCTGTGTGTCCCAAGTGGTATAGTCTTTGGCATGATTTCGAAAATATTTGAGGGAGCTTTGATCACCAAGCATATGTGGGGATGGAATTATTAAATTTATGACTGGAAATAACATACTGATAAGAACACTACAATTTGACGTAGTTGTACGACTTAAGAAAAATCGAGGATTTGTGGACAAGGGAGAAATTTAGGAGTCCTCGGATGTAGTGATTGTTCTGTGCTCAGTGTGTTGGGGTCATTCTAAGTGTTTCAGTTCGATACCAAATGGATGTTTCGTACCAAGTGGATGCAAATGAGACTACGTGACATAGGTATGGGATATTTTACTTCGTCGACAGGATCAAAGTTATAGGAAAATAAGGGAAACTCAATGGACCTTGAGAAGATTTTTGACTGCTTGTACATTGAGATAACCTCAGTTGTAAGTTGCAAGGAGCGCTATTACAGTTCGGTTAAGATAGTCTAAGCCACTATCATGGTTGTTTGTTATTTGTTGACAAATTGAGGGACTGATCATCCTTAATCTCTTGTCGATAATAGACAAAACCATGTTGAATGGAATGGACGAGCCTTACCGACTATGAATGGATGCAGAGTTATTAAGCACCCTATGAAAAGGGGTAGACAACACTTTTTTTCGAGAAGGCCAGGTGAAACAAGTTGTGACTAGTATGTTGAATTTGAGTACAAACCTAGTGAGGATTGCTACTCGTACTTTAAGTTTCGAGGACGAAACTAAATTTAGGGGGGTAGTAATGTAAGACCCGTAATTTTAAATCCTAAGTTATACAATTTTAGGGTATTTTGTGTTAAATTGCTTAGGCTTTTAACCCAGTTTTTGGTATTTAGTGAGTTAAAGGCCGAAAATATATTTTTGGAAATTGGATTGAAATCATTTGTCGGGAAATAATTTACTTCCGTTACGAAGGATTTAATACCGGGCAATTTTGTTATAAATATATCTGGTTGCAGAAAAATTTGTCTATCAATTGAGTTGCGACGAGGGTAGATATTTTTGACAAAAGTGGATTGGAGAGGTTATGGGTGAAATGGTAATTTTAATAAATATCTAGATATTTGTTAAGTTATAAGTCATATATATTTATATATATATGTTTGTGTGGAGGGAAAAAGAAAAGAAAATTAGAAAAGAAAGAAAAGGAAATAGAGAGGAGAGAGAAAAGAAGGAAGGAAAAAGGAAAAAGAAAACAGAACTTCTTCTTCTTCCTCTACGCAAGAACCCCTTCTTCTCCCTTCCTCCATTGTTGTTCGTTTTTGCTCTCTTTTCTTTCCTTTGAGTTCGAAATTGATAGTGGGTGATAGGACAAGGATTACTCAACTTCACTCTTCCCCTTTGATTCGAAAACGAAGAAAAACGGTATTAGGGATTCAAACACAAACCTCTCCGTTTCATCTAGATCAAAGCGTCGTTTCAAGAAGTGATAGAAGGGAAGGTTCCTCACCTCCGTGCTACGGTTCTAGTGGACCAACTTTGGAAGCAGCGTTGCGAGCGGAAAATTTACCGGATTTACTCACGGTACCATAATCGAACGAAAAAGCTAAAGTGAAGGTAAGGGCTCCTTCCAAACTTTTAGTTTGCATTTAGGGACTTACTTGTGGTTGTGTGGAAAAGAATTTGGCTAGGGTTTAAGTAACATTTTGTGGAGAATGAATTTTAAACCCATTATGTGTGATTTCGAGTATATGAAACTTGTTGTTGATTGATGTGATTTGGTGTGAATCGTTGATGGATTTGGATTGAATTTGATAACATGTTTGAGATGTGTTCTGTGTGGTGGTGTGGAAAAATGATTTTGTGTGTGTTATGGATCGAATGTGAAAGTACGTTTGAGTTTGTTTTGTGCGGAATTTGAAAACCATTAAGTTAAACGAGTATTAAGAATGGGGAATCTCTTAATGTCTTGTTTACTTAATTTTTGTTTTAGTAAACCGTGCAGACCTGTGATATGTGGCACCTCGATAAACAGTACGGGCCCGTGTTAGGCAGTACGTTTATGGTTTACGTTTTTGGTAAGTTGTGCAGACCCGTGATAGGTGGCATCTTGGTAAACAGTACAGACCCGTGTTAGGTGGTACGTTTACGACTTACGTTTTTGGAAAATGGTGTTTGTCCGTGAGAGACTACACCCTGGTAAAGTGTGTTCACTTAATGTTTGTTTTGGAAAATCGTTAAGTTAAATGAGTATTAAGAATGGGGAATCTCTTAATGTCTCGTTTACTGAATGTTCTGTTGTGAAAATCGTTTAAGTCAAATGAGTGTTAAAAATGGGGAATCTTTTAATATCTGCATTTGCTTAACGATCGTTGTGAATGGAGTCAGTATACGCTCATGCATTTTCATGCTTTTTGTAAATCGTGCAGACCCGTGATATGTGGCACCTTGATAAATAGTACTTTGGCCTGTGATAGGCGGTACATTTATGATTTACGTTTTTGTAAATTGTGCAGACCCGTGATAGGTGGCACCTCGGTAAATAGTACTTTGACCCGTGATAGGCGGTACTTTTACGATTTACGGTTTTTTGTAAATTGTGCAGACCCGTGATAGGTGGCACCTTGGTAAAGAGTACTTTGGCCTGTGATAGGCGGTACATTTACAATTTACGTTCTTTTTTAGTAAGCCGTGCAGACCCGTGATAGGTGGCACCTTGGTAAACGGTACGGGCCCGTGATAGGCAGTACGTTTATGGTTTACGCTTTTTAGTAAATCGTGCAGCCCCGTGATAGGTGGCACCTCGGTAATTGGTACTTTGGCCTGCGATAGGCGGTACAATTATGATTTACGGCCCTTCGAGGAGGGTTTTGGTTTGGAATTCCGAGTCCATGCATTTTGGCATATACGCATTGCATTAGGATGCTTGGCACACGAGTCGTGGTTGATACAAATTATGATTGTGTTGATTTTGCTAAGTGTTATGTTTTGAACTTATGTGTAAGTGTGTTTGATTCAAATTATGATTGTGTTGATTTTGCTAAGTGTTATGTTTTGAACTTATGTGTAAGTGTGTTTGATTCAAATTATGATTGTGTTGTTTTTTGCTAAGTGTTATGGTTTGAAATTATGTGTAAGTATGTTTGATTCTATTAGTGATTGTGTTGATTGTACTAAGAGTTATGTTTTGGATTTGTGTGATAGTATGTTAGATTGTGAAACGTTTTCGAAACTCATAATGTCGTGGTGATTGTACGGGTATTGCTAAGTGTTAAGGTTTGGAGTGGTGTTTGAATATGATTGAGTTGGTTTATGTATTTTTGAAAGAATATACAGGGAAATCGATTTACCCAATCGATTTGATGAGTTACAGGGGCTCTGTTTTGCACGAAATCAATTTACCCAATCGATTTTGTAAGTTATATTTCAAAATCATTTAAGAAATCGATTTGGTAAATCGATTGGATTCAATTGGATTCAAGTCAGGGGCTTTGTCTTCCACAAAACGATTTGTCCAATCGATTGGATTCATTATAGGGGTTCTGTCTTGTCTGTCAATCGATTTACCCAATCAATTGAGTCAATCGATTTACCCAATCGATGGATTTAATCCTAGATTTCAATTTTCACTAAAAACTTTCAGGAAATGGATTTCCCCAATCGATTGGCTCAGTGGAAAATCTTATTTTGAGTTAGATAATTGATTTCTCAATTGATTTATCAATGTTTTGGTCAGTTGTATATTACTTGATATTTTGAGAACTTTATTTGACTTCATTTACATTTGGCAAGCATTATATGAACTTTTAGCATATGGAAAATCCTTCTAAGATGCATGATAAGTTGAGAAGGTTATTTGTGCATTTAAAAGCTTAAATGTTATGTGTTAACTGTTAATTTTCGGTTGGTGACCCTTTACAACTATTGTGGAAATCTGGGCTTTGCCCTCAGATGAGAGTCAGGATGATCCTACCGGATCGTACCCTCCGGATGGGAATGTGGATGGGAGTGCTTGATTGGAGCTACGTTAGGAGAATCTCACGGGGCGCGTGGAGATTACTCAAGACATATAGTTTTGTTATGTATAGAATGATCAGACTAGGTTGTCACCCAGGACACATATGTCTTTCTTTTGGGCTACTTTTATGTTAAGTTGGAAGGATGTATATGTATTAGTGTTGATATCAGGACATGCTTGGTTTCATATTTTGAAAAACTTTTCCCGCTGTTCGTAAATTATAATGACTAAAATATGAATCCAAAGGTTTTACCTTGTTTAATTCTCTGTTGTATTTTAATTTCTTTTGAAAAAAAAATACACCCTCGCTTTGAAAAACGGGGTGTTACATTGTGGTATCAGAGCTTTGGTTTGGTTTTCTTTGGGGGCTGTGGAACCTTAGGTTCTAGTTTGGAGGTTAGGAGTTGTTGTCTGATCATGTGTCGATTTAGGTGGTTTGAGTTGTCAAGTTCAGAATAATTATTATGTGCTGATGTGGTCGGAAGTTATTTCTGGAATTATTGAAGTAGTGTTAAGACTCTACTTGGTGATGGTTTTAAAGGAAAACCATGCCGCCAAGAAGGGATGACGCTCCGAGAGCCAATGCTAACAGGGATGATCGAATGGCGGAGGCTATGAATAACATGGTTGCTTTTGTTGTTGCACGAACTGCTGCAAAGACTCTGCGGGATCCGGAGAAGAGGAAAAGAGAGATTTGTGCTCTTAAGATTAAGAGGGTTAGAATATTTTCGTCGTTACCATCCTCCAAGTTCAAGGGTGATGAGGACTCAGGAAAAGAGTTGATTAGTAGATTCAAGAAATGGAAAAGATCTTCGAGATGACGGAGTATCAGGCAGAGTTGAAGCAAGTCATGACGGCATGGAATTTATGAAATGGTTCCAAGGACACATAAGCTATGTGTTGGTGTTAACTCGAAGATGATGAGTATGGATGAATTAACATTAGACTGATAATGGATTTTCAGTAAAGACCTAAGTTGAGGACTTTTGTTAAGAAAAAGTATTAGATGTGTTCCGGGTAGATTTCAGTATGAAACTGGATGAGTTTGACAAATGTCAAAGAGATGTGAACATCATGGAATTGTTGAGAAGATAAGGCTTCCATTCGGAATAACATTTGGTGCTTAGGTGTCAATGAAAGAGACTAGTATTGAAGTTAAGGGAGCGTTATAAAATACGCTTTGAGGATTAGTCAATTCCTTGTGGGATAAAGTCGAGCATTTGAGTTAGACTGGATTCGCAAGGTTGGATGGAGGACCAAGTAATGCTTAAAACTTTCATAATCGAAGAAGTTGAGGCCGACAAGTGATAAATAATTCATGTTAAGGATGGAAGTGTTTGGAGATTTTGAGGATCAAATTTCAGAATCTTATTAAATGATAGGAAGTGAAAAAGAAGAGATGCAACGAATGATTTATGATTTAGTTGTTGGTCTTGGGAAATCAGGCGTTGAGATATTTTACGGCAAAATTTATGAGGATGAAGTTATAGATAATTATTTCTTAGGAAATGCTAATGAGGAACGTTGGAGAAATAATTCTTAAGGATGTTCGATTGCTACGATTCTTTCAGTTTGTATCTCGGTGAAGGTTGAGAAGGAATACGAATCCAACGAGTGAAACAAATATTGGAAAATGTGCCAAGAAATTTGTTAGAGCAGCACATAGAGATGTAGTTTATGACAATTAAAGATTCAGGAAAGGAATTATCTCACCTATAATTCAGACATTATTATTATAAAGGTATGCCAAGATATAAAGACATTACTTGAGTGCATGTCATGGGGATTGTTATTGTGTTCGTCAATCAAAGGAGTTAAATGTTTACTTGATAGGAAACAACTGAACATGAAATGGAAAAGTTTTGGTGGGAATTAGTAAGCCTTGATTTATTGAAATCACTATAATGAAGATGTATCAAGGTTCGAGGTAGAAATTTAAGGTTTGTATAAATGGAAAAGTGATGGAGTGAATACAATGCGGTTGACCTGTCATAAATAAAAGGATAATCATGAAGATGCAAATGAAGGACACAACGAAATTAAGAAGTATCAGAATGAATGTTGGCCGTAGAGGTAGGAGAATTATTTTCGAGTTGGTGCATAATTGCGAAGTATGTCAGAAATTTTCTAGTGAAGCGTGAATTTGAAGTGTTAGGCATGAGACAAATGTAGACCTTGATCTGTGAATTAAATTCAAGTTGGATCTTAATGAAAAACGTGACTCTTGAAATGAAGTACTAAACTGAAAGGAAATCTGTGTGTCCCAAGTGGTATAGTCTTTGGCATGATTTCGAAAATATTTGAGGGAGCTTTGATCACCAAGCATATGTGGGGATAGAATTATTAAATTTATGACTGGAAATAACATACTGATAAGAACACTACAATTTGACGTAGTTGTACGACTTAAGAAAAATCGAGGATTTGTGGACAAGGGAGAAATTTAGGAGTTCTCGGATGTAGTGATTGTTCTGTGCTCAGTGTGTTGGGGTCATTCTAAGTGTTTCAGTTCGATACCAAATGGATGTTTCGTACCAAGTGGATGCAAATGAGACTACGTGACATAGGTATGGGATATTTTACTTCGTCGACAGGATCAAAGTTATAGGAAAATAAGGGAAACTCAATGGACCTTGAGAAGATTGTTGACTGCTTGTACATTGAGATAACCTCAATTGTAAGTTGCAAGGAGCGCTATTACAGTTCGGTTAAGATAGTCTAAGCCACTATCATGGTTGTTTGTTATTTGTTGACAAATTGAGGGACTAATCATCCTTAATCTCTTGTCGATAATAGACAAAACCATGTTGAATGGAATGGACGAGCCTTACCGACTATGAATGGATGTAGAGTTATTAAGCACCCTATGAAAAGGGGTAGGCAACACTTTTTTTCGAGAAGGCCAGGTGAAACAAGTTGTGACTAGTATGTTGAATTTGAGTACAAACCTAGTGAGGATTGCTACTCGTACTTTAAGTTTCGAGGACGAAACTAAATTTAGGGGGGTAGTAATGTAAGATCCGTAATTTTAAATCCTAAGTTATACAATTTTAGGGTATTTTGTGTTAAATTGCTTAGGCTTTTAACCCAGTTTTTGGTATTTAGTGAGTTAAAGGCCGAAAATATATTTTTGGAAATTGGATTGAAATTATTTGTCGGGAAATAATTTACTTCCGTTACGAAGGATTTAATACCGGGCAATTTTGTTATAAATATATCTGGTTGCAGAAAAATTTGTCTATCAATTGAGTTGTGACGAGGGTAGATATTTTTGACAAAAGTGGATTGGAGAGGTTATGGGTGAAATGGTAATTTTAATAAATATCTAGATATTTGTTAAGTTATAAGTTATATTTATATATATATGTTTGTGTGGAGGGAAAAAGAAAAGAAAATTAGAAAAGAAAGAAAAGGAAATAGAGAGGAGAGAGAATAGAAGGAAGGAAAAAGGAAAAAGAAAACAGAACTTCTTCTTCTTCCTCTGCGCAAGAACCCCCTTCTTCTCCCTTCCTCCATTGTTGTTCGTTTTTGCTCTCTTTTCTTTCCTTTGAGTTCGAAATTGATAGTGGGTGATAGGACAAGGATTACTCAACTTCACTCTTCCCCTTTGATTCGAAAACGAAGAAAAACGGTATTAGGGATTCAAACACAAACCTCTCCGTTTCATCTAGATCAAAGCGTCGTTTCAAGAAGTGATAGAAGGGAAGGTTGCTCACCTCCGTGCTACGGTTCTAGTGGACCAACTTTGGAAGCGGCGTTGCGAGCGGAAAATTTACCGGATTTACTCACGGTACCGTAATCGAACGAAAAAGCTAAAGTGAAGGTAAGGGCTCCTTCCAAACTTTTAGTTTGCATTTAGGGACTTACTTGTGGTTGTGTGGAAAAGAATTTGGTTAGGGTTTAAGTAACGTTTTGTGGAGAATGAATTTTAAACCCATTATGTGTGATTTCGAGTATATGAAACTTGTTGTTGATTGATGTGATTTGGTGTGAATCGTTGATGGATTTGGATTGAATTTGATAACATGTTTGAGATGTGTTCTGTGTGGTGGTGTGGAAAAATGATTTTGTGTGTGTTATGGATCAAATGTGAAAGTACGTTTGAGTTTGTTTTGTGCGGAATTTGAAAACCATTAAGTTAAACGAGTATTAAGAATGGGGAATCTCTTAATGTCTTGTTTACTTAATTTTTGTTTTAGTAAACCGTGCAGACCCGTGATAGGTGGCACCTAGATAAACAGTACGGGCCCGTGATAGGCAGTACGTTTATGGTTTACGTTTTTGGTAAGTTGTGCAGACCCGTGATAGGTGGCATCTCGGTAAACAGTACAGACCCGTGATAGGTGGTACGTTTACGACTTACGTTTTTGGAAAATGGTGTTTGTCCGTGAGAGACTACACCATGGTAAAGTGTGTTCACTTAATGTTTGTTTTGGAAAATCGTTAAGTTAAATGAGTATTAAGAATGGGGAATCTCTTAATGTCTCGTTTACTGAATGTTCTGTTGTGAAAATCGTTTAAGTCAAATGAGTGTTAAAAATGGGGAATCTTTTAATATCTGCATTTGCTTAACGATCGTTGTGAATGGAGTCAGTATACGCTCATGCATTTTCATGCTTTTTGTAAATCGTGCAGACCCGTGATAGGTGGCACCTTGATAAATAGTACTTTGGCCTGTGATAGGCGGTACATTTATGATTTACGTTTTTGTAAATTGTGCAGACCCGTGATAGGTGGCACCTCGGTAAATAGTACTTTGGCCCGTGATAGGCGGTACTTTTACGATTTACGGTTTTTTGTAAATTGTGCAGACCCGTGATAGGTTGCACCTTGGTAAAGAGTACTTTGGCCTGTGATAGGCGGTACATTTACAATTTACGTTCTTTTTTAGTAAGCCGTGTAGACCCGTGATAGGTGGCACCTTGGTAAACGGTACGGGGCCGTGATAGGCAGTACGTTTATGGTTTACGCTTTTTAGTAAATCGTGCAGACCCGTGATAGGTGGCACCTCGGTAATTAGTACTTTGGCCTGCGATAGGCAGTACAATTATGATTTACGGCCCTTCGTGGAGGGTTTTGGTTTGGAATTCCGAGTCCATGCATTTTGGCATATACGCATTGCATTAGGGTGCTTGGCACACGAGTCGTGGTTGATTCAAATTATGATTGTGTTGATTTTGCTAAGTGTTATGTTTTGAACTTATGTGTAAGTGTGTTTGATTCAAATTATGATTGTGTTGATTTTGTTAAGTGTTATGTTTTGAACTTATGTGTAAGTGTGTTTGATTCAAATTATGATTGTGTTGATTTTTGCTAAGTGTTATGGTTTGAAATTATGTGTAAGTATGTTTGATTCAATTAGTGATTGTGTTGATTGTACTAAGAGTTATGTTTTGGATTTGTGTGATAGTATGTTAGATTGTGAAACGTTTTCGAAACTCATAATGTCGTGGTGAATGTACGGGTATTGCTAAGTGTTAAGGTTTGGAGTGGTGTTTGAATATGATTGAGTTGGTTTATGTATTTTTGAAAGAATATACATGGAAATCGATTTACCCAATCGATTTGATGAGTTACAGGGGCTCTGTTTTGCACGAAATCGATTTACCCAATCGATTTTGTAAGTTATATTTCAAAATCATTTAAGAAATCGATTTGGTAAATCGATTGGATTCAATTGGATTCAAGTCAGGGGCTTTGTCTTCCACAAAACGATTTGTCCAATCGATTGGATTCATTACAGGGGTTCTGTCTTGTCTGTCAATCGATTTACCCAATCAATTGAGTCAATCGATTTACCCAATCGATGGATTTAATCCCAGATTTCAATTTTCACTAAAAACTTTCAGGAAATGGATTTCCCCAATCGATTGGCTCAGTGGAAAATCTTATTTTGAGTTAGATAATTGATTTCTCAATTGATTTATCAATGTTTTGGTCAGTTGTATATTACTTGATATTTTGAGAACTTTATTTGACTTCATTTACATTTGGCAAGCATTATATGAACTTTTAGCATATGGAAAATCCTTCTAAGATGCATGATAAGTTGAGAAGGTTATTTGTGCATTTAAAAGCTTAAATGTTATGTGTTAACTGTTAATTTTCGGTTGGTGACCCTTTACAACTATTGTGGAAATCTGGGCTTTGCCCTCAGATGAGAGTCAGGATGATCCTACCGGATCGTACCCTCCGGATGGGAATGTGGATGGGAGTGCTTGATTGGAGCTACGTTAGGAGAATCTCACGGGGCGCGTGGAGATTACTCAAGACATATAGTTTTGTTATGTATAGAATGATCAGACTAGGTTGTCACCCAGGACACATATGTCTTTCTTTTGGGCTACTTTTATGTTAAGTTGGAAGGATGTATATGTATTAGTGTTGATATCAGGACATGCTTGGTTTCATATTTTGAAAAACGTTTCCCGCTGTTTGTAAATTATAATGACTAAAATATGTATCCAAAGGTTTTACCTTGTTTAATTCTCTGTTGTATTTTAATTTCTTTTGAAAAAAAAATACACCCTCGCTTTGAAAAACAGGGTGTTACATGTACCACTTTTTGATGTGATGTGGGGAGATAAAATTCTTGGGGCAGTGCGTTTGTACAGGTGTCTGCAGAGAATACCCCATGGGTATAAGCTATGTCTGATAGGCCTCATAGCCCCGGTGTATTTTGATGTTTTAATACTTTGGATTTTGATTTCAAAAACTATTCTGCTGCTTTTAAATATTTGTTGACTTTGTCGTTATGTTACGACTTAAATGTTTATTCAAAAGTATTTCCTTCTTTATTTCGTTTTTATGAATTTGTTTTGAAAAAAAAATACACTCGCGCTATTAAAAATTGGGGTGTTACAGTGGTGATTAAGTTTTGATGTGATTATGTGTTCAAAATTGCTATATGAATGTTTAAGGTGCGTTGAGATGCGATTAAGTGGTGACCGTGATGGCCACGATATTTAAGTGGTGATCGCGATGGGCCACGATGTTAACTGGTGACCATGATGGGCCACGGGATGGTTCCATGAGTGGAGTGGTTCATCTTATCCTTAGGAGGATTTAACTATGGTGTTTGTCTGTGAGAGACTACACCCTAGTAAATATTGTTTGTCCGTGAGAGACTGCACTAGTATTTGTCCGTGAGAGACTACACCCTAGTAAATTGTGTTTGTCTATGAGAGACTGCACTGCTGTTTGCCCGTGAAAGACTACACCCTAGTAAATTGTGTTTGTCCATGAGAGACTACACTAGTGTTTGTCCTTGAGAGACTATACTCTAGTAAACTGTGTTTGTTCATGAGAGACTGCACTGGTGTTTGTCCGTGAGAGACTACACCCTAGAAAATCATGTTTGTCTGTGAATGACTGCAATCGTGTTCGTTCGTGAGAAACTGTATGTTTAGGATTTGCGCCTCTCGTGGAGGGTTTTTGTTTGGAATTGAGGTGTAAGACCTGTGATAGGCTACACTTTAGAAAAACCGTGCGGGCCTGTGATAGGTGGCACCTTGGTAATTAGTACTGGTCTATGAGAGACTGTACAATTATGATTTTCGCCTCTCACGGAGAGTTTTGATTGGAATTCCGAATTCATGCATTAGGGTGCTTGGCACGCGAGTCATGTTTGATATGATGTGATGATTGTATATGTATGCTCATTTGTTGTTGTGATTGTGCCATAACTAGTAAGTGTGATTGTTTGAAATTATGTGTAAGTGTTGATTGATTGCGAAACCATTTCAAAACTAAACTCTGCATTTTTCTGTTGTTGTATTCGATTACAAGGAGGTTGTATTCGAATAAGTTGTGTTGTTTTTGCTACTGACTTGTCCTGTCTCGTATCCGACTACATCTTGTCTCGTATTCGAATACAGTTGTGCTGATTTTGCTACTGACTTATGAATACAGTTGTATTTGATTATGCATGTTTGGCATATGAAAACCCTTTCAAAGAGTATGCTAAGTTGGAAGGTTATTTTGAGCATTTAAAATTTAAATGCTATGTGATATTTGTTAATTTCGGTTGGTGACCTTTACATATTATTCTGGAAATTTGGGTTTTGCCCTCATAGGAGAACCAAGATCATTCTACCAGTTAGTATCCTGGAGATAGGAAGGTAGTTAGACATACCTGACCGATGCTATGTCAGAAGGATCTTGCGGGGCGCGTGGAGATCACTCGGGTTGTATAGCTTTTTGTAGCATGATCAGATTAGATGGTTGTATATGGACTAGTTGTCATTCTTTTGTGGATGTATTTATTTCAATTTGGAAGACTGTACCTATACCTCATATTGTCAGCTTGACATTTGTTTTGATGGGTCCTCGTACCACTTTGGATGAGACGTGGGGAAGTTTAAATTCTTGGGGCAGTACTTTTGTATAGGTGTCTGCCGAGAATACCCCAAGGGTATGAACCATGTTTGATAGGTTTCATAGCTCTTGTGTATTTTGTTGTTTAAATACTTTGGATTGTATATCAAAAACTATTTTCGCTGCATGTAAATATTTGTTGACTTTTGTCGTTATCTTACAACTTAAATATTTTATCCAAAAGTATTTCTTTCTCTCTTTATTTCTTTTTCTTTCTTAATTTCTGTAATTCGATTTTTGTTTTAGAAAAAAAAACTGGCTGTTACACAACCCTTTTAGTTGAAAATGTTAGAAACAAAATTAAAGAAGTCTATGGGATGAACCAAATCCCATATAATCAATTAACTTATGGGGAATTGGTTAGTTTCATACAAAAGGAAGGTTTCAAAATCTGCCAAGATTTAAAACTTCAAAAACATCTAAAGTGGGAAATGAAAAGAACTAAACAAGAACTATGATCTTTTTGCTAGTAGTTTGAAATACCTACTACAAATGTTTCAAAAGACTGTGGAGGATTGTAACACCCCGTTTTTCAAAGCGAGGGTATATTTTTCTTTCAAAAGAAATTAAAATAAAACAGAGAAATAAATGAGGTAATACATTTGGATAAATAATTAAGTCATTATAATTTACAAGCAGCGGAAAAAGTTCTCAAAATATGAATTCAAAATATTTACATCTCAAAAGTGGTACAGTCTTCCAGTTTAAAAAAATAGGGGGAACCCAAAAGAAAGACATATGTTCCCTCTGTCAACCTAGTCTGATCATTCGACAAAACAACTAAACACCTTGAGTGATCTCCACGCGCCCCGTGAGATCCTCCTAACATAGCTCCAAATCAAGCATTCCCATCTACATTCCCATCCGTAGGGTACGAACCGGTAGGATCATCCTGGCTCTCATCTGAGGGCAAAGCCTAGATTTCCACAATAGTTGTAAAGGGTCACCAACCGAAAATTAACAGTTAACACATAACATTTAAGTTTTTAAATGCACAAAATACCCTTTCCACGAAGCATGCACCTTAAAAGGATTTTCCATATGCAAAAAGTTCATATAATGCTTGCCAAATGTAAATGAAATCAAAATAAAGTTCTCAATCCATCAAGTAATACATAACTGACCAAAACATTGATAAATCAATTAAGCAATCGATTATCTAACTCAAAATAAGAATTTCTACTGAGTCAATCAATTTCCAAATCGATTTTGTCAGTTTTGCTGAGTTCCTGGATGGCCAAATTGATTCCCAAATCGATTTTATCAGTTTTGTTGAGTTCCTGGATGGCCAAATCGATTTCTAAATCGATTTCTTAAATGGTTTTGAAAAACAGCTTTACAAAATCAATTGGCAAATCGATTTTGTCAAATTAGAGAAGTCCTTGTAACTCATCAAATCGATTGGGAAATCGATTTCCCTCATATTCTTCCAAAAATACATAAACTAACTCAATCATATTCAAACACCACTCCAAACCTTAAAACTTAGCAATACCCATACAGTCACCACGACATTATGAGTTTCGAAATCGTTTTACAATCTACACAACACTTAGCAAAATCAACACAATCACAAATTTGAATCAAACACACTTACACATAATTTCAAAACACAACACTTAGCAAAATCAACACAATCATAATTTGAATCAACCAGGACTCGTGTGCCAAGCACCCTAATGCTATGCGTATATGCCAAAATGCATGGACTCGGAATTCCAAACCAAAACCCTCCTCGAAGGGCCGTAAATCATAATTGTACCGCATATCGCGGGCCGAAGTACCAATTACCGAGGTGCCACCTATCACGGGTCAGCATGATTTACTAAAAAGCGTAAATCGTAAACGTACCACCTATCACGGGTCAGTACTGTTTACCAAGGTGCCACCTATCACGGGTCAGCACAATTTACCAAAAGAAAAAGCGTAAGTCGTAAGGGTACCGCCTATCACAGGCCAAAGTACTACTTACCGAGGTGCCACCTATCACGGGTCAACACAACTTACCAAAAAGTAAATCGTAAACGTACCACCTATCACGGGTCAGTACAGTTTACCGAGGTGCCACCTATCACGAGTCAGCATAATTTACCAAATGAAATGCATGAGCATACACTAACTCCATTCACAACACTCGTTAAGTAAATGCAGATATTAAAAGATTCCCCATTTTTAATACTCATTTACTTAACCGATTTTCACACCAAAACATTAAGCAAACAGATATATTAAGAGATTCCCCATTCTTAATATACTTTTGACTTAAACGATTTCCACAACAAAACATTCAGTAAACAAGACATTAAAAGATTCCCCATTCTTAATACTCATTTACTGAAACGATTTTCAAAAACAAACATTAAGTAAACAAGACATTAAGAGATTCCCCATTCTTAATTCTCATTTAACTTAAACGATTTTCCAAAACAAACATCAAGTAACCAAGACATTAAGAGATTCCCCATTCTTAACGCCCAGTTAACTTAAACGATTTTCAAAACAACATTAAGTAACCAAGACATTAAGAGATTCCCCATTCTTAACGCCCAGTTAACTTAAACGATTTTCAAAACAACTTAAGTAACCAAGACATTAAGAGATTCCCTATTCTTAATATCCAGTTAACTTAAACGATTTTCCCAAACCCACATTAAGTAACCAAGACATTAAGAGATTCCCCATTCTTAATACTCGTTTAACTTAATGGTTTTCAAATTCCACACAAAACAACCTCAAACATACATTCACATTCAATCCATAATTCACACCAAAACACATCAATCAACAAACGTCAAGTATGAACACGCCAAGTACGATGAACACAAATTGTAAGACCCGTAATTTTAAATTATACTTTATGTATTTTAGTGGATTTTGGTATTGAACTCAGGGGCTTTTTAGCCAAGTTATTAATATTTTGGAGTTTATATGATCAAAAAGATATTGTTATGCCCGATTAGAATTACTCGTCGATAAATAAATTAAATTAACTACGGCGAATCTTTTACGAAGAATTAATGCGTTATGGGTGAAATGGTAATTTAACAAATATCTAGATATTTTGAAGATATTTGATAAAAGTAAATAATATATATTTGTTTGGGGAGAAAAGAAAAGGATATAAAAAGGAAAGAGGGAAAAGGAAAGAAAGGAAAACCAAGGGAAAGAAAGACAAAGGAGAGAAAATAGCATTTTTCCATCTTCTTCCTCTGCCTCACGCGAGCTAGCTTCCTCCCTCCTCCATTTTCATTTATTTTCGTTTCCTTTGCTCCCTTTTCTTCAAGAATTGAAACCCAAGGATTAGTGGGTAAGAGAGCAAGGTTTTCTCAGCTTCATACTTTCTCGTTGTTTCAAAAACGATGAAAAACGGTATTAGGGATTCAAACACAAACCTCCCCATTTCATCTAGATATAAGCTTCATTTCGCGAAGAGATAGAAGGGAAATTTGCTCACTACCAAGCTACGGTGCTAGGGGACCAACTTTGGAAGCGGCGTTGCAAGCGGAGATTTTACCGGATTTGCTCGCGATACTGTAATCACACGTTACAGCTATCGTGAAAGTAAGGGCTCCTTCCAAACTTTTAGTTTGCATTTAGGGACTTATCTGTGGTTGTGTGGAAAAGAATTTTGTTAGGGTTGGAGTATTGATTTTGGGAAAATGAATCTAAGGCTTTATGGGTAAAATCTTAGAGTTAGGTTTTGGTTATATTGATGAATGTTTCGTGGAAAATGAATTTAAACTCATTTATGTATGATTTTGAGTAAATGAAACTTGTTGTGTTTGAGTGGTGGGTTATGTTGATTTGTGTTCGTCGTATGTGACGTGTTCTTAATTAATACTGATGAAATTTGATATGTGTATGATTGGATTTTGTGGAAAAATGAATCGATGTGTTTTGGTGTGAATCGTGGATTGAATTTGATAATATGTTTGAGTTTGTTTTGTGTGGAATTTGAAAAACATTAAGTTAAACGAGTATTAAGAATGGGGAATCTCTTAATGTCTTGTTTACTTAATGGGTGTTTGTGAAAATCGTTTAAGTTAAATGAGTATTAACAATGGGGAATTTCTTAATGTCTTGTTTACTCAATGTTTGTTTTTGAAAATCGTTTCAGTAAATGAGTATTAAGAATGAGGAATCTCTTAATGTCTTGTTTACTGAATGTTTTGTTGTGGAAATCGTTTAAGTCAAAAGTATATTGAGAATGGGGAATCTCTTAATATGTCTGTTTGCTTAATGTTTTACTTTGAAAATCGTTTTAAGTTAAATGAGAATTAAGAATGGGGAATCTCTTAATGTCTCGTTTACTTAATATTTGTCTTGAAAATCGTTTAAGTTAAATAAGTGTTAAGAATGGGGAATCTCTTAATGACTTATTTACTTAATGTTGTTTTGAAAATCGTTTAAGTTAACTAAGCGTTAAGAATGGGGAATCTCTTAATGCCTTGGTTACTTAATGTTTGTTTTGGAAAATCGTTTAAGTTAAATGAGAATTAAGAATGGGGAATCTCTTAATGTCTCGTTTACTTAATGTTTGTTTTGAAAATCGTTTAAGTTAAATGAGAATTAAGAATGGGGAATCTCTTAATGTCTTGTTTACTTATGTTTGTTTTGGTAAATCGTGCTGACCCGTGATAGGTGGCACCTCGGTAAACAGTACTGACCCGTGATAGGTGGTACGTTTACGATTACGTTTGGTAAGTTGTGCTGACCTGTGATAGGTGGCACCTCGGTAAACAGTACTGACCCGTGATTGATTGCAAAACTGTTTCGAAACTCAAGATCTCGTGGTGATTGCGCTATAATTTCAAAGTTTGATTGTTTGGATTTGTGGGTAGGTGTTGATTGATTTCGAAACTCTTTGAAAAGCTGAAAAATGCTGAATTTTGCTATTTTTCTGTTGCTGTCTGATGTGTATTCGAATACAGACATGCTGTTTTGCCACTGACTTACTGTGTAGTCAAATACAGATTGTTGTAGTCGAATACAGACTGTTGTAGTCGAATACAGACTGTTGTAGTCGAATACAGACATGCTGTTTTGCCACTGACTTACTGGGTAGTCGAATACAGACTGTTGTAGTCGAATACAGACATGCTGTTTTGCTGCTGAATGCTGAAATAGCCTTGTATTCGAATACAAAGATGCTGTATTCGAATACAGCAGTGCTGTTTTGTTAAAAACTTCATTTTTCAACTTTGTTTATGCATGTTTGGCATATAGAAACCCTTTTAAGGTGTATGCTAAGTTGAAATGTTATTTTGTGCATTTAAAAACTTAAATGTTATGTGTTAATTGTTAATTTCGGTTGGTGACCCTTTACAACTATTGTGGAAATCTGGGCTTTTGCCCTCAAATGATAGCCAAGACTATCCTACCGGTTCATACCCTGTGGATTGGAATGTAGATGGGAATGCTTGACTGGAGCTACGTTAGGAGGATCTCACGGGGCGCGTGGAGATCACACAGAGTGTTTAGTGGTTTTGTAAAATGATCAGGCTAGATTGACACAGAGGGAACGAATGTCTTTCTTTTGGGTTGTTTTTATTTGTAAACTGGAAGACTGTACCACTTTTGATATTTAAACATTTTGAATTCATATTTTGTGAACTTTTTCCGCTGCTTGTAAATTATAATGACTTAATTATTTATCCAAAGGTGTCACCTTATGTATTTCTTTGGTTTATTTTAATTTCTTTTTTTAAAAAAAAAATACACCCTCGCTTTGAAAAACGGGGTGTTACACAAATGAACACAATCCACCACTCAAACACACAAGTTTCATTTACTCAAAATCATACATAAATGAGTTTAAATTCATTTTCCACGAAACATTCATCAATATAACCAAAACCTAACTCTACGATTTTACCCATAAAGCCTTAGATAACTTTTTTCCCAAATCAATACTTTAACCCTAACAAAATTCTTTTCCACACAACCACATATAAGTCCCTAAATGCAAACTAAAAGTTTGGAAGGAGCCCTTACCTTCACGTTAGCTTTAACGTGCGATTACGGTACCGCGAGTAAATCCGGTAAAATCTCCGCTCGCAACGTCGCTTCCAAAGTTGGTCCACTAGCACCGTAGCACGAAGGTGAGCAACTTTCCCTTCTATCACTTCTTGAAACGAAGCTTAGATCTAGAAGAAACGGGGAGGTTTGTGTTTGAATCCCTAATACACGTTTTTCTTCGTTTTCGAATCAAAGAGGAAGAGTGAAGTTGAGAAATCTTTGTCCTATCACCCACCCAGCCTTGGTTTTCTATTCTTGAACAAAAGGAAGCAAGAAAATCGAACATGGAAGAAGGGTGATGGTGGCTTCGCGAGGCAGAGGAAGAAGATGGAAAAATGTCGTTCTCTCTCCTTTGTCTTTCTTTCCCTTCTTTTTCTCTTCTTTCCTTTTCCTTCTTTCCTTTTTATTTCTTCCCCTTCTCCTTCCTTTCCTTTTCTGATACATATATACATATATAATAATATATAATATAAATATATAATATATATATATATATATATATATATATAATAATTTAAACCTAAACTAATAAATATCTAACAACTCTCACATCCATCACTTCACTCATATCTCCAACTATTTTGATAAAAATATCTACTCTCGTCACAACTCATTTGTCAAATACAATTTTCAGCCACCCGATATATTTTTAACAAAATTGCCCGGTATTAAATCATTCGTAACGGAAGTAAATTATTTCCCGACAAATAATTTTAATCCAATTTCCAAAAATATATTTTTGGCATTTAACTCACTCAATACCAAAAACTGGGCTAAGAGTCTAAGAAATTCTACACAAAATACTCTAAAATTGTATAATTTAGGATTTAAAATTAAGGGTCTTACAAGGATCTTGTTCAAAACCTTATAGTAAACCTCCTAGAAAGTCTTTCTCAAGACCAGACAATCATGAATGCTATAAAAAAAATCTAAATCTCAAAATCCTTACAATCAAAGAAAACCTAATTTTTACAAGAAAAACCCCTTGTATAAAAAGTTTGAACCTCAAACTTCAAAACAAATAACTTGTTATAAGTGTTGGTTAATATGTCCTATGTAGAATTAGAATGTTCTAAGCAATATGCAAATATGCTAACACAGTTAATCAATTATATCAATTAATGAAACTAATAATGAAACCAATGTGATCACTATGTTTCAATTAAATATTGGTAAATGCATCAATTTACAAGATTGTAAAACAGTATATCCTGTATCATAAAGATTGGATGCAAAATACAAATAAAGAGAAGGGATAGAGGATAAGTGCACCGATATTTATCCTGGTTCGGCTGTTGGTACAACAACCTACGTCCAGTCCCGATAATCAAATTGATTACGGCCTTTTCCAATAGAATTGTCAAGAATGAGTTTTATAGATTGTACAGCTCTCCAAGCCTATCTATCTTAAAACTTTCTTACACTTCTATTGCACACCCACTGTATCCCTCAAGCTACTCAGCAAGCTCTCCCAAGATGACAGTGAAACTTCTTGTTGATGAACTCCTTCTTCAACCAAGATAGTTACCAGTTTCGATACTGCATTTTTTACAGACTTTCTTTACAATTGTTATTGTTGACAGAATTGATACAAGATCAAAAGATTACAAAAGAATAAGGCGACTCAATCAACTTTATGAGATACACACTATAAGCACTTGCCAAATGTATATGAATGTTAAGTGTATCTGAAAGTCTTTTTCGAAGATATGAAAAGTTATGAAAGTTATGAATCATTGTCTTTTAAAAATTGATTTGAGTCAGCTTATATAAGACAAGAAAAACAACATCAACATCGATTTCCCAATCGATTCCATAAAGGTTTAAAATAGCGCAATCGATTTCCCAATCGATTATCGTGGGTCTTGTTTTTCTTGGTTCTTGAAAACATATGAGTGAATCGATTTGCCAATCGATTCTTTTAATGCTCAATTCAGAAACTGAAGCAAGTTCATATGAGCATCGATTGAGTAATCGATTATAGGTGTTTTGATCCAACAACGAGATTAAGAACAATCGATTACATAGTCGACTCATATTTACTCATAATCGATTTGGCAGTTGGCTGATGTAACACAAGACTTAAACTAATTGATTTGCCAATCGATTGAACTGATCACAGTGGCTCAACCATTTTGCTTTAATCGATTTGCTAATCGATTTAGCAGTCTCAGTGATTCAGATAAATCGATTTGCTAATCGCTTTGGCTTGTTACAGGAGATCAGCCATTTTGGTCAAAATCAATGTGCCAATCGATTAGGTTCATGTTCCTGACAATTTACAAAGCATTTCATTTTATCCATCGATTACCTAATCGATTACCATATATCTTGCAAGTTAAGAAACAACTATCAATTGATTAACTAATCGTCTTGATGCATCACAGAGGTTCAGTTTGATAAGAGACTTTTTATCAATCGATTTGCCAATCGATTGAGTTCTTACTTGGTTGCTTTGTGACTTAACAATTCGATTTCTCAATTGATTGCCCAATCGATTATTCAATCGATTGGTTTAACTACAGATGCCAAGTTTGATAAAAAAAAGTTTTCTGAATCGATTTGCAAGGATTTTGCTTGGCTCCTGTAAGTCACAAAATCGATGTCTCAATTGAAACTAATCGATTGTGCAATCAATTAGCTTAAACCCAGAGTTCAAGTTTCACTTAAACCCTTGAAGTAATCGATTGTCCAATCGATGTACTCAGTGAAAAACTCCAAATAGATGTATCAATTGACTTATTAATCGATTTGTTTCCCTATTAGTTTTAAGATTTCATATTTATTTTGGCAAATACTCATAGCATGAAATCATACTGATTAAGTCTAATTAACACACTACTATAACTACTAAGGACACTTGATAAAATTGCATCTTGGTTCAACACATTCTCTACATTTTGGCTTGATTCCTTGCGTTCCATGCTTGTGTCCGAGTGTATAGTATTTGGCTTGTTGTTTCCTGAAATTCAACTTGGTTCAAACTATTAAATGATACATGAGCATTGTATGTTTGTTACTTATGGCAAAATCAGGATCAAAAGGACTAATGTCCAACAATCTCCCCCTTTTTGCTTAAGTGACAAAAACATACAATTTTAACTTGAGTACATACTAATTGCAATTGTTTAAAAGCTCCCCCAAAATTTCAACATGCATGAATGGTTTAAGTATGCAACTGCATATTCAGTGGCTTAAAACAAATACACCATAGTAATGCAGAGTTATGCAGATACAACATAGTAATGCAGAGTTATGCAGATACAACATACAAATACAACACAGTATTAGAGTTATTTCAAAATTTAAAGCAGCGGTGGACTAGTAGTTGTATAGTTGTATCAGAGCAAATAACACATATATCAGAACTCAAAACAGAATGTATCAGAGCTATAAAAAACACAAAACAGAATGTATCAGAACTAGAACTCAGAAAACAACATAAAACAATCAGATCATGATAGGAAACACCAGTTAAAATATGTAAACTTTCTCCCCCTTTGTCATTTAATGCAAAAAGGTATAAACATAAACATGTATAAACAGGAGAGATTAGTTAACAGAAGAATGTAAATAATATTCATTAAAACAAAGAATATTACAGGTACTATTATAACATTTACAAGACAACAAATAAACTAAAAACCTAAACACCTAGGCTAGGACTGTTCCTCATTATTATCTAAGGGAGAGGGCGAGACCGCTGTATTACCCTCAGCAGGTGTCTCCTCCCCATGAGGTTCCGCACTACCTAAGCCTGTAGGATCGAGTTCTTCCGTTGCTTGGCGGCTGATATCTGCTACATCTTCAAATGAAAGCTTGAGTCCTAAATGTTCTTGAATAGCACCTACATCCTGAGCAGCAGTATTCATTGTAGCTTGGAGTTGCTTCAAAGTTGCTTCAACTCTAGCATTATGTTCAGGTTGCAACTTCATGAATTCCAGCAGTTGTGTCATAACTTCTGAATTAGCTCCAACTTGCTCAGTTTGTTCTATATTTGGCTGAGCTGGTTCAACATTGGGTTGAGGGTGTGTCCAGATTCCATTCACCCTTTTCAATTGCATCTGATTTACAATTGATTCGCCAAATGTAATGGTGGTTTTGGAGCATTCTTCATTTACCAAAGAGATTCTAAAATGTTTTAGAATCTTAGTGATTAGCTGGGGGTAGGGAAGCACCAGCTTGCCTTGTGCAGCTTCCTGCATATGCTTGAGCACTATCCAAGCCCAGCTCATCTTGAGCTCTTTGCATAGCCCCCACAGCAGAAGAATGTCCAACTTTTGGACAACAGCCTGATTTCCGGAGCGTGGAACGAGCATCCGGGTGAGTGCGTACATCAGCATACGTTTTTGAACTTTCATCTGACCGATTGGTAGTGAAATCGTTTCCACAAACCCTTCGACCATCAGGTCCTGTACAGCTGTGTGCCTGTCGGCGGAGGCTTCCCATCCTTCATCAGCTACTTCAGCTTCTAAACTGTCGTCAATTGATTTCCCATGGAAAGGCAGTCTTGACAGTGTTGAGAAGTCTTCAAAATACATGAAGATTCTTTTTCCTTTGACTTCAGCCTTGAAGCCATTGTCCGTAAGCTTGAATGTTGAATAAAAAGCTCTAATTGGCTTTGGATATGTATCAAGAGTAGAGGAAAGAAAGTGTTCCAGACCATGAAACCTCAAATGGTCCTAGAAGGTGAATCCATCAGAATCAAAATATGTGAAATCCAGAGTCCTAGCCTCATGGATTTTTCTTTTCAGAAACTCAGGTGGAATTACAGATTCTTCAACTTTATCTTTAGATGCAGGAGCTTTCTTTGGAGGAGGAGGAGAAGAAACTGTTTTCTTCTTTTTCTGTGTTACCTCCTTCATTGCGCCAGCCATGAGTTTCTCCGTAGGAGGCTCTTTCTTTTTCTTGATCTTCCCTTGATCAACATCTATTGCTTTTCCTTTATCTTTGGCTTGAATTTTGTGTGTGGGAATTGAAACTCTTTTGGTGGATGGTGGAGGAGAGGGAGTTTTTCCACCCGAAGACGATGATGAAGAGGGGGATTTGTAAGATGTTTGCTTGACATGAGCCATTGCAAGTATACAGAGATTTGGTAGTAACAATTGAGTAGAGAGTGTTTGGAAGATAGAAGGTTCTAAGAAAATCAGAGAGTTTGAGAAAAGATGCATAAAACAGAGCTCGAAATCGATTTTAGGGTTTGAAATAAGTGGTCTGAATCAATTAGGAACTATTGTTTTTATACCTTCACTCACGCAAATCGATTTGTCAATCGATTGGGTTACCGTTCCTGGGGAACAGCAATCGATTTAGTAATTATGGCTTTGCAACGACTAGTAAAAAAAAATGTTGCAACGGTCATATTTTCAAATCGATTTTTGAATCGATTGTGTTAATTACTCAATTGAAGTTCTATTCGCTGTTTATATCAGGAAAAAAAATCATATCAGCATCGATTTCCAAATCGATTTAATTGAGTGCAGGTTTAAAACAAATTGTTCCAATCGATTGCCAAATCGACGCTCGGGCTCGAGTTTTGAAAAAAATTCTCACATTTGAAGTCTGGGTAAAATTAAAATTAAATCGATTCTTTAACCTGTTCTTCAACAAATACATCGATTTACCAATTGATTTGAGTTTGTGACTTCTTTAGCAAAACTGATGTCTGGGTGAACAAATCGATTATCCAATCGATGTTCGTGTTTCTTAATTTGAAAAATTAAGACACTGTAAGCCCGGAATCGATTGTGAAATTGATTTCATAAAGCCAATTTGTTGTTTAGCCACAGGACAATCGATGTTGCAATCGATTAGCTCCTCACAGAAATCAGATTTCATCAAAATCTATGATTTCTAGTCTCATTCTAATAAACAACAACCAGTATAAGCAGGCAAGGCATTAAAACAGGAGTGTATATGTCATGACTTCTTCATCTACCAGTTTCACATCATTATCCACCTTACCTAATCACTTAGTAAAAAGCATTTCAAACCTTTAATGTTGACACCATACTTTGTATAAATTCACCACTTTTTAAATTAAGAGACAGCAATTTGGATCTGTCTCCTGACTTATGCCTGGAACATCCAATATATAGGAATTATCAATGAGAGTCTTGGATGTCAAGCATACCTGCAAAACAAAATTAGGTCTTGGTTCTAGGTACCCAATTTAGATTGGGTCTTGGAGGGTTAGTTTCAAACAGTGGTGTCTTTACTTTCCAAATCTGCTTCCATCCCTTGTTTGCAAGTTTTTTCAGTTTACAATTGAAAACAACATGTCCCTTTTTACAGCAAAAATGACATGAAACATCAGGGGATGAAACCTGATTTGGTTTAGGAAAGATATTATGCACATGCTTAGATCTAACAAATCTGGTTTGATTATTTCTAACATGCATGTTTTGTCTATAACCAATTCCATGTTTATTGTGATTTTGTTTAACATTCACATTGGGCATATAACAAAGTCCAGCTTTTTCATTTAAATTTCTTTGGTTTCCAAGAAGCATATCTAGCTTGGTTTTGCCACTGTTGAACTTTTCAATATCACAATGCAATGCATGAGTTTCCTTTTTAAGATTTTCATTCATTTCTTTAAGAGACTCATGCTGCAATTTTAATTCATCATAACACATGCATTTTTCCTCTAACAGTTTCTTAGTGCGAATTAACTGTTTAATTGAATTCACATACTCATCATGAAGTTCATTAAATGCGTCATGTAGTTCATCATAAGATGGTTTTGATTGAGAACTAACCTCACTCTCAGCATCTGAATCCGTGTCAGCCATTAGACAAAGATTGGCTTCTTCTTCTTTTGAAGATGTAGAGGATTCATCATCATCATCACTCCATGCAATGTAGGCTTTTCTGGTTTTTGGAAGTGGCTTATTGTCTTTAGTCTTTGCAGCCTTATTTTTGTTTTGCAATTTGAAGCACTCAGATCTTATATGTCCAGTCTTCCCACATTCAAAACAGGTTATCTTGCTGTCATTTGTTTTGGAGTTTGAGGGTTTTCCAGATTTGCTATCCTTCTTTTTCAGAAACTTTTTGAATTTTCTGACTAGCATTTCAACTTCAGTTTCTTCATCAGTCTCACTGCTTGACTCATCAGTGCAAACTTCTTGTTTAGACTTTGGTTTTTGATGTGCCTGGGCTTTCAAAGACAGCCCTTTTCTTTTTCTGTCATTTTGTTCAGTTTAACTCAGTCTTTGCAATTCCATTTCATGCTCTCTAAGTTTACCAAACAGTGTTGCAATCTACAAGCTGCCTAGATCTTTGGATTCAACTATGGCAGTTATCTTTGGTTGCCATTCTCTTGTTAAGCATCTCATTGATAAGAGACTTTTTATCAATCGATTTGCCAATCGATTGAGTTCTTACTTGGTTGCTCTGTGACTTAACAATTCGATTTCTCAATTGATTGCCCAATCGATTATTCAATCGATTGGTTTAACTACAGATGCCAAGTTTGATAAAAAAAAGTTTTCTGAATCGATTTGCAAGGATTTTGCTTGGCTCCTGTAAGTCACAAAATCGATGTCTCAATTGAAACTAATCGATTGTGCAATCGATTAGCTTAAACCCAGAGTTCAAGTTTCACTTAAACCCTTGAAGTAATCGATTGTCCAATCGATGTACTCAGTGAAAAATTCCAATTCTGATTTAAGCAATTGATTTCACAATGGATGTATCAATTGACTTATTAATCGATTTGTTTCCCTGTTAGTTTTAAGATTTCATATTTATTTTGGCAAATACTCATAGCATGAAATCATACTGATTAAGTCTAATTAACACACTACTATAACTACTAAGGACACTTGATAAAATTGCATCTTGGTTCAGCACATTCTCTACATTTTAGCTTGATTCCTTGCATTCCATGCTTGTGTCCGAGTGTATAGTATTTGGCTTGTTGTTTCCTGAAATTCAACTTGGTTCAAACTGTTAAATGATACATGAGCATTGTATGTTTGTTAATTATGGCAAAATCAGGATCAAAAGGACTCATGTCCAACAATAAGTGTAGCCAAACAAGACACATCTCAAGATATTGCAACATAAATAAAATCTTCATGAATTAAAAATTGATGAACAAATAATTCAAAAAATTGAGGCAATACTTTTAGAAACCTCAAAAGAAGAAACACTAACAGATTTTGAAATAAGTTCATTAGAAAATGATAAACCTTTGCAGTTTGATGAATTAGGAACGTTCGAGTCCCCTAGCGATTCGAAATCCAGTCTAAAATCAATCAATGTTTTATTAGAAGATCAAGAATTAATTCTTGATATAATAAAGCAAGTTGAAGATGCAAAACTCCAAAAAGAAATAATAGGAAAGTTGTTAAATACTTTGGATTCAAAACAAAGTCAGCCTTCCACATCCTCATCAAAATTGCTTCCAAAAACCACTTATGATTTAACAAACATATTAGGAACAAAAAGAAAATCCCAGACCCCTGTCACATCCCAATCTCTACAAGAAGAAACTAAAATTGTAAAACAAGAGTTAAGAACTCTTAAAAAAACAGGAAGTTGATTCCAATATTCTTCAAAATCTTCTTTCCCAAGTTCAAAATCGAATATCTTCTAACCAGGAAGGAGAAGAAGCAGAAAGTGAAGATTATTCACTACCCTTACAAAAAAAAATTGAAAACCTAGAAGAAATCCCAAAAGATTTCTTGGTTGTTTTAAGAACAGTAACAACAAGAAAATATTTAATCAAAATCAATTTAGTTTTTTCCGAAGATTTTAAATTTGAAATAATTGCATTTTTTGATACGGGAGCAGACCTAAACTGCTTAAAAAGTAGCATTATACCAAATAGATTTTTGCAAAAATCAAATCAAAAACTTATAGTTGTTAACAACTCCAACATAATTATAAAAAATAAAATTGAAGCTTCCATTAAAAATGGTAATATTTCAATCAAAACTCCTGTTGTCTTATAAGATAATATAACTCATAGTGTCATTTTAGGGTATGCTTTCATTAACATGATAACTCCCTATACTGTCTATTATGATAGACACAAAACAGGTCTTACTGTTCCATTTGCACTATATGAATGGATTGTAATGTCCTTCGGATTACAAAATGCTCCTTCAGAATTCCAAGAATTATGAATGACATTTTTAATCCATTTTCAAAATTTTGCATCGTCTATATTGATGATGTTTTAAGTTTTTGTAAAACAACCGAAGAACATTTTATGGTTGTTAAGAAACTTTCTAAAACAACCGAAGAACATTTTTCTAAAACACCTTAAAACTTTCCTTATGGTTGTTAAGAAAAATGGATTGGTTGTTTCAAAGTCAAAATTTTCCCTTTTCCAAACTAAAACCCGTTTTTTAGGACATATTATTTCTCAAGGTACCATAACCCCTATTGAAAGATCCTTATTATTTGCAGAAAAATTTCCTAACAAAATTCATGAAAAAACCCAATTACAAACGATTTTAGGAAGTCTGAATTATGTCTTAGATTTATGTCCAAACATCAATAGAATAGCAAAACATCTCCATGATAGGTTAAGAAAAAACTATGTCATATGGTTATATTAACACTCTAGAATAGAACAAAATAATCAAAAAACAAGTTAAAGAAATACCATGTCTGCATCTAGATGATCCATCAGCCCAAAAAATTGTTGAAACTAACGCTTTAGATTTAGGATATGGGGTATTCTAAAATAAAAAATAAATAACAAAGAATGCATTGTCTAGTTTACATCTGCACACTGGAATGATTGTCAAAAGAATTATTCTACAATTAAAAAAGAAATTCTTTCATGTATCATGTGCATTACAAAATTTCAAAGCGATTTACTCAATCAAAAATTTTTGCTTCGAATTGATTGTAAATCTGCAAAAGATGTCCAAAACATTGCATCAAAACATATTTTCTCCAGATGGCAAGCAATCCTTAGTATTTTTTATTTTGAAATTGAATTTATTAGAGGAGATCAAAACTCAGTTCCGGATTTTCTAACTAGTGAATTTCTCCAAAATAGGACTTGAGGGATGCCAAAAAAATCCAAGAGAATAGAGGTCTAGAAGGACCAACTACAAAAAAATCCAAAACCCATTTCATCTGCAAAACCTATTAGGTCTTGGGCCCAAGCCATCGAAGAGGATGAAACCCAAAACCAAATTCAAAAAAGGCTTGACAGCCAACAAGTTTCTCAACCTCAAAACATTGAAGCACTAGAAGCTTCAATAGCAGAAGAAAAGCTTTGTTACAGAAAATCACAAAACTCCAAATGCTCCAAAAGGAGATTGAATGTCTCTCAAAGGAACTACCATTTCTTCAAAATCCAGATAAGGGAGAGTCTTCATTTTGAAAAACGCCTTATCAAAAAATTTAAAATATTCTTTCAAAACTTTCACAAGAGGAATCATCTTATAAAACCATTTCAAAACTCCCACAAAAGGAATTTTCAAAAATGATTTTAAATGAATCTCAGGTTTCCTTAACAAACTTTAAACCAAAATATGAGTATTTTGTTAAAACATAATTTCAAAACATTTGGACAATTGATGACCACTTTTATAATAAAAGTCTTCAATTAGTCGTTTCAAAGATTTTTCCAGAAGGCTGGTTTTTCAATCCTTGGGATTTATCAAAACCCCAACCTTACTACAAATTTATTCTTAAATTAACATGATATGTGACAATTCAAGATAACCCAAAAGAAGGTCCAGTGGCCTATTCAACAGCAAAAATCCACAAAATAATCCCACCTTCAGAATGGGGATCAAACCTTCATACCCCAAAACAATTCCCAATTGATTTCAAAATCACGATAAACCATTGTAGAACTTTCAATTACTGGGACTACCAACAAGCCTGGTATAATGTTGTCCTCATCCAAAACCAGAAATATAGTCATACTTGGCTATTTTTCTTTAATCTAACCATGGATCCTTCAAAACTTCCCTAATGGTTTGCCCATTGGTTGAAACTATATGGCTCCATTCCAGATATCTTAAAACCCGAAGTCCAAGAATGCTTCCAACTATACAAAACACACTACAAACCCACAGACAGAGAATGCATTTTTCATCCTTTAATGCTCTTCTCTACGAAATTCTTCTTACGATGGGTTTTAGTATGGTATTTTGAAATTGATCAAAAGGACGCCTAAACAATCCTCGTAAAAAGGTTCAAAGTCAGATGGTGGACGAAATTCTCTATTCCACCAAGTTAAAAAAAACAAGTTGTATCCACGTGACTCCAAAAACTAGGATTGCAGAAACCTCACCCAATGCAAACTCAATTCTTGGCTCAGAAATCATTTGCACAAATTTAGTTAGCAGCAGCAAAAACTGAAGATGAATACTTTAAGATCATGGTCCAAATTCTCAAGAGCAAGGTCCAATCCTCAAAAGCCACATTAATTTGGAAGATGATAATGAAGACGACTGTTTTGGTCTCTTCACCCCTATCAAATAATCAAGACATTGGTTCGGATATTTTAGGCCCAATTAAAAATTTGTATCCAAAAAACTATTTAGTCTGTCATGTATTGGGCCTAGCCCATATTTCATCAATTATAGGTTACTTCAAAATTATCATCATAAATTTAGAACATCACTATCATCAATTATACATCACCACATAAACTTATTACAAATTTATAACCTCATTATCATCAATCAAAAATCATCATTATCACATAAACTTATCACAAATGTATAACATCACTATCAAAAATCATACATCATCATCGTCACATAAAGTTATATCGTACAATGCATCCATATTTTATCATCACCTCACATAAACTCATCTAATGAAACATATGCACCAAATTAATTTGACATCCAATATTACAGTAATATCAAAACCTTATAAATATTTCTATTGTATATTTTAATCTCACAATTTTCATATTTTCTCATTATTTAATTTATCCATCAAAGGGCTATTGTTGTATGTATTGAGTCCTAGAAGAACCATTGGAAAATACGGTTTTCCCATTCCTCTCACAATATATTATACTCATGAAGTCAAATGCTCTCTCATCCCTTACCTTATTTCGACTCTTTTAGACGCAAATACGATTCTACAAGAAAAAAAATAAAAAAAATAAAAAATAAATAAAACCTTTGTTCTTTGTCTCCTTGTCCCTAAAGGTGCAAACACGAGAAGAGGGGGGTAGGGGGGCTTGAATTTTGTTTGACAAAGTTGATAGCTTTTTGATAATTTGATGAAGGCTAGTTGATTATTATGAATTCCTTGGATAAGAAACAATCGGATTCAAATATAGCAAGCAACAAAATCATAAAAAATTTGACAAAAATTTATCTTAGTTCACCACTAACTTGGCTACATCCAATCCCTTCATTCAAAATGCTTTAATCCATTAATTCAATTACCTAGGATTACAAAACACCTAACCATACAAGCCTGTCTTCCCAAACAGCCTGACAATCCTAGACTTTTGAGGAACTAACCACCTTGGCCCACCAAGTCAAGTCTTCTCCTAACAACCTTATATTGAAGAAGGAACTGACCACCTTAACTCTACAAGTCAAGTATTCTCATAACAACCTAACAAATACAAATCAAAGAAGGAACTAAACCACTATTATGTTGGATACAAAAGATTGCAACTTGAGTAGTTGCTTATAACAAAGATGATGATAATAATAATTATCACACTCTAAGAAAAGAACACTCCCAAAATATTTCTAACTTGAACCAGTATTTCCCTCTTTGAATTCCAAGATGAATTTAAAATTTCTAGCTTGTGAGTTCTTGTACACTTTTCTAATTTTTGATGTTTTTCTTCTTCAGCCTTTAATAGACCTATCAAAAAAGCCCTTTGTGACACCCTAAAAAGTATTTCCCTAGTTTTGAAAGACATTCGCAGCGGTTCCAAAATTGAGTATAAAAATTTTCATTTAAACTATAAAGTTCAGGACGTCATATTCACACTTATACTAAATGCTTGCAATCTTAATTTTCAATTAAAAATCATTTATTGTCGAATATAGTTGAGGCTTATTAAATAAATTTTTTTAACATAACAACACGTTCTAACTTAAAGACAATTAATTCCTACATTCGAATAAAAGATGAAAATAACACAATTGATCGATCGAATTTACAAAAATCTAAATTAATTCACAACTTAACAGAATACGATAGATTACTCCCACCCAGTATCACCTATCAGAGCGTGGATCATCAACCAATAACCTGAAATGACTGCGCTCTCGCAAGCGCCAAACACAAGCAACGAGGGGCGAGCTTCGAAAACATGTAATAGTATAAAATAATTGAAAAGAACTCGTAAAATATATTAAACACCATTTCATTTCAAATCACAATCAACAAGAATAATCAAGGTAAAATATTGATACAATCCATAACATCAAGTAAGTAAACACACAAATCAAGTAATGTTATGCATGCTCTTATACTCTAGACTCCTCCTCTTTCTTTGGTACCATTCTAACTCTGAAGTACTTGGTTAGGAGGCTTGATACTATGCCACCACACAAGTGGACGGACAATTCAATTTGGCCATGTCCTCATAGATCCCCTCAACTCAACCCGAGACACATATACGCGACAGTCGAGGTAAAAGTGTGTTGCATGGTAGCTCCCAACATTTGGAGTGCTACCTCCAAGTCACCTAGGAGTTCCCCACCCGAATACCTTCAAGGTCTAACAATCTTGCCCTAAGGCTCAACAGCAGACCGCCAGGATCAGGCTCATTCAGTTGTACTTCCCCAGAATCACTAGGCTTGTCAGGCCCTACCTATATGATGACCAAATAATCTCCACTTCAAAAATTATCAACATCTATGTTCTCCCCTCGTTGGCCTAGGTTACTCACTCCATTAAGAGAACCATCATTGGCACGGGTCGAATTCATCACAATTCAATATGCATTTCGTGATATTCATCAAAGTGGTAACATCATAATTCAACAAGTAATCATCAATGCATATTTTCATAGTCATATATCACAGTCAAAATTTATCATCATAATACACAAACTCCAATAGATAATTTTCACTCACATATAATAATACTAAATCATTCACACACACTACTTCAATTGAAATTGAATTAATAACAATTCATCGCATTTTATATCATATAACAATATCCAGGTAGATATAAACAAAACATAGAATACATCAAATACACAATTCTACAATAATTCAACTAACACACAATCTTCAAAATTTAAATCAAACAACACCCTATAAAAGTTTCTAACTCGTATTTTAATCTCACCAAATTCAAGTTTTCTTATTAGTCAATTATTACTCAAAGGACTTCAGCCTTAGGCAGCGAGTCCCGAATGAATTATGGGAAATCTGATTTTCCCGTTCATCTCACTTAATTTAAACTCATGAATTCGAACTCTCTCTCACCCCGTACCTGAATTTGACGCTTTCATAAGATATAATGACCATAATGATTTTCAGCAACCATAGATGTTGACAACACGCAACGAACAACTCCAAAAGCATCGACGAATTTACATAGTCAATGACACATGGCTGATAACTTACGCGGACTATAAAAATCAATGTTACATAATTAATAAAAATATTAAGAGAATAAACATATTCGAAACAAAGTGAAACAAGTTATCAGAAAAGGCCTCACTGACGTGTTGGAGCACCGACAGGGTCCGACTTCAACTTCCCCGAAACAGACAAACAAGTAGTGCTTCTTGAAGGTTTTGACGAGAGGAATTCAAAAACGATATCAGTTTTTCAAGATGATGAACACGTTGTCCGGAATTCAAGTAAACAGCCGCGACAATGGTGGAAACCCATTTTAAAAATGTAACTGTTGGCGATTTCGAGCATAGGTAACGCAAGAGGGTGTTTCGTGGAGTCCAAATATGGTCTTGGTTTTCGTTTGTGATAGCCATGGTGCCCGGAATCTTGATCAAAAGGTGAAGGTTTGATTTTTGACAAAGAGAAATAAGACGTTTCAAGTTGCGATTCAAGTTGAGAATGAAAGAGGAGGTCACAACGATCACGAATGTGGTCTCAGTTTTGTGAGGCATCCACTGTAATGATTGTGGTTGACGAAAAAGAGAAAGAGGAGAAAGGTTGCGGCGGTGCTTACACGAAGAAGAAGGAGGAACGCGTTCTGTGCATTTGTTCTCATTCTTTTTTCTTTAATATTATTATTATTATTATTATTATTATTATTATTATTATTTTATTATTATTATTATTATTATTATTATTATTAATTAATTGATTAAAATTTACTCTTGCATAGAAGCCCAATCCATAAAACAAATCTTTCTCATTTTTTTTTAATTTTTAAATACAATTAATTTCTAAAATATTACTAATATTTCAAACCTAATATTTTATAAAATAAAGTAATTAATCTTTTTCTTTTTAAAAAAAAACATTAATAATTAAGATTCTCATATTCAAAATAATCACTATAATAATACTTATATTTTTCAAATACTCACATTAAAATACTATCATTATTAGAGTATATTTGAAATTATAAAATAAATAATTATAACATCAAATTATTTATCTACAATAATATTTAATTAAAAATAATAATTTATTATAAAATTTGGGGTGTTACAATTCTCCCCTCGTTAAATAAATTTCGTCCTCGAAATTTGTGGTGAACAATAGACAACTAATGCCTAATTAAGCACCCTCAAATAATTCACTCGTTACTTAAGTACTATATGTCAAGAATCAAATGGATTCGTCTGATAGGCTAACATAACAATGAATCACTTAAACACATATAACATCTAACATTTCAGTCGTAAAAAAAAATTACCATAATTTCTCACTATAATTTATGAAGGAAATAGAACATGTAGAATTTATCAATAACAATTTACTACCTTAAGTTGAATTAACGAAGAAAAATAATTAAATAAAAAAAAATTATAAAGTTCAATTGACTTTTCAAATAATGCTCTATTAGTCTTACTCTTCTAAAAAAAATGTTTAAATCCTAACAACAATTACTTAACATATTTAATACAAGTTAGACTTATAGAGAAACATTTAAAAAAATTCACACTTTTAAGAATTACAAAGTGAAATGCATAACAACTCAATAACATGCAGTCACTTTAAAACAAGAACAAATGTACAAAACCATATTGGGAGACATAAATTGTTTTTCACGTATTCCTAGCACAGTTTTTTTTTTCTTTTTAACCAATCAACATTTATAGTGTATGCTATTTGTAATTTATAATTAAAATAATTTAGAACAACATACATTATAACCAAATAAGCATAGGCAATAAAAAGTCAATGATAAGCATATTGCCTCATGAGAACATACACATAAACATTGAAATAACTCTAATAACATAACGGTGGACACTTTGTCTAATTAATCAAAATAAAATCAACAATATTCATAATAATAATAATGAGTTATTATTGCCTATTAGTACTGACAATGGGTCGTCGGGTTGATCAATCCCTTCTACTCATGTAGTCAAGTACTCAAGGTAAGAATAACTAAAAATATTGGATCCAAACATAGATGATTAAAAGACTTTTCACATGATCGTAGTGTGGGAAGACGTCGTCACGTCTCCCACCTCTCAACACAGTTAAACTCCTTTTAACTTCACAAGTTTTTTTTTTCTAAAAAAAAAAATTAGTAACTAGTACATGTACAAAAATACTTATAATAAACTTACAATTCAACAATTAAAACTTATTGTTGTTTAATCATATTCATCAGACAATGAAAATAATATGTGGCGCTCAACTCAACAGCTAAAATATAAGGCAATAATTTAAAAATAGCATCAATAAGAACTCAATCGCAGTTTATGTGAATTATAATTATTCCTCTGCCAAAATAGCTAATAGTCATGTTTATTTCACTTAGAAAACCAATTAAGTATAATCCATTTTTTTTCAACTCAATTAAATAGTCAAAATAATATTTCAAGTAAGTAAAGGATAGTCAAATCAACTAGTGATGATGAACTTAATTGCCTAATACATGACTGTAACAACAATAGAAATGACACTTAAATTAAACTTAATCAACAATCAGACAAAAGAAATATTAAATTATCTCACTTTTAAACACTCCTAACAAGTCTAAACTCTATACACACATTCCCTTCAAAACCATTTAGAACACCTAAACCACAAGCAATTTTATATTCACAAAATCAAAGCACAAGTTAGAGTTCAACCAACAGAGAGCAATATAACAAGAAACAAAAACATGTTTTTCCTATATCAAAAGCCAAATATAAATATGCAATACATCCCTTTCAAAACCAGTAAAATAAATTTTAAAAACAACAAAATACTCTAGTTTTGTAAGAATCTTATTTCAATGAATTAGGTCCCCAAAGAGAAAGTTATGGTTGCTTAATATAAGTCACACATACACACTATATATCCAGGCCTTTGTCTGGTTTGTAAAATTTTCAAGAATAACTCTATATAAATTTATTCAAAATACTCTTATTTGCTAAGAAGTCTCCATGAAAAAAAAACTCACTTACCTTGAAGGTTACCAACATCACTTATTCTTACCAACATCGCATATTATATTTGATGTGGTGCTACCACATGAGTTCTACAACAGTGCTACGTTAACTATTTCAGTAAACGCTAATCAATAAATATCCCTTCAGCATTAAATATACACAAGTTATAATGTTAAATCAGATTAGTTGATCTGATTAGTACAAGTGTTTGTTGGCTAACTCATTAAGTTAGTGGTATAAAGGAAAAGGCAAGTATAGTTTCTTCTCTGGTAAAAAGTCATGAAGTCAACAATCACCTAGACAAAGATTAGCTTTGGACATCGCATGCAAATTTAATTTTCCACACTATAACAAAAGAGCATATTGGTTTATGCTGGACAAAAAAATAATATTTATTATAAAATATATGAAAAGTATAAATCTTGATGTATAACATTCATAATATATAATAGTCACAGCCCACACAAACATATTTAACTGTAATGTAATGAGTAATGACTACCACTATACAATGCATAATAGCTAACACTCATTGGTATGAAAAACAATTCATAACTTTTGCACAAACATTTAGTTACTAAATAATTTCCACCCTTGCGAGTCTCTCTTCCACTTTTTCTTACACCTTAATTTCAGTTTTTCTCTCTTCTCACACATTTGTGATTCATGTATACTAAATAACAAAAATTATGAAACTAAGAAATATGATAAATTGTTGCTGTCATATTTTAATATTAAAATAAATAATAACATAAAATTTTATTTAAATTATAGAATTGAAAAACATTTACAAACAAACAAGAAAGTCTGAAATATTCTGTTAACCAAAGCATTTATCAATTATTCATTCAAACAGGAAAACACATAAAAAAATTAATTCTTTAATTTGACAGAAGTTTTAGATAATATACTATATTTGTGTGTCTGGGAGATGTTTTAATGAATACATGTATATCCAAACTCCTCAAAGAGTTAAAACAGGGAATGAGAAGTGGTGATGTTGGAATATAGTAATGTTTTTATATGAGCTAAACCCCAAGACATTTTGTAGCCATTCTATAATTACAAATAATACTTTTGCATGTGGTGGAAATAGGAATAAAAATATAAAAATGCAAGTCAAAATAACAGTAACAACACAGATCATTCATGAGTGCAAGTTCAAAATATTTGTTTGATACAGGGGAACAAGACAGCAAGGTCACAAATCTTGGCGGACAAGTGCATGACAGACTCAATAACATTGGAAAAGGCACACAAATTCGATGACATACAATATAAACAAAAACTAAAATACACAGCAAAATCAAGAATGAAAAGGCATAAACAAGAAAGCAAAAGAAACCACAAGGAGTAAGGAATCTTTACAGTTCGTAAAATTTGAAATATATAAAGTAAAACACACAATCTTTAAAGTCAAACATAAAACTTCCATATAATATTACATAAACATACTCATCTTTATCTCAATATACTACAAACAAGTTATTCAATTTTCTCTTTGATATATGCACGTTACAACATCATTTCAAGTCAAAAGTTATTGAAAATTTCAAAAAAAAATTAGTGTCCAAATACTTCACATGGCAAATGCTATGGTGGGCCACCTCTGTGGATAGGTGTTTAAAATTCACTTGAACCACTAATGATGATGGCAAGTATAATTATAAATTTCTTTCCAAATTTTACTGCCTAGGCAATTCTTAGATCAATGTCAATTCAAATAAATAAGGAAAAATGAGTATGTCCTTCAAAACTTAACAAACATCAATCAAGTCAACATCTTAGCCGTTAAATCATACTTCCAAAGAGCGTAATTCATCATCATTAGAGTTTCAAATGACTTTTAAGCAGTGGTTCACGGTAGTAGAATTTCCCTACTTGACATATATATCTAACAAACTTTACAAAACAAAATAATAATAACAAAAGAAAACATAACTAAGAATAAGAATCAATTGTGGATTATCAAAATAATATAATGATAATAATAGTACAAAAGAATAACAAGAATCATCCAGGTAACACAATGAAAATGTAAATAACGAGTAACTATCCACACATAATCAAATAGCAGAGTTACCAGAAACAAATTTAAACATGTATGAACACGCCAAAAATAAACTCTTTTATAAATCAACATGTCTTGAAACTACATTGCAATTTTTAAACTAACTATTTTTATACTTGCAATATTTAAACTTACTATTTTTAACTACAAATGCACATACTTAATTTGAAACACAACACGACAATTCTAACATAAAGATTTCACTTTAACATGACAAAACTCGGTGCTTGTACAACAGAAAAAATGTATGACAATATATAAAGGGAGCTCGATCCATAAGGAGGAAAAATATGCTCTTCTAATAGACACACATTATGGCATTACTTAATTAAAACTCCGGATGATAAAACTATACAATGAATCCCACAAGGCTTAAAAAACAAAATATATATGGTTGAATATATAATAATTTAAACATAAACTATTAAAATAAAATAAGATAGATTAACAGTCACAACAAGGGAAAAGCCACATTCAAGTATCATCATCAATTTAACCTTCAACAGAACAGTGTCATATTATTTGCCTAATGCAAAATAGCCAAAACAATAGACGTATGAGATTCTTTCACAACCAATATGAGGCTACTAAAAGGAAAAGAAACGGGATTGTATAAAAATTAACAGCCCATAAATTGCTAAAACATTGGTTGAATTTTACTGCCTTCATCTTTCTATGCGAATAACAGATCTTTAAAGGCTTGTCAATTGTGATTGGTATTTTATTATCAAACATATGATAAACATCTTTCTATCTAATTATGCCTAAGCTTCACTTATGATACTACATGTCATTTAATGTAAACTAGCAGAAGTATAAGCCAGAAGCTATTCATGATTTCAAATAAATGAAATTCTTACAAAATAACAGAACAATGTTACTAACATACATAACAACTATTTTTATACAAATGCAAAACAAGTTAGAATTTTTATGTCAATGGTTTGTATAGTTATCTTAACCCTTTTATGTTTGATTAAGTTTCACTAATGCAAATTGGAAACATGTCAAGATGATATAATGTACAATCCAATGAAAGTCACACCACTTAGCACATATTCAAGTTAATTTCAAAATATTATCACATAACATACAACTAAAGCTCAATAAATGTAACACCCCATTTTTCTTAGCGAGGGTGTATTTTTTTTAAAAGAAATTAAAATAAAACAGAGAAAATAAATAAGGAAACACCTTTGGGTAAATAATTAAGTCATAATAATTTACAACCAGCGGAATAGTTTTTCGAAACATGAGTCCAAAATATTTACACATCAAAAAGTGGTACAGTCTTCCACTTTGAAATAAACACAATTCAAAATAAAGACATATGTTCCCTCTATGTCAACCTAATCTGATCATTCTACAAAAACTATGCACCCTGAGTGATCTCCACGCGCCCCGTAAGATCCTCCTAACATAGCTCCAGTCAAGCATTCCCATCTACATTCCCATCCGTAGGGTACGAACAGGTAGGATTGTCCTGACTCTCATCTGAGGGCAAAGCCCAGATTTCCACAATAGTTGTAAAGGGTCACCAACCGAAATTAACAGTTAACACATAACATTTAAGTTTTTAAATGCACAAAATACCTTTTCAACTTAGCATGCACCTTAAAAGGGTTTCCATATGCTAAAAATTCATAAACAAGGTTGAAAAATGAAGTTTTTAACAAAACAACACTGCTGTATTCGAATACAGCATCTTTGTATTCGAATACAAGGCTATTTCAGCATTCAACAGCAAAACAACATGTCTGTATTCGACTACAACAGTCTGTATTCGACTACACAGCAAGTCAGTGGCAAAACAGCATATCTGTATTTGACTACAACAGTCTGTATTCTTCTACACAGCAAGTCAGTGGCAAAACAGCATGTCTGTATTCGAATACAGCCTGCTGTATTCGAATACACATCAGACAGCATCAGAAAAACAGCAAAATTCAGCATTTTTCAGCTTTTCAAAAGGTTTCGAAATCAATCAACACTTACCCACAAATCCAAACAATCAAACTTAGCAATTATAACGCAATCACCACGACATCTTGAGTTTCGAAACAGTTTTGCAATCAATCACACTTACACAAACTCCAAAACAAATCACTTAGCGATTATAACACAATTACCACAACATTTTAAGTTTCAAAATGGTTTTGCAGTCAAACACGCTATCACACACTTCCCAAACATCCACACTTGGCAATTATAACACAATCACCACAACGACATTAGTTTCGAAATGGTTTTGCAATTTAACATACCATCACACAATTCCAAAACATAGTTCTTAGTACAATCAACACAATCACAATTTGAATCAAACACACTTACACATAGTTTCAAAACATAACACTTAGAAAAATCAACACAATCATAATTTGAATCAAACACACTTACACATAGTTTCAAAACATAACACTTAGCAAAATCAACACAATCATAATTTGAATCAACCACGACTCGTGTGCCAAGCACCCTAATGCAATGCGTATATGCCAAAATGCATGGACTCGGAATTCCAAACCAAAACCCTCCTCGAAGGGCTGTAAATCATAATTGTACCGCCTATCGCGGGCCGAAGTACCAATTATCGAGGTGCCACCTATCACGGGTCAGCACGATTTACTAAAAAGCGTAAATCATAAACGTACCACCTATCACGGGTCAGTACTGTTTACCGAGGTGCCACCTATCACGGGTCAGCACGATTTACTAAAAGAAAAAGCGTAAGTCGTAAGTGTACCACCTATCACAGGCCAAAGTACTACTTACCGAGGTGCCACCTATCACGGGTCAACATAACTTACCAAAAAGTAAATCGTAAACGTACCACCTATCACGGGTCAATACAGTTTACCGAGGTGCCACCTATCACGGGTCAGCACAATTTACCAAATGAAATGCATGAGCATACACTAACTCCATTCACAACAATCGTTAAGTAAATGCAGATATTAAAAGATTCCCCATTTTTAATACTCATTTAACTTAAACGATTTTCACGCCAAACATTAAGAAAACAGACATATTAAGAGATTCCCCATTCTTAATATACTTTTGACTTAAATGATTTCCACAACAAAACATTCAGTAAACAAGACATTAAGAGATTCCCCATTCTTAATACTCATTTACTGAAACGATTTTCAAAAACAAACATTAAGTAAACAAGACATTAAGAGATTCCCCATTCTTAATTCTCATTTAACTTAAACGATTTCCAAAACAAACATCAAGTAACCAAGACATTAAGAGATTCCCCATTCTTAACGCCCAATTAACTTAAACGATTTTCAAAACGACCTTAAGTAACCAAGACATTAAGAGATTCCCCATTCTTAATATCTAGTTAACTTAAACGATTTTCCCAAACCCACATTAAGTAACCAAGACATTAAGAGATTCCCCATTCTTAATACTCGTTTAACTTAATGGTTTTCAAATTCCACACAAAACAACCTCAAACATACATTCACATTCAATCCATAATTCACACCAAAACACATCAATCAACAAACGTCAAGTATGAACACACCAAGTGCGATGAACACAAATCAACACAATACACCACTCAAACACACAACTTTCATTTACTCAAAATCATACATAAATGAGTTTAAATTCATTTTCCACGAAACATTCATCAATATAACCAAAACCTAACTCTAAGATTTTATCCATAAAGCCTTAGATACATTTTTCCCAAATCAATACTCCAACCCTAACAAAATTCGTTTCCACACAACCACAGATAAGGCCCTAAATGCAAACTAAAAGTTTGGAAGGAGCCCTTACCTTATCGTTAGCTTTAACATCAATTTACGGCACCGCGATCAATTCCGGTAAAAACCTTGCTCGCGACGTCGCTTCCAAAATTAGCTCACTAGCACCGTAGTGTAGTGGCGAGCAACTTTCCCTTATATCCCTTCGCGAAACAAAGCTTGGATCTAGAAGAAACGGCGAGATTTGTGTTTGACGGTTTTGAAATCCCTAAACCGTTTTTCTTAGTTTTCGGATTAAAGAGGAAGAGTGAAGTTGAGAAATCCTTGTCCTATCACCCAATAAGCCTTGGGTTTCTATTCTTGAGTAAAAGGAAGCAAAGAAAATGAAAATGGAAGAAGGAGGAAGAAAGGTTCTCGCACGCGCAAAGGAAGAAGAAGGAAAATTTTGTGTTTCTCTATCTTGTCTTTCTTTCCCTTGCTTTTCTTTTCTTTCTTTTTTTCCTTCTTTCCTTTCTCTCTCCTTTCCTTTTCTTCCCAAACAAATATATATATATATATATATATATATATATATATATATATTTTAATTACTTTTAACAAATATCTCAAAAATATCTAGATATTTGTTAAATTACCATTTCACCCATAACGCATTAAATTCTTCGTAAAAGATTCACCGCAGTTAATTTAATTTATTTATCGACGAGTAATTCTAATCGGACATCAAAATATCTTTTTGGTCTTACAAACTCCAAAATATTAATAACTTTGGCTAAAAAGCCTCCGAGTTCCATACTAAAAATACACCAAAATACAATAAGTACACTTTAAAATTATGGGTCTTACGATAAACACCTAATGAACAACAGTAAAAAAAATTAAAACAATTGACAAGGACACAAAAACTCAATAGACACATCACCCACACGGTCTGATTGGACAGACCTGCTCTGATACCACTAATGCGACACCCTAAACCCAAATTGAAATAAAAAGTAAAATGTATTAGTTTTGAAAGACATTTGCAGCGGTTCCAAAATTGAGTATAAAAATTTTCATTTAAACTATAAAGTTCAGGACGTCATATTCACACTTATACTAAATGCTTGCAATCTTAATTTTCAATTAAAAATCCTTTATTGTCGAATATAGTTGAGGCTTATTAAATAAATTTTTTGTAACATAACAACACGTTCTAACTTAAAGACAATTAATTCCTACATTCGAATAAAAGATGAAAATAACACAATTGATCGATCGAATTTACAAAAATCTAAATTAATTCACAACTTGACAGAATACGATAGATTACTCCTACCCAGTATCACCTATCAGAGCGTGGATCATCAACCAATAACCTGAAATGACTGCGCTCTCGCAAGCGCCAAACACAAGCAACGAGGGGTGAGCTTCGAAAACATGTAATAGTATAAAATAATTGAAAAGAACTCGTAAAATATATTAAACACCATTTCATTTCAAATCACAATCAACAAGAATAATCAAGGTAAAATATTGATACAATCCATAACATCAAGTAAGTAAACACACAAATCAAGTAATGTTATGCATGCTCTTATACTCTAGACTCCTCCTCTTTCTTTGGTACCATTCTAACTCTGAAGTACTTGGTTAGGAGGCTTGATACTATGCCACCACACAAGTGGACGGACAATTCAATTTGGCCATGTCCTCATAGATCCCCTCAACTCAACCCAAGACACATATACGCGACAATCGAGGTAAAAGTGTGTTGCATGGTAGCTTCCGACATTTGGAGTGTTACCTCCAAGTCACCTAGGAGTTCCCCACCCGAATACCTCCAAGGTCTAACAATCTTGCCCTAAGGCTCAACAGCAGACCGCCACGATCAGGCTCATTCAGTTGTACTTCCCCATAATCACTAGGCTTGTCAGGCCCTACCTATATGATGACCAAATAATCTCCACTTCAAAAATTATCAACATCTATGTTCTCCCCTCGTTGGCCTAGGTTACTCACTCCATTAAGAGAGCCATCATTGGCACGGGTCGAATTCATCACAATTCAATATGCATTTCGTGATATTCATCAAAGTGATAACATCATAATTCAACAAGTAATCATCAATGCATATTTTCATAGTCATATATCACAGTCAAAATTTATCATCATAATACACAAACTCCAACAATAGATAATTCTCACTCACATATAATAATACTAAATCATTCACACACACTACTTCAATTGAAATTGAATTAATAACAATTCATCGCATTTTATATCATATAACAATATCCAGGTAGATATAAACAAAACATAGAATACATCAAATACACAATTCTACAATAATTCAACTAACACACAATCTTCAAAATTTAAATCAAACAACACCCTATAAAAGTTTCTAACTCGTATTTTAATCTCGCCAAATTCAAGTTTTCTTATTAGTCAATTATTACTCAAAGGACTTCAGCCTTATGCAGCGAGTCCCGAATGAATTATGGGAAATCTGATTTTCCCGTTCATCTCACTTAATTTAAACTCATGAATTCGAACTCTCTCTAACCCCGTACCTGAATTTGACGCTTTCATAAGATATAAGGACCATAATGATTTTCAGCAACCAGAGATGTCGACAACACGCAACGAACAACTCCAAAAGCATCGACGAATTTACATAGTCAATGAAACATGGCTGATAACTTACGCGGACTATAAAAATCAATGTTACATAATTAATAAAAATATTAAGAGAATAAACATATTCGAAACGAAGTGAAACAAGTTATCAGAAAAGGCCTCACTGACGTGTTGGAGCACCGATAGGGTCCGACTTCAACTTCCCCGAAACAGACAAACAAGTAGTGCTTCTTGAAGGTTTTGACGAGAGGAATTCAAAAACGATATCAGTTTTTCAAGATGATGAACACGTTGTCCGGAATTCAAGTAAACAGCCGCGACATTGGTGGAAACCCATTTTTTAAAATGTAACTGTTGGCGATTTCGAGCACATGTAACGCAAGAGGGTGTTTCGTGGAGTCCAAATATGGTCTTGGTTTTCGTTGGTGATAGCCATGGTGCCCGGAATCTTGATCAAAAGGTGAAGGTTTGATTTTTGACAAAGAGAAATAAGACGTTTTAAGTTGCGATTCAAGTTGAGAATGAAAGAGGAGGTCACAACGATCACGAATGTGGTCTCCGTTTTGTGAGGCATCCACTGTAATGATTGTGGTTGACGAAAAAGAGAAAGAGGAGAAAGGTTGCGGCGGTGCTTACACGAAGAAGAAGGAGGAACGCGTTCTGTGCATTTGTTCTCATTCTTTTTTCTTTAATATTATTATTATTATTATTATTATTATTATTATTTTATTATTATTATTAATTAATTGATTAAAATTTACTCTTGCATAGAAGCCCAATCCATAAAACAAATCTTTCTCATTTTTTTTTTTTAATTTTTAAATACAATTAATTTCTAAAATATTACTAACATTTCAAACCTAATATTTTATAAAATAAAGTAATTAATCTTTTTTTTTTAAAAAAAAAACATTAATAATTAAGATTCTCATATTCAAAATAATCACTATAATTATACTTATATTTTTCAAATACTCACATTAAAATACTATCATTATTAGAGTATATTTGAAATTATAAAATAAATAATTATAACATCAAATTATTTATCTACAATAATATTTAATTAAAAATAATAATTTATTATAAAATTTGGGGTGTTACACCCTTAATCACAAGGCCTCCTTCATTAAATTTTTTATTATGGCCCAAATTTTGAGCCCCCTCAATGAGGAAACCCTAAATCAAAATTAGAATCACGGAAATGAGGAAACCCTAAATCAAAATAGTGCCTCAATTTCCTCCCCCGTTCGTTTGGTTCCGACCACCATCACGGTGGATTCTCATTCTCTTTACCATTGATTTGTGTTCAGGCCACCGTCACTGTTGATTTTCTAAAGTCATTTACCATTTACACGTATTAATGTTACGCATATACCCTCTTTGCCTTGTTGACAAACTACATAATTTCATCGTTATTACTTCATTCTTTTCAGTATTTACTTTCAATTTTTAGGTTAAATAGTGATTACCAAAAATGTGTGCTCTAGTCTAGTGCATTTTATTATTAAACAAAATAAAACCTACGAACATGGTAATTAATCTGTAGGTTAATAATAATTTTATGGTTAAGGTCGATGAGGAATAAAAATAGAATCATTGTTGTGTTTTGTTACCCTCTTGCTTAAGCTGTGTTCTGTTTGAATTTCATTTGATTTTTGGTTGTTAATAAATTTTTGCATGTAATTTTATTTGATTTGATTTTTGCAAGATAAGTCATTTAATTTTTGCTTCTTTTAGTTTTTATGTTATGATATTTATGATTTTTAGCATGTAAAATTAATTACAATTTCATATAAAAATTAAATACCATTTAATATTGATTATAGGTTTGGAAAGGAAAGCTTGCACAATATCTGGCTGATTCTGGTATTCGATATACGATTATAAGGTAAGTCTGTTTATGTCCATACTTAGACATATATAGAAAATTAGAAGATTACACACTAATCATCAATTGCTAGTTTGTTGATATATAGAAAATTAACGGGTTGATTCTAGTGTTCCATTATTCCATATACGATCTGGCTCATTCTAGTTTGTTGATATATTCTACACTGTTTAATGAATTGTTGTTTGTTATTAAGAACAAATAGGATGTTGAGAGGTTTAAAAACTTAAAAAATAAAAGGTGTAACCCTTTGTGAGCTAGAATCCACAAAAATGAATCAAAAATTGCAGAGAAAAAGCAAGATTAAGTATTAAATACCATAATCAAAATCAAATACCAGAATCAAATTGAAATTTCTTAAAATTGAAATTTCTTAAAATTGAAATTGAAATTGCTTCCTATTGAAATATTTGCCTGCAATTTAAGTTTAGGGAAAACGATTTTGTTTTTGGTGCCCCAATTTGTTTCATAATTAAATTGCATCACAATGAATCTAGCTTACTACAATGAACCCATTTCGTAGAGCAAAGTAATCATCTTTTGAGACTGAATTATAGAACTGCTGCATAAAACACACTTATATATGATTCATGATTAGTGCAAGTGGGTAAAACATTTCATGGTTTTTAAGTTTTAAGGAACTTTTTATTTCAAATTTGTAACTTAAGGTTTTATGTTCACATTTCAAATTAAATTCAACTTATATAATTCAAACTTAATTAATAATTACTACCATCCACAGCAAGGGAGAATAATTATTCCATAATTTCAAATGACGCTTGCCACCCAATGTTTGACTTATATATTGGAATCTTCTTGAATCTGTAATTACAAAACTTACAGGGAAATAAAAGTCAACAACACATTTAAAAGAAAACACATGAAGGAATAAGGGTAATTAATAACTACCATTATCTATTAGTTTAATATAATAAACTTATTATGATCAATAAAACTGTCCATTTTCATCAACAATTATAATAGGACAGTTCTTTTAATTATGATAAACCAAAATCAAACCAACTGATTATGACTATGCAGCAGAATAAATAATGATTTGCTTCTATCGACAAACAGAAAATAAAATTGACTTGTCCTCTATTTATGGCATAATTCTTCAATGTTGATCTTGTGTTTTACATTATATTATGGGACTGATTAGTGTTTCGATGCATTTATTAAAATTGATGGTCTATGAGATTGTTTAATTGTATATTATTTGTTTAAATGCATAGGAACTTCCTTTTAATTTATAGTATGGAGTCTCTGGATATAAATGTGAATGTAGAAGATGAAGCTCCTTTTGTAGTATTTGGAAATACCGATGATACACATAAGAAAACAATATCCACTGTTTGGAAGTTTTTTACAAAAATTGATAAAGATGAAGATGAGATTGAAAAATCTGCGTGCAATTTTTGTAGTAATGAATTTAGTATTGGAAAAAACCCTAATTTTGGGCACAATTATGGGACTCCTCATCTAAATCGTCGTGTTTCTCTTTGTAAGAGTATCATGTTGAACCTTTTTAATCATGATGAACCTCCTAACATGATTAGAATCAACCAAAAAAACCATCATGAGTTGCTTGCTGAAGCTATTATTGCACATGATCTTCCTTTTAGCTTTGTTGAGTATGAGAAAATTTGAGTATGAGTAAATTATTTGAATCCTTATGCTGAAATTGTCTCTACAAATACCATTGTGTCGGATATTGAGAAAATATATAACAAAGAGAAGACTAAGCTTAAGGATATCATGGGTATGATTCCAAAAAGAATTTGTCTTACTTCAGACTAAGCTTATATTTGTTTAAATGCTCGTTGTCTTAACTTTTTTCGAATGAAACCCCCACATAATGGTATTTCATTGGAAGCCACTTTGTTTGATTGCGTAAAGCAATGGGGAATAGATAAGAAATTATTGTCTATTACTTTGGATAATGCTTCTTCCAATGATAACATGCAAGACCATTTGAAAATATATTTGTGTCTACAAAGAAATTTGCTATGTGATGGTGAGTATTTCCATGTTCGATGTTCAACGCATATACTCAACTTAATTGTTCGAGAGGGTTTAAAAATGGCCAATAAAGCACTCAACAAAATTAGAGAAAGTGTCAAGTATGTTAAAGGTTCTAATGGAAGGATGATTAAGTTTAAAGATTGTGTTAATGATACGGGAATAAGCCTTACAAGTGATTTAAGGTTAGATGTGTCTACAAGGTGGAATAGCACATATTTAATGCTTGAAAGTGCCTTAAAATATAGAAAAGCATTTGAGTTTTTCCAGGTGGCAGATAGGAATTATAAACATTGTCCATCTGATGATGAATGGGAAAAAGGGGGAAAGCATATGTGAGTTATTAGAACCAATTTATGAAATCACAAAATTAATATTAGGATCTCCATATCCAACTTCAAACCTATATTTTACGCAAGTGTGGAAAGTACAGTGCATCTTAGAAGAAAACCAAGATAAAGCTAATGATGTTATAAGGGAGATGGCTACAGATATGAAGGAAAAAAATTTGACAAATATTGGAAAGATTATCGTGTTGTACTTGCCTTTGCAGATATTCTTGATCCACGCTTGAAGGTTCCCTTTTTGAAGTATTGTTACACTACTTTTGATGCTTTAACCTGCAACGTTAAGCTTAAGAATGTGGAGGACAAATTTAGAGTGCTTTATCAAGAATATGTGAACATTTTCAATCATCAAAGTGTTGTCCTCTCTCAATCATCCCAAGATTCCAACTCATTTTCTAAGTCATCTAGAGAGGGAAGCAAGGCTAAGAAATGTAAAATCAAAAGTGTGAGATTTTTTATCCTAAATCATCAACTTTATTTCTTTTCAACCGTTCTTGTTTTTAGATTACTAATAATGGTATTGATTTTCTATACATTGTAGGGTTTTAAAACTTTTCAGAATCAACCTATATCTAACAGTGGGAAGTGTGAGTTAGATACATATCTTGAAGAAAAGTGAATTGAAGTTGATGAAGAACACTATGAAGATTTTGAGGTACTTCTTTATTGGAAGATTAATGAGAAAAAGTATCATGTACTCTCCTAAATGGCATGAGATGTGCTAAGTATTCCTATCACCACAGTAACATCAAAGTCTTCCTTTAGTATTGGTTAACGTGTTCTCACCAAATATAGAAGTTCTACTCTTCCTGATCACATTCAAATGTTGATTTGCACTCGAAACTGGTTACATGGATTTTCTGAAAATCTTAATGGTATTATTTAGTTTTCTAACTTTTTAATCTTGCAAAATTATCTCATGATGGATTATCTAATTGTTTCTTTTGGTTTTGTTTTCAAGATTAGGATGGATACAATGCTTCTATTGGTGAGGATGAATCAAATACTACTATCATCGACTCATGAGGTGTCAATTGGTTTCAAGATGAGGATGGATACAATGCTTCTATTGGTGAGGATGAATCAAATACTTCTATTGGTGCTGTTGTGTTTCAATTGGTTTTATTTGTTAGATGTTTTATTTGAAACTTGTTTGTGGATGGAAAAGCGTCGCTTCATTTCAATTGGTTTTGTTTGTTAGATGTTATATTTGAAACTTGTTTGTTGATGGAAAAGCGTTGCTTCGTTTCAATTGGTTTTGTTTGTTAGATGTTATATTTGAAACTTCTTTGTGGATAGAAAAGCGCTGCTCCGTTTCAATTGGTTTTCTTTGTTAGATGTTATTTCTGAAACTTGTTTGTTCGCATATACTTTTGAAGGTTTGTTTGGTTTTTATTCAGCACTTTGGTGACATAGTATTATGGTATTATAATTCATAAATCAACTAGTAATTGTGAATTTATTTTTTGTATCATTCATCTTTTAGACACTAAAATATATTTTACCATAAAAATTAAAAGAAAAAAAATTGAAACAAAAAAAGTTGAAAAAAAATAAAAAAAAAAAAAGCGAAAAAAAAAGCGTAAAAAAAATTGAAATATTTTTTATTTCAAAAAAATAATTGATTTTTTAAGTGGCCCTAGGGGCCCTCTAGGTCCATGTAATTTTGGGGGCTTTTTTACATTGGGGCTTTCTTTTAAGGGGCCTTATTTCTGTAAGATTTTTTTTGCCCCCTTCAATATGTGGGCCTAAGAAATTGACAGCTCTAGCCTTTAGTAACTATTTATAGTTAAAATTTAGACTTCAATTTAATCCTAATTTAATTCTGAAGTGTATCTTATTTAGATTGAGCTTGTAAATTCTTCAGAGTTATTATGTTTCTATTTTGTTTAGATTGAGCTTGTAAATTCTTTAGATTAATTTTGCTCATATTTTGTTCAGATTGGGTTTGTAAATTTTTCATATGAATTATGTTCATATTTTGTTGTAGATAAATCTTGATCAAATGTTCTAGGAATCTTCTTCAAATTTTGATCAAATCTTCTTCAACTAGATCAAAAAATTTCTTCAATTATATATCTGAATTAAATTTTATTTTAGATTTCCCTCAATTATAAATTTTAATAAAATTTTAATTTAGATTTTCTACAAAAACATGAATCTTCTATCATACTTTTTGCAATCAAATATATTGTTCTTATAAAATACTTTTGTCAACATTAAAGCTCTAAATGTAAAACCAACTTGGTTCAAATAGTCCCCAATCGATCTAACTCGACAAATTATGGGTAGACCTCAAAAATAAATTATCAGAACACACTCTAGAAAGGTAAATTTTAAAATTGAGTTAAATGAGCTTACCCTAAATTAGAAAATACGCAATGGATAATAGATTCATTGTACACAAAACCATTTTGACATTGATATTACTCAAATCAGACTTACGGTGAAGAAGAACGATACAAAATAACGAAATTCATAAATGGAGAAGTCTACTATTGTAGATAAATTGAGATGGTTAAAAATCTAAGAAAGTGTGTTTAATTAACTAACTAAATGAATGAAACAATATACTAAAATTTAGAAAAAAAAAAATAGAGAAAGTTTTATGGGACATCACCAATGTCAAACAATAACCCTCTAATTTCTCCACTTTCACGTAGATAGCTGTAACAGCCCGTTTTCTAGCAACGAGAGTGTATTTTTTTTTTTCAAAACAAATTCATAAAACAAAGAAATAAATAAGGTAATACCTTTGGATAAATATTTAAGTCATAACACAACGACAATTCAGTCGACATAATTTACAGGCAGCGAAATAGTTTTGAAATCCGAATCCAAAGTATTTACACATCAAAAAGTGGTACATGGAACCCATCGAAAATAAAATGTCATGCTGAAAATATTGGTATAGGTACAGTCTTCAGATTTAAAATAAACACAATCCAAAAGAAAGACATCTAGTCCCTATACGTCAACCTAATCTGATCATTCTACAAAAACTATACATCCTGAGTGATCTTCTCGCTCCCCGTAAGATCTTCCTAACATAGCTCCAGTCAGGTGTTTCCAACTACATTCCCATCCACAGGGTACGAACCGGTAGGATGGTCCTGGTTCTCATCTGAGGGCAAAGCCAAGATTTCCACAATAGTGTAAAGGGTCACCAACCGAAATTAACAATTAACACATAACATTTAAGTTTTTAAATGCACAAAATATCCTTTCAACTTAGCATGCACCTTAAAAGGGTTTCCATATGCTAAAAATTCATAAACAAGGTTGACAAATGAAGTTTTTAACAAAACAACACTGCTGTATTCGAATACAGCATCTCTGTATTCGAATACAAGGCTGTATCAGCATTCAGCATCAAAAACAGCATGTCTGTATTCGAATACAACAGTCAGTATTCGACTACACAGTAAGTCAGTGGCTAAACAGCATGTCTGTAGTCGACTACAACAGTCTGTATTCGACTACACAGTAAGTCAGTGGCAAAAACAGCATGTCTGTATTCGAATACAGCTTGCTGTATTCGAATACACATCAGATAGCAGCAGAAAAACTGCAAAATTCAGCATTTTTCATCTTTTCAAAGGGTTTCGAAATCAATCAACACTCACCCACAAATCCAAACAATCACACTTTGCAATTATAGCGCAATCACCACGACATCTTGAGTTTCGAAATAGTTTTGCAATCAATCACACTTACACACAACTCCAAAACAAAACACTTAGCAATTATAACACAATTACCACGACAACTTAAGTTTCGAAATGATTTTGCAGTCAAACACACTATCACACAATTCCAAAACATTCACAGTTGGCAATTATAACACAATCACCACGACAACTTTAGTTTCGAAATGGTTTTGCAATCTATCACACTTACACACAATTCCAAAATATAACACTTAACAATTATAACACCATCACCACGAAAACTTGAGTTCAAACACTCAATCATAATCTTGAATCAAACACGACTCGTGTGCCAAGCACCCTAATGCAATGCGTATATGCCAAAATGCATGGACTCAGAATTCCAAACCAAAACCCTCCTCGAAGGGTCGTAAATCATAATTGTACCGCCTATCGCAGGTCGAAGTACCAATTACCGAGGTGCCACCTATCACGGGTTTGCACGATTTACTAAAAAGCGTAAACCATAAACGTACTGCCTATCACGGGCCCGTACCGTTTACCGAGGTGCCACCTATCACGGGTCTGCACGGTTTACTAAAAAGAACGTAAATCGTAAATGTACCTCCTATCACAGGCTAAAGTACTATTTACCAAGGTGCCACCTATCACGGGTCTGCACAATTTACAAAAAACCTTAAATCGTAAATGTACCGGCTATCACGGGCAAAAGTACTATTTACCAAGGTGCCACCTATCACGGGTCTGCACAATTTACAAAAACGTAAATCATAAATGTACCGCCTATCACAGGCCAAAGTACTATTTATCAAGGTGCCACCTATCACGAGTCTGCACAATTTACAAAAAGAATGAAAATGCATAGGCATACTCTGACTCCATCCACGACAATCGTTAAGCAAATACAAATATTAAAAGATTCCCCATTTTTAATACTCATTTAACTTAAACGATTTTCACAACAAACATTAAGTAAACAAAGATGTTAAAAGATTCCCCATTTTTAATACTCGTTTAACTCTAATGGTTTTCACGACAACATTAAGTAAACATAGACATTAAGAGATTCCCCATTCTTAATACTCGTTTAACTCTAATGGTTTTCAAATTCCACACAAAACAAACTTAAACATATTATCAAATTCAGTCCACAATTCACACTAAATCACGTCTCAAATTTCATAAGCATTAATTATGAACACGTCAAATACGATGAACAAAAATCATCACAATATACCACTCAACACATCAAACTTCATTTACTCAAAATTATACACAAATGAGTTAAATTCATTTTCTACGAAACATTCATCAATATCACCAAAACCTAACTCTAAGATTTTACCCATAAAGCCTTAGATTCATTTTCCCTAAATCAATACTCCAACCCTAACAAAATTCTTTTCCACACAACCACAGATAAGTCCCTAAATGCAAAATAAAAGTTTGGAAGGAGCCCTTACCTTCACGTTAGCTTTAACGTGCGATTATGGTACCGCGAGTAAATCCGGTAAAATCTCCGCTCGCAACGTCGCTTCCAAAGTCGGTTCCCTAGCACCGTAGCGTGGTAGTGAGCAACTTTCCCTTCTATCTCTTAGCGAAACGAAGCTTAGATTTAGATGAAAAATGGAGTTTTGTGTTTGACGGTTTTGAAAACCCCTAACACCGTTTTTCTTCGTTTTCGAATCAAAGAGGAAGAATGAAGCTGAGAACTCCTTGTCTTCTCACCCACAAGCCTTGGGTTTTCTCTTCTTGAAGCAAAAGAAAGTAAAAGAAGAAAAGAAGGGAGAAGGAAGCTTGAATGCGCGAGGCAGGAGAACTCCTTCTCTTCCTCTGTTTCTTTTCTTTTATTCCTTTCTAACTCATATATATATATATATATATATATATATATATATATATATATATATATATATATATATATATATACTCCATCCAATTATATATATACATATACTTATAATTATATTTATATATATATATATATAAATATATATTTATATTATACTTAAATCCAAATCCAAACAAATATCTAACAACTCTTTCACACATCACTTCACTCACATCTCAAACTATTTTGATAAAAATATCTACTCTCGTCCCAACTCAATTGACAGATAAATTTTCAGCAACGAGTGATATTTTTAACTAAACGGTCCGATATTAAATTCTTTGCAACATAAATAAATTATTTTCCGACAAATAATTTTAATCCAAATTCCAAAAATTTATTTTTGGCATTTAACCCACTAAATACCGAAAATTGGGCTAAAAGTCTAAGAAATTCCACACAAAATACCCTAAAATTGTATAATTTAGGATTTAAAATTAAGGGTTTTACAATAACGGCCAACTCCCTTTCTAATTTTGTTTATGCTTTTGTTTTTAACACAATTAGGTATTTAAATCCCTTTACACACATGGGTAAGTCCATTAGTTATCTAACTTATTTTGATTTTACTATTGCTATTTATATTTTGCTACAAACAAAATTAATAATTATTTAATCTGCTTTTTAATATATTATAAATTAGAGTAATTAAAATAATTAATATTTTAAAATATATATTACTAATAACATAGACTATCATATTCAAAATAATTCATATAACTATACTTATTTTTTAAAATACTCACATTAAAATATAACTATCATTAAAGAATAGTCAAAATTATAAAATAAATAAATATAATGTCAACACTTTATATTAATTATAAAATCATACAAATAAAAAAGAATCAATTTATTTAATTAATTTATAAAATTAACTAAAAACTACAATAACAAAAATAAAATACTTAAAAGATACTTAAAAACATATATATGATAAAAAGTTATTAAATATAAAAAACTTTAAAAAGATCAAAATAATAACGAAATTTGTCAAAATAATAACACACTCCAATTTTTGACCCAAATGAATTTTTTGGTAGCAGGAATCAGACTCTTGTAGTATAAATGCCAAGACATAACCACGGATCCATTTCAAACTCTTGTAGTTTTACATAAACGCTAATACATATTACATTTTAATATTTAATGCATATTATTTTATCTCTTATTTTAATGTAAATCTTTTCACGTACAACTTTTTCAATATATAATACATATTATTAAGCTAATATGTTTTGTTTCTTTAATATATAATGTAAATATTTTCACTTTTTCAAGTACAATTCTTTCATACATTATATAATCTCATATTTAAATTATCACTCAATGATTCATCAATACACTTCAAAAGCTTTAATTATTCATCAAAACTTTCATTTTAATAACTCATAAAAAAAAATACAAATCATCCAATATCTTCAAATCATCACAATGCAAGATCTATGTCACATTATGTGTGACAGACTCTTAGTTCCACTACGCCAAAAAAGCGCTTTTACAGCGCTTTTTTTAAGCCTTCTACAGCGCTTTTTCAAAAAAAAAAGCGCTGTAGATTCGAGCGCTGTAAAAGCTACAACAGCGCTTTCAAAAAAGCGCTCTTAAAGGCACCATTTATAACGCGCGCTTATTATGCACCTTTTACAGCGCTTGTTACAACAAGCGCTGTAAAAGGCATACCACAGTTCATATATTTGGGTACCTGTTACAGCGCTTTTTTGTAACAAGCGTTGTAAAAGGCATACCCATAATACATATTTTGGGTACCTTTTACAGCGCTTTTTTGTAACAAGCGCTGTAAAAGGCATACCCATAATACATATTTGGGGTGCCTTTTACAGCGCTTTTTGTAACAAGCGCTGTAAAAGGCATACCCATAATACATATTTGGGGTGCCTTTTACAGCGCTTTTTGTAAAAAGCGTTGTTAAAGGTGTTATTTTTTTTTTTTTTTTTAACCCTGTATATATTTTAAAAGCGTTTTTTAGCTTTTTATGGCACTTTTTTTATAAAGCGCTGTCTTTTATCTTTTTATCCAAAATTAGTTTGAACCAGTTCACACAACACAACACATCCAGAATCACTAATATTAGAACCAGAACCAGAACCAGAACAATGATACAGAAACAGAATCAGTAACACAACCAGAACCAGAACAATGATACACAGTAATTTACAACATATTTGGTATGAATATACATTGAATCTAATTTACAACATATTT
>JBBPBR010000005.1:19677862-19706025 GCA_037974775.1 Cicer pinnatifidum
AACATATTATATTAAGTTAGTTTCAAATATATAGATAATTTATATATGAAAATCATATAATCAAAATACCGTACCGTTTCTGGGATAATAGTTTTATTCTTGTCAACAATCTCCTTCATGAATCTCAATACATAGTACCCACAGTCGATATTGTTTGTTTGACGAGGGCACTTTATTGGGATCCATGTAATATTATTAGACTTTTTCTTCGACACTACCGCACCTCTTTGAGCTCGAAAAACTTTTAATGCACTATAAAATGAATAAATGTGATTATTTTAGCATGAACAAACACTTATTTATATATATGTGTAACAAAAATAAATGAATATTACTTACGTGTCGAACAAAGTCTTGATTTCGGAGTGATTGTTGTAATCGCCATGCAAGGGATCCAAATAGTATACAACTTCAGAGACGGCATTGATTGCAAATAGCACCCAATGTGCCCTACAACAACAAAAAATTGGTTACACAATTTGGTCTATACACAACTAATAAATTAAATTCTCATCAATTAAAAAAGATAAAATTACGTACCCTGAATTATATGGTGCTAAGAACAATTTATCCTTTGAAATATTTCCTAAAAACATATTTACAATGTATTTCTTTACATTGTCTTCATCCAGTTTCCACATGGACGTTTTATGCGGAGAGAAGAATGAGTATTTATTCGATAATTTCTTAGGGCACACGACCTTGTCATGCAAAAACCTTCAATGAAAATATTAAACTAGATTAATTACCAATACATTTAATTAATTACAAATAAATGCAATTAAAAGTATTTTTTACCTTATATACAAGCTCATTACAGTTGCACTGAGCTCCTTATGTTCGAGAAGCTCGTATACGTGCTCCTTGTCGAATAATTCCTCATACTCCTCTCCGAATATTTCTTTATTCATATGTATCATGCGGCAATCGTCGCTGCTGCATAGGTTCTTTTTTACAGCAATGTCAAGACACGCCCCGTATTTACCAAGGCGTGGCTGACTTATTTTAGGAGGAGCAGCAGCAGCGACTGATTTGCCACGATCCAATTTTTTTATTGCTGCAGATTTGGCAGCTTTATTGGCAGCTCTATTAACCTCCAATTTTTGAGGTTTGCTGCTTTTTTTTGGATGTACGGGTGGTTTATTTATTTGGACCTACAAAAATGAGGTTAAATGTTAGTTTATTGAATCTGAAAAAATTAACAAAGCTTATGCAATAAATGTGACAAACCTTATCGGGAGACGTCACTGATTTGTTTCTGGGAGGGCTCTTAATGAGGGCAACAAGGTTAGTGGGCCATGCCACGTAACTACCGATAGCTTCGCCCAATGACTGCATATCTCCGTCGTTGTCCGGTATCGGCAACGGTGCAGTTGGTTCGAAAGCAACAGTAGGCGATACCTTGACATGGCCCTTTGGGATCAGAGTGTTGTGCAATACTTCTCCCAAAGTATTGTACAATTTTGCTTTTCCCACCTTCCGATGAGTGGGCGAGGACAAGTATAGAAAACACGAAGTGACACCCTAAATCAATAGTTAAAACATAAGTACAGTTAATATATAATATTGTTTAATGCATAAGTAATTACATAAGCAAGTAAGTAATTAATTACCTCGGGAATATTTTTCAAACCGACGTTGCAACTCCCGCTTTCACTCTCCATTTGTAGTTCACCTTGGAGCTGAACCGGAAGTTGCTTGTCTTTGTTTGTATTCACCAATTGTGCCACTTGCTCAGATAGGATTCTGAGCTTCTCTAATACTTCCTCGTTGGAAGGTTTTTGGCGCTTCTCTTGAGGAAAAAAGCTTCTGGGAGTTACGCCAAATCCCTTCCCCCTAACTCGGCCAGAATATTCAGGAACATTAAAAACTTTGTCCAAAATATCCCGGCAACTATCCTTGTTGCCCTCTTCACATTCAGAACTTTGAGAGATGGTCTCCTAAAATACATGTAACATTAAAATAGTTAAGTTCATTATCATTTTTAAAATACAATATTAAAAAGTATTCAAGTGATAAATACAATATTGAAAAAATATTAAAGTCATAATATACTTACACAAAGTTCTATTACTTTTTGAACATTTTGGTTATCAACCACTCCATCTTTATTTACCCTAGCTTCCTTCCACAAGATGTGACGACCCAACGGTTGATTAGTTTGGGTCTCTTGTCGCTATTGGATAAAACAAAATATTAGTTAGAAACTATAGTTTATAATACAAATTCATTCATTATATAAAAGTGATGTTTAATTACTTACAAGCCCTTGATCAAGGCGTGCATATCCCATACGTGATTTTCTGTATGGGTGCGTCGGGTTTCTTGCCCTTTCGCGATTTGCCTTACTAATGTTCTATATAAAAAAATAGCAATTATGTAAAAATTTAAAATACGATGTGAATATAAATAATAAAACACACAAATGCTAATAAATTAATCACTTACGACAAACGCGGGGTCAGTACGTTTGGAAACAAACGCTTTCCATTCCTCATTTGATATATAATGTCGATATATCTTTGGAGGTTCAGCTGTTGTGTTTCCTTCTTTATCTTTAAGATAGAAGTTTGAGAGATGCGATCTAAATCCACGATGGATTTTGCCAGCAACTCTCAATACATAATTCTTTCGTCCTTCATCAAGGACAAAAGATGCCTGCAATGAAAAAAATTATAAGTAAAGTATTTCAATGAAAATATTTATAAATGACAAAAGATTGGATCAAAAAATTTACTTGAATATCATTCCAGATGATATCTTTGGCATCCTTCAATGCCTTTTCTCTCCAGTCGTCAATTGTTATTGGAATATTTTGACGAACAACAGCCCCAATGTAGCTCACAAACATTGCGCTGTGTGGGTCAACTGGCTGACCACTTTCATTCCATCCAACCTAATAAACTCATATAGTAAGTACATGCTATTAAAAAACCTAAAAAAATACACAGCAAACAGAGTATAGTATAGTATTACCTCAAACTTGGTCCCATTGCTCCTAGCTTTAATGACTTTTTGCATGATAGTTGCACCACGTTTGACTTCATTTTCATAAGTCCTACTGGTGCCAACTTCTTCATTTTGACATTCTAAATCTCTGTTTGTATCCATTTAACTACAACAAGTTCAACATGCAGTTTAGTATAACTTCAACAAGCTCAACATGCATCATGCATTATTTTAAACAAGCTCAACATGTATCAGTATATATATTTTAAACAAGCTCAACATGCATTTTAATGATTACAAAAAATAAATAACATCAATACCTGAATAATGGTTCGAAGAAGGATGAAATGCAAAGAAAAGAGCGAACGGAGAAATTTCACAGCAATAAATGTCACAGAAAAACGGTTTTGAAGAAATACGTAATGAGGGTTACGTATTTCAATGAAAATATAAGGTTCGAAATGATCTTGGATGGAAATAAGGTTCGAAATGAAGGAGATGATCGTGGAAATACAGTTCGTAATGAACGAGATTATAGGGTTTGCAAAAGAAGAGAAGAACGATGAAGGTTGAGATGATAGTGTAGATTACGTAATGAAGAGGAAACTGAAGAGGTTACTGTTATATATATATCCCTTTTACAGCGCTTTTTTATAACCCTTTTACAGCGCTTTTATAACAAGCGCTGTAAAAGGCTTAGCCTTTTATAGCGCTCTTTGGAAAAGCGCTGTAAAAGGCGTATTTATTTAAATTTTTAAAAAGACTCTTTTACAGCGCTTTTACAAACAAGCGCTGTAAAAGGCCTCATTGTTTTAGTATGTTATATAATGTTTTTTTAATAGCCTTTTACAGTGCTTGTTCAAAGAAGCGCTGTAAAAGGCCTTATTTAAATTTTTAAAAGACTCTTTTACAGCGCTTATCCCAACAAGCGCTGTAAAAGGCCTTATTATGTTATTTTTGTGTTTTGTTATGTTATTTTTTAAACAAGCTTTGCAAAACCCACATAGTCCCACCAAAATATCTTCCTCTTCACCAAACATCAAAGTCCTTTTATGCATCTTCTTCGCAAACATCAAAGCTAACTCTTTCAATCTTCACCAAACATCAAAGTCCTTTTTATCTCTTTACATTCCCTTTCATTCTTAAATCGTAACTTGATCTTCAAGTTCATTGCCATGTTGCGAAAAATGGGTTTGTTAACAATGTGTCTGATGTTTTTGTTAACAATGGATCTGATGTTTTTGTTAACAATGTGTTTTTGGGGATTCCCATGATGCGTAAAAGGTGTTTGAAGAAAATCCTGTTAGAGAAAGTCATGTTAGTTATCTTTTCATTATTATTTTTAAAGTCTTTTACAGCGCTTTTTTAAAAAAGCGCTGTAAAATGTCTCATTGTTTAATTTTTAAAAGGGCCTTTTACAGCGCTTTTTTAAAAAGCGCTGTAAAAGACATGCACTTTTTTTACATGCATAGTTCTTAAGAATTGTAATTGTCCAAATTTACATAAACATGCAATAATCACTGGTTATGCTTGCCTTCTTAGACAACAATAAAACAAGAATAGAACCAGAATAATTCAGATTATATAATACCACAATAATTCAATAAAACCAGAATAGAACCAGAATAGAACAATAATTCAGATTACAATAGGTTTACCACAAATTTCAATTATCAAACTATTACGTTGACTCTCAAAATAGAAACCTTTTCCATTATTACTTGACCATGTCACGTGCCTAGTATTTTTTCAAACCAATACGACTCAATTCTCTTTCTGTGATTGAAGAAGATAAACTATTTTTAACTTTACAAAACTCTACTCAAATCACTACGCCAAAAACAGCATTTTACAACGCTTTTTTTAAGCTTTCTATAGCGCTTTTTCAAAAAAAAAAGCGCTGTAGATTCGAGCGCTGTAAAAGCTACAACAGCGCTTTCAAAAAAGCGCTCTTAAAGGCACCCTTTATAACGCGCGCTTATTATGCACCTTTTACAGCGCTTGTTGTAACAAGCGCTGTAAAAGGCATACCCATATTTCATATATTTGGGGTACCTTTTACAGCGCTTTTTTGTAAAAAGCGCTGTAAAAGGCATACCCATAATACATATTTGGGGTACCTTTTACAGCGCTTTTTGTAACAAGCGCTGTAAAAGGCATACCCATAATACATATTTGGGGTACCTTTTACAGCGCTTTTTGTAAAAAGCGCTGTTAAAGGTGTTATTTTTTTTTTTTAACCCTGTATATATTTTAAAAGCGTTTTTTAGCTTTTTATGGCACTTTTTTTATAAAGCGCTGTCTTTTATCTTTTTATCCAAAATTAGTTTGAACCAGTTCACACAACACAACACATCCAGAATCACTAATATTAGAACCAGAACCAGAACCAGAACCAGAACAATGATACAGAAACAGAATCAGTAACACAACCAGAACCAGAACAATGATACACAGTAATTTACAACATATTTGGTATGAATATACATTGAATCTAATTTACAACATATTTGGTATGAATATACATTGAATCTAATTTACAACATATTTATATGCAAGTTTATATACTGTCCTATGATCATATACATATAATAACTATGCACCATATAATATTCAGTCCCTTGCAGCATGCTATTTCCCAGAAAATCAAATAATTTTCATTTCAAGCACATACTCACACCATTCCTCCTTTAATTCCATCAGATCTTGCTCAGAATATGAAGGACTGGAATGTTCAAAGTACTGCAATATAAAAATTGAACATATTATATTAAGTTAGTTTCAAATATATAGATAATTTATATATGAAAATCATATAATCAAAATACCGTACCGTTTCTGGGATAATAGTTTTATTCTTGTCAACAATCTCCTTCATGAATCTCAATACATAGTACCCACAGTCGATATTGTTTGTTTGACGACGGCACTTTATTGGGATCCATGTAATATTATTAGACTTTTGCTTCGACACTACCGCACCTCTTTGAGCTCGAAAAACTTTTAATGCACTATAAAATGAATAAATGTGATTATTTTAGCATGAACAAACACTTATTTATATATATGTGTAACAAAAATAAATGAATATTACTTACGTGTCGAACAAAGTCTTGATTTCGGAGTGATTGTTGTAATCGCCATGCAAGGGATCCAAATAGTATACAACTTCAGAGACGGCATTGATTGCAAATAGCACCCAATGTGCCCTACAACAACAAAAAATTGGTTACACAATTTGGTCTATACACAACTAATAAATTAAATTCTCATCAATTAAAAAAGATAAAATTACGTACCCTGAATTATATGGTGCTAAGAACAATTTATCCTTTGAAATATTTCCTAAAAACATATTTACAATGTATTTCTTTACATTGTCTTCATCCAGTTTCCACATGGACGTTTTATGCGGAGAGAAGAATGAGTATTTATTCGATGATTTCTTAGGGCACACGACCTTCTCATGCAAAAACCTTCAATGAAAATATTAAACTAGATTAATTACCAATACATTTAATTAATTACAAATAAATGCAATTAAAAGTATTTTTTACCTTATATACAAGCTCATTACAGTTGCACTGAGCTCCTTATGTTCGAGAAGCTCGTATACGTGCTCCTTGTCGAATAATTCCTCATACTCCTCTCCGAATATTTCTTTATTCATATGTATCATGCGGCAATCGTCGCTGCTGCATAGGTTCTTTTTTACAGCAATGTCAAGACACGCCCCGTATTTACCAAGGCGTGGCTGACTTATTTTAGGAGGAGCAGCAGCAGCGACTGATTTGCCACGATCCAATTTTTTTATTGCTGCAGATTTGGCAGCTTTATTGGCAGCTCTATTAACCTCCAAAAATGAGGTACGGGTGGTTTATTTATTTGGACCTACAAAAATGAGGTTAAATGTTAGTTTATTGAATCTGAAAAAATTAACAAAGCTTATGCAATAAATGTGACAAACCTTATCGGGAGACGTCACTGATTTGTTTCTGGGAGGGCTCTTAATGAGGGCAACAAGGTTAGTGGGCCATGCCACGTAACTACCGATAGCTTCGCCCAATGACTGCATATCTCCGTCGTTGTCCGGTATCGGCAACGGTGCAGTTGGTTCGAAAGCAACAGTAGGCGATACCTTGACATGGCCCTTTGGGATCGGAGTGTTGTGCAATACTTCTCCCAAAGTATTGTACAATTTTGCTTTTCCCACCTTCCGATGAGTGGGCGAGGACAAGTATAGAAAACACGAAGTGACACCCTAAATCAATAGTTAAAACATAAGTACAGTTAATATATAATATTGTTTAATGCATAAGTAATTACATAAGCAAGTAAGTAATTAATTACCTCGGGAATATTTTTCAAACCGACGTTGCAACTCCCGCTTTCACTCTCCATTTGTAGTTCACCTTGGAGCTGAACCGGAAGTTGCTTGTCTTTGTTTGTATTCACCAATTGTGCCACTTGCTCAGATAGGATTCTGAGCTTCTCTAATACTTCCTCGTTGGAAGGTTTTTGGCGCTTCTCTTGAGGAAAAAAGCTTCTGGGAGTTACGCCAAATCCCTTCCCCCTAACTCGGCCGAAATATTCAGGAACATTAAAAACTTTGCCCAAAATATCCCGGCAACTATCCTTGTTGCCCTCTTCACATTCAGAACTTTGAGAGATGGTCTCCTAAAATACATGTAACATTAAAATAGTTAAGTTCATTATCATTTTTAAAATACAATATTAAAAAGTATTCAAGTGATAAATACAATATTGAAAAAATATTAAAGTCATAATATACTTACACAAAGTTCTATTACTTTTTGAACATTTTGGTTATCAACCACTCCATCTTTATTTACCCTAGCTTCCTTCCACAAGATGTGACGACCCAACGGTTGATTAGTTTGGGTCTCTTGTCGCTATTGGATAAAACAAAATATTAGTTAGAAACTATAGTTTATAATACAAATTCATTCATTATATAAAAGTGATGTTTAATTACTTACAAGCCCTTGATCAAGGCGTGCATATCCCATACGTGATTTTCTGTATGGGTGCGTCGGGTTTCTTGCCCTTTCACGATTTGCCTTACTTATGTTCTATATAAAAAAATAGCAATTATGTAAAAATTTAAAATACGATGCGAATATAAATAATAAAACACAAAAAAGCTAATAAATTAATCACTTACGACAAACGCGGGGTCCGTACGTTTGGAAACAAACGCTTTCCATTCCTCATTTGATATATAATGTCGATATATCTTTGGAGGTTCAGCGCTTGTGTTTCCTTCTTTATCTTTAAGATAGAAGTTTGAGAGATGCGATCTAAATCCACGATGGATTTTGCCGGCAACTCTCAATACATAATTCTTTCGTCCTTCATCAAGGACAAAAGATGCCTGCAATGAAAAAAATTATAAGTAAAGTATTTCAATGAAAATATTTATAAATGACAAAAGATTGGATCAAAAAATTTACTTGAATATCATTCCAGATGATATCTTTGGCATCCTTCAATGCCTTTTCTCTCCAGTCGTCAATTGTTATTGGAATATTTTGACGCACAATAGCCCCAATGTAGCTCACAAACATTGCGCTGTGTGGGTCAACTGGCTGACCACTTTCATTCCATCCCACCTAATAAACTCATATAGTAAGTACATGCTATTAAAAAAACCTAAAAAAAATACACAGCAAACAGAGTATAGTATAGTATTACCTCAAACTTGGTCCCATTGCTCCTAGCTTTAATGACTTTCTGCATGATAGTTGCACCACGTTTGACTTCATTTTCATAAGTCCTACTGGTGCCAACTTCTTCATTTTGACATTCTAAATCTCTGTTTGTATCCATTTAACTACAACAAGTTCAACATGCAGTTTAGTATAACTTCAACAAGCTCAACATGCATCATGCATTATTTTAAACAAGCTCAACATGTATCAGTATATATATTTTAAACAAGCTCAACATGCATTTTAATGATTACAAAAAATAAATAACATCAATACCTGTATAATGGTTCGAAGAAGGATGAAATGCAATGAAAAGAGCGAACGGAGAAATTTCACAGCAATAAATGTCACAGAAAAACGGTTTTGAAGAAATACGTAATGAGGGTTACGTATTTCAATGAAAATATAAGGTTCGAAATGATCTTGGATGGAAATAAGGTTCGAAATGAAGCGATGATCGTGGAAATAAGGTTCGTAATGAACGAGATTATAGGGTTTGCAAAAGAAGAGAAGAACGATGAAGGTTGAGATGATAGTGTAGATTACGTAATGAAGAGGAAACTGAAGAGGTTACTTTTATATATATAACCCTTTTACATCGCTTTTTTATAACCCTTTTACAGCGCTTTTATACACAAGCGCTGTAAAAGGCTTAGCCTTTTATAGCGCTCTTTGGAAAAGCGCTGTAAAAGGCATATTTATTTAAATTTTTAAAAAGACTCTTTTACAAACAAGCGCTGTAAAAGGCCTCATTGTTTTAGTATGTTATATAATGTTTTTTTAATAGCCTTTTACAGCGCTTGTTCAAAGAAGCGCTGTAAAAGGACTTATTTAAATTTTTAAAAGACTCTTTTACAGCGCTTATCCCAACAAGCGCTGTAAAAGGCCTTATTATGTTATTTTTGTGTTTTGTTATGTCCCACCAAAATATCTTCCTCTTCACCAAACATCAAAGTCCTTTTATGCATCTTCTTCGCAAACATCAAAGCTAACTCTTTCAATCTTCACCAAACATCAAAGTCCTTTTTATCTCTTTACATTCCCTTTCATTCTTAAATCGTAACTTGATCTACAGGTTCATTGCCATGTTGCGAAAAATGGGTTTGTTAACAATGTGTCTGATGTTTTTGTTAACAATGGATCTGATGTTTTTGTTAACAATGTGTTTTTGGGGATTCCCATGATGCGTAAAAGGTGTTTGAAGAAAATCCTGTTAGAGAAAGTCATGTTAGTTATCTTTTCATTATTATTTTTAAAGTCTTTTACAGCGCTTTTTTAAAAAAGCGCTGTAAAATGTCTCATTGTTTAATTTTTAAAAGGGCCTTTTACAGCGCTTTTTTGAAAAAGCGCTGTAAAAGACATGCACTTTTTTTACATGCATAGTTCTTAAGAATTGTAATTGTCCAAATTTACATAAACATGCAATAATCACTGGTTATGCTTGCCTTCTTAGACAACAATAAAACAAGAATAGAACCAGAATAATTCAGATTATATAATACCACAATAATTCAATAAAACCATAATAGAACCATAATAGAATAATAATTCAGATTACAATAATAAAACCAGAATAGAACAATAATTCAGATTACAAATAAAACCAGAATAGAACAATAATTCAGATTACAACAATAATTCAGATTACATGCATGGCTTATATAAAACAATTAAACATGTACATTAAGATGCCCTTCTTCTTTTCCTGGTGGGATTCACATTTGTTTGTCCATTTACAATACGAAACGATGGATTAATCCAAATTCCCTCATCATGATCATCTCTAAGATATAAACCATCATCAGTTGAATCAATTTCATGTGGTTGTTGTGATGTTGCAAATAAAAGATCATTACCAACATCTTCATCATTGTTGTTATCATCACTTATTTTATTGGTCGATAGGACAACAGACCATTTATCATCAGAAGGATCGGTGACATAAAACACTTGTTGAGCTTGCGACGCTAAAATAAAAGGCTCGTCTTTGTATCCCACCCTATTAAAATCAACAAGCAAGAATCCTGACTCATCAATTCGAACGCCATTATTATTATCGACCCACTTGCAACCAAATATGGGAACACGAAACATTGTGTAGTTTAACTCCCATATGCGCTCGATAACCCCAAAATATGATAGATTTGCATATATTGGGTTTTTGTCTTTTGCACTTGAGACATGCATCGCTTCAGCTACGAGAGTGACTCCACTTTTTTGCATAGTGGTCTGATCATCTTGTTCTTTGGTATAAAATGTGTAGCCGTTAATAACATAACCAGTGTAAGAAAAGACATGTAAGCTCGGACCATTTGCTAGCCACCTCAATCTCTGTGAAATTGATCCGGGGTCTATGTCAAATTTTGACTTTATGTGATTTTTTAACCATGGTATAAAACTTCGATTGTGCTCTCGAGTTATCCAATTTTGATTCCTATTCATGTTCAAACGAGATAACTGATCCATGTGTATTGTAACATACGGTTGAACCTCATCATCTTATGCAGAACATACAATTGTGCCTGCTCCAATTCTGTCCTTGATATAGTCAGTAGTCTCATTCCAATTATCCCTTCTCCTGATAGTCTTCCCGAATGACGAGACATGGGAAGCCCTATGGATTCAACATTGGACAGATATTCAGTACAAAATTCAGCAGCCTCTTCAACAATGTATCGTTCAGCAATACAACCTTCTGGTCGACTTCTACTTTTTACGTACCCTTTTAATATTTTCATATATCGTTCTATCGGATACATCCATCTCATATAAGCTGGCCCACAAAGTTGTGTCTCCTTAACCAGATGAACAGTAAGGTGAACCATTATATCAAAAAACGATGGTGGGAAATACATTTCAAGCTCACACAAAGTAACAACAATTTCCCTCTGCAATGTCGGTAATTTCTGAGGGTCGATCACATTACTACAAATTTCCCTGAAGAAGAAACATAATCTAGTTAATGCTAGTCGAACTTTTTCAGGTAAAATGGAACGTATACCTATTGGTAGCAAATGCTCCATTAGAATATGACAATCATGAGTCTTCAAACCTTTTAACTTGAGGTCTTTCATACAAACCAAATTTCTAATGTTCGAAGAGTATCCTTCTGGAACTTTAACTTCATGTAGAAATTTACATAAAACAATTTTTTCCTTTCTAGATAGAGTATGAGCGGCTGGAGGTAGATATGTGCGATTTCCTTTCTTTACTGGAGCCAATTCATTTCTTATTCCCATATCGACCAAGTCCAATCTTGCGTTGATGCCGTCTTTAGACTTTCCTGGAACATTGAGTAACGTACCAATAACACTATCAAATACATTTTTTTCAATATGCATCACATCGAGGAAATGTCTTATATACAATGACTTCCAATATGGTAATTCAAAGAAAATTGACTTTTTCTTCCACCCAGTTTTGACCAGCTCTCCCGCAAAAGGTTTGCCAAATTTATTGGTCAAACCTTGTACTTTTTCAAGTATTTGATATCCAGTCGGTGGTAAAGGAGCTTTACCTTCATCTGATTTTCCATTAAATGCATTTCTCCACCAACGATACTGATGACTATAAGGTAAAAATCTACGATGTCCAAGAAACACATTCTTCTTACAATGTTTCAACCGCATCCAATTTGTACTCTCTTCACATACAGGACATGCACATTGACCTTTAATGCTATATCCTGATAAATTACCATATGCTGGAAAGTCATTAATTGTGCCGAACAACATAGCCCTCAAATTGAAATATTCTTTCTTATACCCATCATAAACTTCCACACCTGTCTCCCACATACGTTTTAAATCTTCTATTAGAGGAGTCAAATATACGTCGATATCATTCCCCGGTTGTTTGGGTCCAGAAATTAACAGAGACAACATCATAAACTTACGCTTCATACATAACCATGGAGGTAGGTTATATATTACCAAAATCACAGGCCACGTGCTGTGTGAGATGCTTTGAAGACCATGTGGATTCATTCCATCAGTAGAAAGTGCAAGTCTTAGATTTCTTGACTCTATCCCGAATTCAGGATACTCGTGATCAATTTTTGCCCATTGTGGGGAATCTGCAGGGTGTCGAAACATTCCATCTCTAATTCTTTCATCTGCATGCCATGTCAAGTGTTTTGAATCTTCTTCACTGCGATACATGCGCCTAAATCTTGGTATTATAGGAAAATACCACACGACTTTTGCTGGAGTAGATTCTTTCTTCTTATATCGAGAGACATTGCATTTCGGACACGCCTTAAGTAGTTCATATTCATTTCGAAATAAAATGCAATCATTAGGACACGCATGAATCCTTTCGTAACTCATGCCAATAGAACACAAAATCCTTTTAGCCTCGTAGGTTCGACTGGGAAGTTCATTATCATCTGGCAACATATCTTTTATGAGTGTTAATAATTCTGTAAAGCTTTTATCAGACCATCCATTACTCGCTTTTAGGTTGTACAACTTTAATATCGCCGACAGTCTTGTGAATTTAGTACGACCATTATATAATTCTTTCTCTGCATCACTCAACAAACTTTCAAACATTTTAGGACAATCTCGAAGATCTTCTTCAACTGCTTTTGCGATCTCATCAACTCGATCCGGCTCATATGTATCTGTATCGAAGTCAGTTGAAGCATATGTCGAACTATTCTCAAAATTAATGTTTCCTTTTTTTTTCTCACCATGTCTTATCCAACATGTGTAGCTTTGATCAATTCCATTACATACTAGATGTCCTTCTAATTCATCTTCTCTAACACGTTTTCCAAAACAACATTTTAAACAAGGACAAACTACTCTATTTGGATCTTTTGCATTCTTCACTGCAAACTCAACAAACTCCTTCACTCCAATTTCATACTCTTTTGACAATCGATTGGCTGACATCCATTTCCTATCCATATTATACCACCTATATAAATGCAGTTACAAAACTAATAAGCTTTCAAAACATATCAACAAGTTTCAAAAAGAAACCAATATCAATCAATTATTTTAAAAACAGAACAGATCATGTGGTATGAATTTTTGACTAGTTGAAGAGATTTAACACAAATCAAGTGGTATGAATTTTTAATTTGATAAAAAAAATCTAGTTAAAAAAAAAAATACCTGAGAAAACACGTAATAGGTAGATGGCGGCACAACACGTAATGGATATGAGGGTATGAGGGTTCCCAGAGTAGAGGTGATGAAAGATGTAGAGGATATGAGGGTTCCCAACGTATATAATTATTTGAAATTTATGTCTTTTACAGCGCTTGTCAATAAAAGCGCTGTAATAGGTAGTTAAATTCAATGAAAGCGCTTGTATTTTATAGCGCTTGTGAAAAAAGCGCTGTAAAAGGTGGTCCAATTATTTTAAAGCGCATGCCTTTTACAGCGCTTGTGAAAAAAGCGTTGTAAAAGCATACGCGAAAGCGCTTCATTTTACAGCGCTTTTTTAAAAAGCGCTGTAAAAGCCTTATAACATTATGCGCAAACGTTATATGACCTACAACAGCGCTTGTTTTACAGCGCTTGTGAATAAAAGCGCTGTAAAAGGCTCCGTTATTTTTCAAATACATTTACAACAACGCTTGTGTTTAGCAAGCGCTGTAAAAGGGGCGCTGTTAAATATCATTTTTGGCGTAGTGTTCATAGATATTTCAATAATATTATTTTTCTATTGTCAATTATTGTTCAAAATCATAAATCAATATTATTGCATAGGAAATTAGTTTTTTTTTTCCTTATGTTGGATGTGTCTCCCATAACATTTTTTGTTTTTATAATTAAAAAATCACAAAGAATAATTGAAACAACAAAAAAAATGAATAATATTAAATATTTGGAAAAAAAAAACTTCTAATTATTTCATTATTGACTCGAAAATTTTTGTGTCTTAAACATTCACATAATTTTCTTGTCTATCATTTTTTTCAACCACTCTTGAAGTTTCTAGACCATATCAAATAATTATTTTAACAATTCCAACGCAAACAATAAATAAATAAGGAAAAAATGCCATACATAAAAGTAACATACATATGTCAATGCAATGTCACCATACCACTCAAATTTGCTTAGCGAATTTTCCTTAATTTGAGAGTTCTTTTGCCTTCAAAACTCCTCCAATTCAAAAGAAAACTTATTCTAATTGATCCTATAACTACAACGGTATTTGTTATATTACCACACAATTCTTTTAGAAAATGGAGGGTTACAATGTTATAACTTTAGTGCAAAAGTTGTTTAATACTAGGATAATGGTTTTACATGTGATTTTAATACTTCAAATTCTAGTTTTCTATGAATTTTTGTTGTCCTCTTAACTATCAATTCCTCCTCTAAAAAGTATTATTAACACATATTTATCATTCAATGTAACATTTTTATTCTCTAAATTAATTATTTGATTAAGAGAACACATGATCTCAATTAAGAGACCACATAAAGAACTAAGATGTTAAATAATTAGTATCTATGTTTAATTATACTAATATTCTAACCTCAATTATCCTATAGATCTACCGATTAATTGTAGTTGATCACTAGTCAATTGATTGATTAAAGCATACAAAAGTTGGTTATCTCAAACATGTAAATAAAACAATAAGATAATTTAATTGAGAGAAATATAAAATAATCCAAAGTAAAATTAGAATATAAAACTGAGTATAGTAAAAAGTATCTCAATCAAAAGATTCACCAATGACACAAAATGATAGTTGAAGTACTCATTGACATTTAGTAACTTCCGTGTTTTAAAGACGTTATTTTTTATTTTACCCCACAAACAAATGTTTTAAAAAAATGGAGTGTTACAATATTATAACTTCAGGGGAAAAGTCGTCGTTTAATTTAATTTTTCATTAAACTAAATTAAAAGTGTCATTTTCTTATTATGGACACAAAACCATATTAGCAACTATCTGGGCTTGTTCGAACAAAGTTAAACAGGTAAATTAATAAAATCGGACTATTGAATGCATGTTTTGAGACTTAAAAGGATTAATAGTAAAGAAAAATTTAAGGACCAATTTTAAAAAAAAAAAAAAAGTCAAACTTTAAATTTTGCAAGACTAACCTTTTATAAAAAATTATTATTTTAAATTTTGAATCGACGTTTATCTTCATAGTTGTAATTTGAATCTATGACAATTATTTCTTATCTCAAAGACCAAATATTATGCACAATTTATGCAAATGTAACACATTTTATTTCATTAAGTATCCCCTAATTTGTCAATCATACTTTTTGATAATATTCTATGCATAATATTGTCAGTCATCCTGGGAAGTTGTAGCTGATTGTCCAAGATCGCTTTTGTGAACATAAGCCTGAAGTTGCTCACTCTGCACAATCTTCATATTGGGCAGCACATTCTAGTCCAAGATATTGTCTTTGGAAGGCATATACATTACTTCCCCTGAAAAGTCCAATTGAAAATGATCCAAATTCCTACTAAACTCTTTGGCATATTTTAAACCAATGGCATTCTTGGAAGCAAACAGAATAGACTAGACAAAATATAATCAATTGAGATAAATTCCCTCTAGCATAAATAACATAATTTGAAGCTCAAATTCAATCATTAAAGAATAATTTTTTGCCTTCTAAAACAGAATGTAACAAAGGAAATAATGCAGCAGCCTATTTTCAACAATCAAATTTCCAACACCGTACCATTGCCTAGCAAGTTCAAAACCAGCATGTGACCGTTTTCTTTCCATGGTATTTTTGTCAAAACAACACAATGATACATAGGCATCACATTTTGTCACATTTTCCCACTCACACAAATTTCCAAGCCTAATTTTCTGACCTTCAAATGGTAACTGTAGAATTTCTCCAATCGTTTGAGAATCTAACTCAATATATTTACCATTTCACTTGAGATACCAACTTAAATCCTTCTTTCTTAAGGTTGCAGTAAAACACTCTAACTAAGTCAACATAGATTGTGCCATTATAACTAATGAACTCTTCCAAATGTTGTGCCCTAAGTAACTCCAGAAATTTCAAACCTGAGAATGAATCAAGTGTACCATATTTTGGAATGATCAGCTTTTTATTCGAGTAGTAAGTTCTGAATCGGTTGATTTCTTCGGGTGAATGAAGTTGTAAGACCCGTAATTTTAAATCGTAAGTTATACAATTTTAGGGTATTTTGTGTTAAATTGCTTAGGCTTTTAACCAAGTTTTCGGTATTTAGTGAGTTAAAGGCCGAAAATATATTTTTGGAAATTGGATTAAAATTATTTGTCGGGAAATAATTTACTTCCGTTACGAAGGATTTAATACCGGGCAATTTTGTTATAAATATATCTGCTTGCAGAAAAATTTATCTATCAATTGAGTTGCGATGAGGGTAGATATTTTTGACAAAAGTGGATTGGAGAGGTTATGGGTGAAATGGTAATTTTAATAAATATCTAAAGATTTTGAGATATTTGTTAATTATTATTAATATATATATATATGTTTATATATAAAGAAATGGGAAGGAAAGAAAAAGGGAGAAAGGAAAGACAAAGGAAAGAAAGAGAAAGAAGAGAAAAGCAAATTTTCCATCTTCTTCCTCCCCTGCTGCCTCGCATGTTCACTTTCTTCCTTTCCTCCATTGTTGCTCGTTTTTGCTTTCTTTTCTTTCCTTTGAGTTCGAAATTGATAGTGGGTGTTAGGACAAGTATTTCTCAACTTCACTCTTCACCATTGATTCAAAAACGAAGAAAAACGGTATTAGGGATTCAAACACAAACCTCCCCGTTTCATCTAGATCTCAGCCTCCTTTCAAGAAGTGATAGAAGGGAAGGTTGCTCACCTCCGTGCTACGGTGCTAGTGGACCAAATTTGGAAGCAACATTGCGAACAAAGATTTTACCAGACTTACTCGCGGTACCGTAATCGAACGAAAAAGCTTAAGTGAAGGTAAGGGCTCCTTCCAAACTTTTAGTTTGCATTTAGGGACTTACTTGTGGTTGTGTGGAAAAGAATTTGGTTAGAGTTTAAGTAATGTTTTATGGAGAATGAATTCTAAACCCATTATGTATTATTTCAAGTATATGAAACTTGTTGTGTTTGATTGATGGATTGTGTTAATTTGTGTCGTCGTACTCGGCGTGTTCTTACTTGATGGTTGTTGATTGATGTGATTTGGTGTGAATCGTTGATTGATTTGGATTGAATTTGATAACATGTTTGAGATGATTAGTGGATTCAAGAAATGGAAAAGATCTTCGAGATGACGAATTGTCCAACAGACCTGAAGCAAAACATGACGACATGGAATTTATAAAATGGTTCCAAGGACACAGAAGCTATGTGTTGGTGTAAGCTCGAAGATGATGAGTATGGATGGATTAACATTAGACTAATAAGGGATTTCAAGTAAAGATCTAAGTTGAGGACTCTTGTTAAGAAAAGTATTAGATGTTTTCCTGGTAGATTTCAGGATGAAACTGGATGAAGTTCGACAACTGTCAAGGAGATGTGAACATCATGGGACTATTGAGAAGATAAGGCTTCCATTTGGAATAACATTTGGTGCTTAGGTGTCAATGAAAGAGACGGGTATTGAAACATACGCTTTGAGGATTACTCGATACCTTGAGGGATAAAGTCGAGCATTCGGGTTAGACTGGATTCACAACTTGAATTATTAAGTATGGATAGTAATATTGGATGAATCTATAGACACGTAAATGTGAATTTTGAGCGATGTTCAGAAAAACCTAATGAGTTAAGCCTTGATGTATTGAACTCTATGATACCATTAAGTGGATTTTGAAGTATCGAGTACGAGAATACTTGAGATTGCGGTAATATAAGTTTGAGAGTCTATTAAAGGATGGAAATTACTAAGAGGATGTTAATATTTTGATAGGACTGAAGGATTATTCGAGATTTGATTTGGGACCCTAAGATGGTTGATTTTTAGCTGATGATTTAAAATCTCGCAAGGTTAGATGGAGGACCAAGTAATGTTTAAAACTTTCATAATCGAAGGAGTTGAGGCAGGCAAGTGATAAATAATTCATGTTAAGGATGGAAGTGTTTGGAGATTTTGAGGATCAAATTTTAGAATCCTATTAAATGATAGCAAGTGAAAAAGAAGAGATGGAATGAATGATTTATGATTTAGTTGTTGGTCGTGGGAAATCAAGCGTCGAGATTTAAATTGAGTGTTTTAGTGACTAGATGAACAATGAAAGGTATGTGGGTCTTTGAGACATTTTACTGCAAAAATTTGGGACGAGGAAGTTATAGATAATTATTTCTTAGGAAATGCTTTGGAGAATGTGGGAGAAATAATTCTTTAGAACTTTTGATTGTTAGGATTCTTTCAGTTTGTATCTCGATGAAGGTTGTGAAGGAATAAGAATCCAGCAAGTGAAACAAATATTGGGAAATGTGCCAAGAAATTTGTTGGAGCAACACATAGAGATGTAGCTTATGACAATTAAAGATTCAGGAAAGGAATTATCTCACCTATAATTCAGACATTATTATTATAAAGGTATGTCGAGATATAAAGACATTACTTGAGTGCATGTCATGGGGATTGTTATTGTGTTCGTCAATCAAAGGAGTTAAACGTTTACTGGATAGAAAACAATTGAACATGAAATGGAAAAGTTGGGTGGGAATTAGTAAGCCTTGAATTATTGGAATCACTATAATGAAGATGTATCGAGGTTCGAGGTAGAAATTTCAGGTTTGTATAAATGGAAAAGTGATGGAGTGAATACAATGCTGTTGACCTGTCATAATAAAAGGATAATCATCAAGTTGCAAATGAAGGACACAGCGAAATTAAGAAGTATCAGAATGAATGTTGGCAGTAGAGGTAGGAGGATCATTCTCGACTTTGTGCATAATGGCAAAGTATGTAAGAAATACTTCGTTGACAGGATCAAAGTTATAGGAAAATAAAGGAAAACTCAATGGACCTTGAGAAGATTGTTGACTGCTCGTACATTAAGATGACCTCAGATTTAAGTTGCAAGGAGCGCTATTACAGTTCGGTTAAGATAGTCTAAGCCACTATCATGGTTGTTGGTTATTTGTTGACAAATTGAGGGACTGATCATCCTTAATCTCTTGTCGATAATAGACAAAACCATGTTGAATAGAACGGACGAGCCTTACCGACTATGAATGGATACAGAGTTATTAAGCACCCTATGAAAAGGGGTAGGCAACACTTTTTCGAGAAGGCCGGGTGAAACAAGTTGTGACTAGTATGTTGAATTTGAGTACAAACCTAGTGAGGATTGCTACTCGTACTTTAAGTTTCGAGGACGAAACTAATTTTAGGGGGGTAGTAATGTAAGACCCGTAATTTTAAATCCTAAGTTATACAATTTTAGGGTATTTTGTGTTAAATTGCTTAGGCTTTTAACCAAGTTTTCGGTATTTAGTGAGTTAAAGCCCGAAAATATATTTTTGGAAATTGGATTAAAATTATTTGTCGAGAAATAATTTACTTCCGTTACGAAGGATTTAATACCGGGCAATTTTGTTATAAATAAATCTGGTTGCAGAAAAATTTATCTATCAATTGAGTTGCGATGAGGGTAGATATTTTTGACAAAAGTGGATTGGAGAGGTTATGGGTGAAATGGTAATTTTAATAAATATCTAAAGATTTTGAGATATTTGTTAATTATTATTAATATATATATATATATATATATATATATATATATATATGTTTATATATAAAGAAATGGGAAGGAAAGAAAAAGGGAGAAAGGAAAGACAAAGGAAAGAAAGAGAAAGAAGAGAAAAGCAAATTTTCCATCTTCTTCCTCCCCTGCTGCCTCGCATGTTCACTTTCTTCCTTTCCTCCATTGTTGCTCGTTTTTGCTTTCTTTTCTTTCCTTTGAGTTCGAAATTGATAGTGGGTGTTAGGACAAGGATTTCTCAACTTCACTCTTCACCATTGATTCGAAAACGAAGAAAAACGGTATTAGGGATTCAAACACAAACCTCCCCGTTTCATCTAGATCTAAGCCTCCTTTCAAGAAGTGATAGAAGGGAAGGTTGCTCACCTCCGTGCTACGGTGCTAGTGGACCAAATTTGGAAGCAACGTTGCGAACAGAGATTTTACCAGACTTACTCGCGGTACCGTAATCGAACGAAAAAGCTTAAGTGAAGGTAAGGGCTCCTTCCAAACTTTTAGTTTGCATTTAGGGACTTACTTGTGGTTGTGTGGAAAAGAATTTGGTTAGGGTTTAAGTAATGTTTTGTGGAGAATGAATTCTAAACCCATTATGTATGATTTCAAGTATATGAAACTTGTTGTGTTTGAGTGATGGATTGTGTTAATTTGTGTCGTCGTACTCGGCATGTTCTTACTTGATGGTTGTTGATTGATGTGATTTGGTGTGAATCGTTGATTGATTTGGATTGAATTTGATAACATGTTTGAGATGTGTTTTGTGGGGTTTGTGTGGAAAAATGATTTTGTGTGAGTTATGGATTGAATGTGAAAGTACGTTTGAGTTTGTTTTGTGTGGAAATTTGAAAACCATTAAGTTAAACGAGTATTAAGAATGGGGAATCTCTTAATGTCTTGTTTACTTAATGTGAGTTTGTGAAAATCGTTTAAGGTAAATGAGTATTAAGAATGGGAAATCTCTTAATGACTTATTTACTTAATGTTGTCGTGAAAACCATTAGAGTTAAACGAGTATTTAGAATGGGGAATCTCTTAACGTCTCGTTTACCTAATGTGTGTTTTGGAAAATCGTTTAAGTTAAATGAGAATTAAGAATGGGGAATCTCTTAATGTCTTATTTACTTGAAGTTTGTTTTGAAAACCATGAAGTTAAATGAGTATTAAGAATGGGGAATCTCTTAATGTCTTGTTTATCTAATGTGTACTTGTGAAAATCGTTTATGTTAACTGGGCGTTAAGAATGGGGAATCTCTTAATGTCTTGGTTACTTAATGTTGTTTTAAAAAATCGTTCAAGTTAATTGGGCGTTAAGAATGGGGAATCTCTTAAGGTCTCGGTTACTTAACGTTTGTTTTGGAAAAATCGTTTAAGTTAAATGAGAATTAAGAATGGGGAATCTCTTAATGTCTTGTTTGCTTAATGTTGTTTTTGAAAATCGTTTCAGTAAATGAGCATTAAGAATGGGGAATCTCTTAATGTTTTGTTTACTGAATGTTTTGCTGTGGAAATCGTTTAAGTCAAAAGTATATTAAGAATGGGGAATCTATTAATATGTTTGTTTACTTAATGTTTGGTGTGGAAATCGTTTAAGTCAAAAGTATATTAAGAATGGGGAATCTCTTAATATGTCTGTTTACTTAATGTTTGGCGTGAAAATCGTTTAAGTCCAATGAGTGTTAAAAATGGGGAATCTTTTAATAACTGCATTTGCTTAACGATCGTTGTGAATGGAGTCAGTATACGCTCATGCATTTTCATGCTTTTTGTAAATCGTGCAGACCCGTGATAGGTGGCACCTTGATAAATAGTACCTTGGCCTGTGATAGGCGGTACATTTATGATTTACGTTTTTGTAAATTGTGCAGACCCGTGATAGGTGGCACCTCGGTAAATAGTACTTTGGCCCGTGATAGGCGGTACTTTTACGATTTACGGTTTTTTGTAAATTGTGCAGACCCGTGATAGGTGGCACCTTGGTAAAGAGTACTTTGGCCTGTGATAGGCGGTACATTTACAATTTACGTTCTTTTTAGTAAACCGTGCAGACCCGTGATAGGTGGCACCTTGGTAAAAGGTACGGGCCCGTGATAGGCAGTACGTTTATGGTTTACGCTTTTTAGTAAATCATGCAGACCCGTGATAGGTGGCACCTCGGTAATTGGTACTTTGGCCTGCGATAGGCGGTACAATTATGATTTACGGCCCTTCGAGGAGGGTTTTGGTTTGGAATTCCGAGTCCATGCATTTTGGCATATACGCATTGCATTAGGGTGCTTGGCACACGAGTTGTGATTGATGCAAATTATGATTATGTTGATTTTGCTAAGTGTTATGGTTTGAAACTATGTGTAAGTGTGTTTGATTCAAGTTGTGATTGTGTTGATTGTACTAAGAGTTATGTTTTGGAATTGTGCGATAGTATGTTAGATTGTAAAACGATTTCGAAACTCAAGTTGACGTGGTGATTGTGTTGAAAATGCTAAGTGTTAAGATGTGGATTTGTGTATGAATGTGATTGAGTTAGTTTATATATTTTTGGAAGAATATGCAGGGAAATCGATTTCCCAATCGATTGGCATTAAGTCAGTGGCTCAGCTATGCTATTAATCAATTGCCCAATCAATTGCCCAATCAATTTCCCAATCGATTGGCATTAAGTCAGTGGCTCAGCTATGCTGTCAATCAATTGCCCAGTCAATTGCCCAATCGATTGGCATTAAGTCAGTGGCTCAGCTATGCTGTCAATCAATTGCCCAGTCAATTGCACAATCGATTGTGCATCATATCCCAAAATTGCATCCAATCTAACTAGATTTTCTTTTGTTTTTCCTCTTACTACTACTCTTTTCTTCCTTCGAAGAAGCTTGTCTTCTCGGTCATTAAGAATTCTTTCAACAATTCAAACAAAATCATAATTCTCCTAATTTTCACGCTTCTTACGAAATATTTTACATCTAGAATATATGTCAAACACTTTACACCTCTATCGTCATTCAACCGTCCCTATGGTCAACATCTAGAGTCCTTTATTTGCTTAGCTCATATGCCATCATACTTCGTCTTTCTGCATTTTAGTGATTTCAATAAATCAAGCCTTACAAATTCCCACCAAATTTTTCCATTTCATGCTCAATTATTTCCTACCAAACAAACATTGAATTCCTTTGATTGATGAACACAATAACAACCCCATGACATGCAATCAAGTAGTGTCTTTGTATCATTGGCATATCCTTATATAACAATGTCTGAAATATAGGTGAGATGATTCATTTCATGAATCCTTAGTTGTCATTAGCTACATCTCTATGTGTTACACCAACAAGTTTTCTTGGCACATTTTTCCAAAATTTGGTTCACTCACTGGATTCTTATTCATTCTCAACCTTCACTGAAGTACAAATTGAAAGAATCCTAACAATCAGACGTCCTAAAGAACGATTTCTCAATTGTTCCCAATAAGCATTTCCTAGGAAATAATTATCTATAAATTTCATTCTCATAACTTTGCAGTAAAATATCTCAAAGACCCACATATCTTTCATCATCCATCTAGTCACTTAAACACTCATTTGAAATCTTAACGCTTGACTTTCCAAGACCAACAACTAAATCATAAATCATTTGTTACATTTCTTCTTTTTCACTTTCTATCATTGAATAATATTCTAAAATTTGATCCTCTAAATCTCCAAATACTCATCACACCGTCTAATTTCATCCATTTCATCTTAAGATACAATACCAGGTCTTTTTCATCATTGACTCTATTCGTCTAAGTAATCTCACTAATTAAAACTCTTATATTCATAACACAACATTTTTAGTAAATCTTCAAACACTCTCATCCATAACCTTGTGGATTTTAAACCATCGACTTAAAGATCAACCGTCTTAGGGTCCCAAATCAAATCTTGATTAATCCCTCTATCCTATCAAAATATACACATTCTCCAAATGTTTACCCTCCTTTAATAAGCTTACTTTGCTACAATCTCTAAGTATTCTCGTACTCTATACTTCCAATTCCATTTAATAGTGACATATGGTTCAATACATCAAGGCTTAACCCATTATGTTTATTTGAACATCACCCAAAATTCACACTTACGCGTCTATAGTTTCATCTAAAATCACTATCCATACATACCATCTCCTAAACCACACAGATATTTGTCACTTATCAAAGAAATATATATTCTCCCTCTTATAATCATCATGATATCCATACTTAACAATCTAAGTTGTGAATCTAGTTTAACTCGAATGCTCGACCTTACCCCTCAAGATATTGACTATTCCTCAAAGCGTCATCTTCCTACCCTAGGTAGTATTCACCCCTAATGTGCAGTGCCCATTGACTTTAATACAAGCCTCTTCCTGGACACCTAAGCACCAAATGTTATTTCAAAAGGAAGCCTCGTCTTTTCAACCATTTCATGATGTTCACATCTCTTTGATAGTTATCAAACTTCATCCAGTCTTGTACTAAAATCTACCACGAAAATATCTAATACTTTTATTAAAATGATTATCCATTTACATCTTTAATTGAAATCCCCTATTAGTCTAACGTTAATCCATATATACCCATGATCTTTGAGTTAACACCAACAACATAGCCTCTGTAACCTTGGAACCATTTCATAAATCTCATGACATCATGATTCGTTTCAACCCTGCCTGACAATTCATCTTTTTGAAGATCTTTTCCACTTCTTGAATCCACTAATCAAGATTTTCTGAGTTCCCATCACCCTTGAACTTTGAAGGATGGTAATAACGAAAATCTTCCAATCTTCTTGACTCAGAAGCACGGATCTCTCTTTCCCTCTTTTCTAGATCCCGTCGAGTATTTGCTCTGATACCACAATTGTAACAACCCATTTTTTTTATAAAAAAAATTTATAAAACAAAGAAATAAAGAAATGTAACAACCTATCAACTTTGTTTTGTTAAGTATAGAAGTTAATGTTTAAAATTGACAATTTTAAAAATAAAATAATTAGATTATTTGTTTTAAAAAAAAAGGCAATATTGTAATATTTGGACAAATAAAGGGCAATGACTTAATTTCCCCTCTACATTTTAAGTATCGTTGTTTTTTTTCTTATTCAGAAAACACACTCTTCCATTCTTGTGTTCCTTCTTCTTCTCCCGTGAACCACCTCCCTCATCCTCCCAAATCTTCAACCCCCATTTTCTTTCATTTTTTTTCAAATCAGTAAACCCAAAAGCATGATAAAGGTCTTAAAACCCATTTTTAAACTTTGCATGTCTCAATTTGTAACTAATCAGCTTCAACAGCGAAGGATGATAACCCAAAATTGAAGAACTTGAGTCAAGGTGACAATTCAAGCAAAAGGCGAGCTCAACAACCAAGTTAATCAGAACATCATCTTCTTCCTTGTCACAACCAGTGAGTTCTTTTTATTAAAGATTTTTATTTTGTTAAGAATAGGGATTTCACTTTCTGAAGTTGAAAATAAAAAAATAATAAAATAAAATAAAATAAAATACAATGGAAGAAAACAACTCACATATTAACCTATAGGAATTTTCGTTGAAAATAAATCAGACGTGCGTATTGTTATTTATGGGTATGATATTTGTGAATGAATTATATATATTAGAAAGAAAAAAATTAATTATCGTGCCTGATTAGATTTAAGGTGATTATGCTTGTCGAGCACGATTTATGCTCGTTACAGATGTTGTCTCTAATGTGTTTGTGAAATTGTGTTATGTTGCATTAATTTCTTTTAAAACGAGGATTTTATGGGTTGAAATTTTTAAATAAATTATTTTACGTTAATGCGGGTTAGGAGAATTAGAGTATGATGAAATGGAATTTTTGCATATAGGTGTCTTTAAAATTTCATCTAAATGATTTTTTTCATGACTTTTATATTGATTATTAAATTCATGACTTTTATATGTTTATTATTTTTCCATGACTTGATGTTGTTACTATTTTCATGACTCGGATGTTGTTTATATTTTTGACTAGGATTTCCGTTTTGAATTAAGGACTTAAGATTAAATTATTATGAGTTTAGTATGTCGCCTAAAGTTATATATAATTGTTATGGATGAATGATGCATTTTATATATGACATAATAAGGGCATTTTATACAAAATATTTCAAGTTTTGTCCAATATCATTAATCATATCATGCATGGTCTTATTCACGGTGGGACATTTAGGTTATTCCATGCATGGGATAACAGGTAAAGGAGAACAATTAGGACGCTGATTAGAGTTTGGCCAGACCACCTTTACCCATCAGGACTCAATATGTAAGACCCATAATTTTGAATTATACTTTATGTATTTTAGTGGATTTTGGTATTGAACTCAGGGGCTTTTTAGCCAAGTTACTAATATTTTGGGAGTTTAAATGACCAAAAAGATATTTTGATGCCCGATTAAGATTACTCGTCGACAAATAAATTAAATTAACTGCGGTGAATCTTTTAAGAAGAATTTAATTCTTGGGAGTTTTGTTAAAAATGTCTCGAGTCGCGACGATAGTAGATATTATTGACCAAAAGTGGTTTGGAGAGGTTATAGGTGAAATGGTAATTTTAATAAATATCTAGATATTTTGAGATATTTGTTAAGTTATAATTAATATATATATATATATATATATATATGTTTGTTTGGTTCTGCTTTCTTTTTCTTTCTTTGGCTTCAAGAATAGAAACCCAAGGATTAGTGGGTAAGAAGGCAAGGATTTCTCAGCTTCATACTTCCTCTTTGATTTGAAAACGAAGAAAAACGGTGTTAGGGATTTTCAAAACGTCAAACGAAAACCTTCACGTTTCGTCTAGATCTATGTTTCGTTTCGCGAAGAGATAGAATGGGAAGTTGTTCACCTCCACTCTACGGTGCTAGTGAACTAACTTTCGAAGCGACGTCGCGAGCGGAGATTTTACCGGATTTACTCGCGGTACCGTAATCACACGTTAAAGCTAACGTTAAGGTAAGGGCTCCTTCCAAACTTTTAGTTTGCATTTAGGGACTTACCTGTGGTTGTGTGGAAAAGAATTTTGTTAGGGTTAAAGTGTTGATTTGGGGAAAATGAATCTAATGCTTTTATGGGTAAAATCTTAGAGTTGGGTTTTGATGATATTGATGAGTGTTTTGTGGAAAATGAATTTAACTCATTTATGTATGATTTTGAAGAAATGAAATTTGAGATGTGTTTGGTTGGATTTTGTGGAGAAATGAATTGATGAGATTTGGTTGAATTGTGGATTGAATTTGTTAATATGTTTGAGTATGTTCTGTGTGGAATTTGAAAACCATTAGAGTTAAACGAGTATTAAGAATGGGGAATCTCTTAATATCTATGTTTACTTAATGTTGTCGTGAAAATCATTAGAGTTAAACGAGTATTAAGAATGGGGAATCTCTTAATATCTACGTTTACTTAATGTTGTCGTGAAAATCACTAGAGTTAAACGAGTATTAAAAATGGGGAATCTTTTAATATCTCTGTTTACTTAATGTTTGCAGTGAAAATCGTTAGAGTTAAACGAGTATTAGAAATGGGGAATCTTTTAATATCTCTGTTTACTTAACGATTGTTGTGAAAATTGTTAGATTTAAATGAGTATTAAAAATGGGGAATCTTTTAATATCTGCATTTGCTTAACGATTGTCTTGGATGGAGTCAGAGTATGCTCATGCATTTCATTTTTTTTGTAAATCGTGCAGACCCGTGATAGGTGGCACCTTGGTAAATAGTACTTTGGCCTGTGATAGGCGGTACATTTACGATTTACGTTTTT
>JBBPBR010000005.1:19706035-19803710 GCA_037974775.1 Cicer pinnatifidum
CTGTGGTTGTGTGGAAAAGAATTTTGTTAGGGTTAAAGTGTTGATTTGGGGAAAATGAATCTAATGCTTTTATGGGTAAAATCTTAGAGTTGGGTTTTGATGATATTGATGAGTGTTTTGTGGAAAATGAATTTAACTCATTTATGTATGATTTTGAAGAAATGAAATTTGAGATGTGTTTGGTTGGATTTTGTGGAGAAATGAATTGATGTGATTTGGTTGAATTGTGGATTGAATTTGTTAATATGTTTGAGTATGTTCTGTGTGGAATTTGAAAACCATTAGAGTTAAACGAGTATTAAGAATGGGGAATCTCTTAATATCTACGTTTACTTAATGTTGTCGTGAAAATAATTAGAGTTAAACGAGTATTAAGAATGGGAAATCTCTTAATATCTACGTTTACTTAATGTTGTCGTGAAAATCATTAGAGTTAAACGAGTATTAAAAATAGGGAATCTTTTAATATCTCTGTTTACTTAATGTTTGCAGTGAAAATCGTTAGAGTTAAACGAGTATTAGAAATGGGGAATCTTTTAATATCTCTGTTTACTTAACGATTGTTGTGAAAATTGTTAGAGTTAAATGAGTATTAAAAATGGGGAATCTTTTAATATCTGCATTTGCTTAATGATTGTCTTGGATGGAGTCAGAGTATGCTCATGCATTTCATTTTTTTTTGTAAATCAAGTAGACCCGTGATAGGTGGCACCTTGGTAATTGGTACTTCGGCCCGCGATAGGCGGTACAATTATGATTTACGGCCCTTCGAGGAGGGTTTTGGTTTGGAATTCCGAGTCCATGCATTTTGGCATATACACATTGCATTAGGGTGCTTGGCACACGAGTCGTGTTTGATTCAAGTTTTGATTGAGTGTTTGAACTTGAGATGTCGTGGTAATTGTGTTGAAATTGCTAAGTGCTATGTATTGATATTGTGTGTAAATGTGATTGATTGTAAAACTATTTCGAAACGCAAGTTGTCGTGGTAGTTGTCTTGAAATTGCTAAGTGTTATGTATTGATAATGTGTGTAAGTGTGATTGATTGTAAAACTATTTCGAAACTCAAGTTGTCGTGGTAATTGTGTTGAAATTGCTAAGTGTTATGTTTTGGAGTTGTGTGTGAATGTGATTGAGTTAGTTTATGTAGTTTTAGAAAAACATTCAGGGAAATCGATTCCCAAATCGATTCTGTGAAAAGCCATTTATCCAAATCGATTTGCCAATCGATTTGATTTGTTACAGGAGCTCAACTATATTGACAAAATCGATGTGCCAATCGATTTTGTAAACATGTTTCATAAAACCATTTAAGAAATCGATTTCCCAATCGATTGTTGTGTCTCCTATTTTCTTGAATCTTTAAAAGATACTGAACTAATCGATTTGCCAATCGATTTGGCTATTACAGTAGCTCAGCTATTTGGTCAAAATCGATTTTCCAATCGATTGGATTTGTTACAGGGGATCATCTATTCATTCAATCGATTGCCCAATCAATTGATTTAAGCCAAGAGTACAGTTTTCACTAAAAACCTTCAAGAAATCGATTTCCCAATCGATTTTGTTAGTAGAAACTCTTACCCTGAGTCAGATAATCGATTGCTCAATTGATTCATCAATGGATTGGTCAGTTATATATTACTTGATTGATTAAAAACCTTATTTTGATTTCATTTTTATTTGGCAAGTATTATATGAACTTTTAGCATATGGAAAACCCTTTTAAGGTGCATGCTAAGTTGAAAGGTTATTTTGTGCATTTAAAAACTTAAGTGTTATGTGTTAACTGTTAATTTCGGTTGGTGACCCTTTACAACTATTGTGGAAATCTGGGCTTTGCCCTCAGATGAGAGCCAGGACAATCCTACCGGTTCGTACCCTGTGGATGGGAATGTAGATGAGAATGCCTGACTGGAGCTATGTTAGGAGGATCTTACGGGACGCGTGGAGATCACTCAGGGTGTATAGTTTTTTTTGTTTGTAGAATGATCAGATTAGGTTGTCATGGAGGGAACATATGTCTTTCTTTTGGATTGCGTTTATTTTAAATTGGAAGACTGTACCTGTACTAATATTGTCAGCATGACATGTTATTTTCGATGGATTCCATGTTCCAATTTTTTATGTGTAAATACTTTAGATTCATATTTTGAAAAAACTTTTCCGCTGCTTGTAAATTATAATGACTTAAATATTTATCCAAAGGTATTTCCTTATTTATTTCTTTGTTAAATGATTTTGTTTTGAAAAAGAAAAATACACCCTCGTTTTGAAAATCAAGGTGTTACATTGTGGTATCAGAGCTTTGGTTTGGTTTTCTTTGGGGGTTGTGGATCCTTTGGTTTAGGTTGTAGGCCAACTGTAAGTTGGGAGTCGTTATCTGATCATGCGTCGGGGTAATTGGTTTTGGGGAAACACTACCTCGAAGAAGGAACGACGTTACAAGAATGAACGTCAATGGGGATGATCAAATGGTTGAAGCTACAAAAAAATGGATGTTTCTACTGTTGCACAGACAACTGCAAAGACTCTGCGAGATTTGGAGAAGAGGGAAAGTAAGATATGTGCTATTGAGTCAAGAGGATTGAAAGATTTTCGTCGTTACCATCCTCCCAAGTTCATGGGTGATAAGAACTCAGAAAGAAGCTGATTAATGGATTCAAGAAATGGAAAAGATCTTCGAGATGACGGATGTTTAGGGTATTTGGTGTTAAAATGCTTAGGCTTTTAGCCCAGTTTTCAGTATTTAGTGAGTTAATTGCCGAAAATATATTTTTGGAAATGGGATTAAAATTATTTGTCGAAGAATAATTTGTTTAAGTTTACGAAGAATTTAATTCTGGGGAGTTTTGTTAAAAATATCTCGAGTCGCGACGATAGTAGATATTTTTGACAAAAAGTGGTTTGAGAGGTTATGGGTGAAATGGTAATTTTATGAAATATCTAGATATTTTATTTAGATATTTGTATTATATATATATATATATATATATATATATATATATATATATATAGAAAGAAAAGGGAAGGAAGGAAAAGGAAAGAAATAGAAAGGAAGGAAAAAGGAAGAAGGGAAAACTAAAAGAAAACATAAAAACATTTTCCACTCTCTGTTACTCGCAAACCTCTCCTTCTCCCTCTTTTCTTCTTCGTTGATTTTGCTTTCTTTTTCTTTCTTTGGCTTCAAGAATAGAAACCCAAGGATTAGTGGGTAAGAAGGCAAGGATTTCTCAGCTTCATACTTCCTCTTTGATTTGAAAACGAAGAAAAACGGTGTTAGGGATTTTCAAAACGTCAAACGAAAACCTTCACGTTTCGTCTAGATCTATGTTTCGTTTCGCGAAGAGATAGAATGGGAAGTTGTTCACCTCCACTCTACGGTGCTAGTGAACTAACTTTCGAAGCGACGTCGCGAGCGGAGATTTTACCGGATTTACTCGCGGTACCGTAATCACACGTTAAAGCTAACGTTAAGGTAAGGGCTCCTTCCAAACTTTTAGTTTGCATTTAGGGACTTACCTGTGGTTGTGTGGAAAAGAATTTTGTTAGGGTTAAAGTGTTGATTTGGGGAAAATGAATCTAATGCTTTTATGGGTAAAATCTTAGAGTTGGGTTTTGATGATATTGATGAGTGTTTTGTGGAAAATGAATTTAACTCATTTATGTATGATTTTGAAGAAATGAAATTTGAGATGTGTTTGGTTGGATTTTGTGGAGAAATGAATTGATGAGATTTGGTTGAATTGTGGATTGAATTTGTTAATATGTTTGAGTATGTTCTGTGTGGAATTTGAAAACCATTAGAGTTAAACGAGTATTAAGAATGGGGAATCTCTTAATATCTATGTTTACTTAATGTTGTCGTGAAAATCATTAGAGTTAAACGAGTATTAAGAATGGGGAATCTCTTAATATCTACGTTTACTTAATGTTGTCGTGAAAATCACTAGAGTTAAACGAGTATTAAAAATGGGGAATCTTTTAATATCTCTGTTTACTTAATGTTTGCAGTGAAAATCGTTAGAGTTAAACGAGTATTAGAAATGGGGAATCTTTTAATATCTCTGTTTACTTAACGATTGTTGTGAAAATTGTTAGATTTAAATGAGTATTAAAAATGGGGAATCTTTTAATATCTGCATTTGCTTAACGATTGTCTTGGATGGAGTCAGAGTATGCTCATGCATTTCATTTTTTTTGTAAATCGTGCAGACCCGTGATAGGTGGCACCTTGGTAAATAGTACTTTGGCCTGTGATAGGCGGTACATTTACGATTTACGTTTTTTGTAAATTGTGCAGACCCGTGATAGGTGGCACCTTGGTAAATAGTACTTTGGCCTATGATAGGTGGCACCTTGGTAAATAGTACTTTGGCATGTGATAGGCGGTACATTTACGATTTACGTTTCTTTTTAGTAAACCGTGCAAACCCGTGATAGGTGGCACCTCGGTAAATGGTACTGGCCCGTGATAGGCAGTACGTTTATGGTTTACGCTTTTTAGTAAATCATGCAGACCCGTGATAGGTGGCATCTCGGTAATTGGTACTTCATCCTGCGATAGGCGGTACTATTATGATTTACTGCCCTTCAAGGAGGGTTTTGGTTTGGAATTTCGAGTCCATGCATTCTGGCATATACACATTGCATTAGGGTGCTTGGCACACGAGTCGTGTTTGATTCAAGTTTATGATTGAGTGTTTGAACTTGAGTTGTCGTGGTAGTTGTGTTGAAATTGCTAAGTGTTATGTATTGATATTGTTTGTAAGTGTGATTGATTGTAAAACTATTTCGAAACTCAAGTTGTTGTGGTAGTTGTGTTGAAATTGCTATGTGTTATGTTTTGGAGTTGTGTGTGAATGTGATTGAGTTAGTTTATGTAGTTTTAGAAAAACATGCAGGGAAATCGATTCCCAAATCAATTCTGTGAAAAGCCATTTATCCAAATCGATTTGCCAATCGGTTTGATTTGTTATAGGAGCTCAGCTATTTTGACAAAATCGATGTGCCAATCGATTTTGTAAATATGTTTCATAAAACCATTTAAGAAATTGATTTCCCAATCGATTGTTGTGTCTCTTGTTTTCTTGAATCTTGAAAAGATATTGAACTAATCGATTTGCCAATCGATTTGGCTATTACAGTAGCTCAGCTATTTGGTCAAAATCGATTTGTCAATCGATTGGATTTGTTATAGGGGCTCAACTATTCATTCAATCGATTGCCCAATCGATTGATTTAAGCCCAGAGTACAGGTTTCACTAAAAACCTTCCAGAAATCAATTTCCCAATCGATTTGCTTAGTAGAAACTCTTACTCTGAGTCAGATAATCGATTGCTCAATTGATTCATCAATGGATTGGTCAGTTATATATTACTTGATTGATTAAAAACCTTATTTTGATTTTATTTTTATTTGGCAAGTATTATATGAACTTTTAGCATATGGAAAACCCTTTTAAGGTGCATGCTAAGTTGAAAGGTTATTTTGTGCATTTAAAAACTTAAGTGTTATGTGTTAACTGTTAATTTCGGTTGGTGACCCTTTACAACTATTGTGGAAATCTGGGCCTTGCCCTCAGATGAGAGCCAGGACAATCCTACCGGTTCGTACCCTGTGGATGGGAATGTAGATGGGAATGCCTGACTGGAGCTATGTTAGGAGGATCTTACGGGGAGCGTGGAGTTCACTTAGGGTGTATAGTTTTTTTGTTTGTAGAATGATCAGATTAGGTTGACATGGAGGGAACATATATCTTTCTTTTGGATTGCGTTTATTTTAAATTGGAAGATTGTACATGTACTAATATTGTCAGCATGACATGTTATTTTTGATGGATTCCATGTACCACTTTTTGATGTATAAATACTTTGGATTCATATTTCGAAAAACTATTCCGCTGCTTGTAAATTATAATGACTTAAACATTTATCCAAAGGTATTTCCTTATTTATTTCTTTGTTAAATGATTTTGTTTTGGAAAAAAAAATACACCCTCGCTCAGAAAATCGGGGTGTTACATTGTGGTATCAAAGCTTTGGTTTGGTTTTCTTTGGGGGCTTTGGAGCCTTTGGTTTAGGTTGTAGGCCAACTGTAAGTTGTGAGTCGTCATCTGATCATGCGTCGGGGTAATTGGTCTGAGTTGTCAGATCAGAGATAGTTATTATGTGTTGATATATTCGAAAGTTAGTTTTAGAACTATTCAATGTAGCGTTAACACTCTTCTTGGTGTTGGTTTTGGGGAAACACTACCTCCAAGAAGGAACGACGTTGCAAGAATGAACGTCAGTAGGGATGATCAAATGGTTGAAGTTACAAATAACATGGATGTTTCTGCTGTTGCACAGGCAACTGCAAAGACTCTGTCGGATCTGGAGAAGAGGGAAAGAGAAATATGTGCTATTGAGTCAAGAGGATTAAATGATTTTCGTCGTTACCATCTTCCCAAGGTTCAAGGGTGATGAGAACTCAGAAAAAAAGCTGATTAATGGATTCAAGAAATGGAAAAGATCTTCGAGATGACGTATTGTCAGGCAGAGTTGAAGCAAATCATGACGACATGGAATTTATGAAATGGTTCCAAGGACACAGAAGCTATGTGTTGGTGTTAACTCGAAGATGATGAGTATGGATAGATTAACATTAGACTAATAAGATATCTCAAGTAAAGATCTAAGTGGAGGACTTTTGTTAAGAAAAGTATTAGATGTTCTCCTAGTAGATTTTAGGATGAAACTGGATGAAGTTTGACAACTGTCAAAGAGATGTGAACATCATGGAAGTGTTGAGAAGATGAGGCTTCCATGCACTTTAGGAGTAAATACTCCTTTGGTTAGATAAAATACGCTTTGAGGAATAGTTGATACCTTGAGGGATAAAGTCGAGCATTCCAGTTAGACTAGATTCGCAACTTGGATTATTAAGTATAAATCTCATGACGAGTATAGGAGTGAGACTATATATTTTGTTGATAAGTGACAAATCTCTTTGTGGTTTAGGAGATAGTAAGTATGGATAGTGATATTGGATGAATCTATAGACATGTAAATGTGAATTTGAGCGGTGTTCGGAAAAACATAATGAGTAAGCCTTGATGTATTGAACTCTATGTTACCATTAAGTGGAATTTGAAGTATCGAGTACGAGAATACTTCGAGATTGTGGTAAATTAAGTTTTGAGAGTCTATTAAAGGATGAAAAATACAAAGAGGATGTTAATATTTTGATAGGTCGGAAGGATTATTTGAGATTTGATTTGGGACCCTAAGATGGTTGATATTTTTAGTTGATGATTTAAAATCCACAAGGTTGGATGGAGGACCAAGTAATGCTTAGAACATTCATAATCGAAGGAGTTGAGGCAGAAGTGATAAATAATTCATGTTAAGGATAGAAGTGTTTGGAGATTTTGAGGATCAAATTTTAGAATCCTATTTTGATGGCCGATTAAAATTACTCGTCGATAAATAAATTAAATTAAGTACGGTGAATCATTTACGAAGAATTTAATGCGTTATGGGTGAACTGGTAATTTTAATAAATATCTAGATTTGGAGATATTTGTTAAAAGTAATTAATATATATGTTTGTGTGGAGGGAAAAGGAAGAAAATAGAAAGGAAAGAAGGAAAAAGAAAGAAGAGAAATAGAAAGGAAAGAAAACAAAACTCCTTCTTCTTCCTCTGCCTCGCGCACCACCATTTTCATCCTTCTTCCATTTTCGTTTTCTTTGCTTCCTTTTGTTCAAGAATAGAAACCCAAGGCTGGGTGGGTGATAGGACAAGGATTTCTCAACTTCACTCTTCCTCGTAGATTCGAAAACGAAGAAAAACGGTGTTAGGGATTTTAAAACCGTCAAACACAAACCTCCCCATTTCATCTAGATCTAAGCTTCGTTTCGCGAAGAGATAGAAGGGAAAGTTGCTCACTACCACGCTACGGTGCAAGGGAACCAACTTTGGAAGCGACGTCGCGAGCAGAGATTTTACCAGATTTACTTGCGGTACCATAATCGCATGTTAAAGCTAACGTGAAGGTAAGGGCTCCTTCCAAACTTTTAGTTTGCATTTAGGGACTTATATGTGATTGTGTGGAAAATAATTTTTTTAGGGTTGGAGTATTGATTTGGGGAAAATGAATCTAAGGCTTTATGGGTAAAATCTTAGAGTTAGATTTTGGCGATAGTGATGGATGTTTCGTGGAAAATGAATTTAACTCATTTGTGTATGATTTTGAGTAAATGAAATTTGATGTGTGTGAGTGGTATGATGTGATGATTTGTGTTCATCGTAATTGACGTATTCATAATTAATGCTTATGAAATTTGATATGTGTATGTTGGATTTTGTGGAGAAACGAATTGATGTGTTTTGGTGTGAGTTGTGGATTGGATCTGATAATAGGTTTGAGTTTGTTTTGTGTGGAATTTGAAAACCATTAGAGTTAAACGAGTATTAAGAATGGGGAATCTCTTAATGTCTACGTTTACTTAATGTTGTCATGAAAACCATTAGAGTTAAACGAGTATTAAAAATGGGGAATCTTTTAATATCTCTATTTACTTAATGTTTGATGTGAAAATCGTTTAAGTTAAATGAGTATTGAGAATGAGAAATTTCTTAATATCTTGGTTTACTTAGTGTTTGCCATGAAAACTATTAGAGTTAAACGAGTGTTAAAAATGGGGAATCTTTTAATATCTCTGTTTACTTAATGTGTGTAGTAAAGGTCGTTTAAGTTAAACGAGCATTAAGAAGTGGGAATCTCTTAATAGCTAAGTTTACATAATGATTGTCATGAAAATTGTTAGAGTTAAATGGGGAATCTTTTAATATCTGCATTTACTTAACGATTATCGTGATAGAGTCAGTGTATGCTCATGCATTTCATTTTGGTAAATTGTGCTGACCCGTGATAGGTGGCACCTCGGTAAACAGTACTGACCCGTGATAGGTGGTACGTTTACGATTTACGTTTTTTGTAAATTGTCCTGACCTGTGATAGGTGGCACCTCGATAAATAGTACGTTGGCCTGTGATAGGCGGTACGTTTACGATTTACGCTTTTTCTTTTAGTAAATCGTGTTGACCCGTGATAGGTGGCACCTCGGTAAACAATACTGACCCGTGATAGGTGGTACGTTTACGATTTACACCTTTTAGTAAATCATGCTGACCCTTGATAGGTGGCACCTCGGTAATTGGTACTTTGGCATGCGATAGGCAGTACAATTATGATTTACCGCCCTTCGAGGAGGGTTTTGGTTTGGAATTCCGAGTCCATGCATTTTGGCATATACGGATTGCATTAGGGTTTTTGGCACACGAGTCGTGTTTGATTCAAGGGTATGATTGAGTGTTTGAACTTGAGATGTCATTGTGATTGTGATGATTTTACTAAGTGTTATGTTTTGGAACAAATTGTGTGTAAGTGTAATTGATTGTAAAACTATTTCGGAACTCAAGTTGTCGTGGTGATTGTGTGGAAATTGCTAAGTGTTATGTGTTGGAGTTGTGTGTGAATGTGATTGAGTCAGTTTATGTAGTTTTAGGAAAACATGCAGGGAAATCGATTCTATTAAAAGCTATTCCTCAAAATCGATTTGGCAATCGATTGGATTTATCACAGGAGCTCATCCATTTTGACAAAATCGATTTACCAATCGATTTGGCCATTGCAGGAGCTCAGCCATTTTGACAAAATCGATTTGGAAATCGCTTGGCTTTAATACAGGGGCTCAGTTATTCATTCAATTGATTTCCCAATCGATTGATTTAAGCTCAGAGTACAGGTTTCACTAAATACCTTCTTCCAAATCGATTTCCCAATCGATTGACTTATTGGAAATTCTCATTCTGAGTTAGATAATCGATTGCTCAATTGGTTTATCAATGGATTGGTCAGTTATTTATTACTTGATTGATTGAAATTTTTATTTGGATTTCATTGTTATTTGGCAAGTGATACATGAACTTTTAGCATATGGAAAACCCCTTTAAGGTGCATGCTAAGTTGAAAGGTTATTTTGTGCATTTAAAAACTTAAATGTTATGTGTTAACTGTTAATTTCGGTTGGTGACCCTTTACAACTATTGTGGAAATCTAGGCTTTGCCCTCAGATGAGAGCCAGGACAATCCTACCGGTTCGTACCCTGTGGATGGGAATGTAGATGGGAACGCCTGACTGGAGCTATGATAGGAGGATCTTACGGGGCGCGTGGAGATCACTCAGGGCGTATAGTTTTTTTGTTTATAGAATGATCAGATTAGGTTGACATGGAGGGAAGAGGGACATTATACTAGTGCTTGTACCTCTAATGTTCTCACCTGTTACAATTGTCAGAAGCCAGGGCACATGGCAAGGGATTGCACGGCTCCAAAGGTGGAACCAGTTGTGAATGTAGCTAGGGCTACTCGTCCTACTACTAGAGGATGCATTTATTGTGTGAGTGCTGAAGATGGGAATCCATCTGGCAATCTGATTCAACGTGACTGTGAGATTGCAGGTAACACTCTAACTACACTTTTTGATTCGGGGGCGACCCTGTAACACCCCGATTTTCAAAGCGAGGGTGTATTTTTTTTTCAAAAACAAAATCATTTAATCAAAGAAAATACATAAGGAAACACCTTTGGATAGATAATAAAATCATTATAATTTACAAGCAGCGGAAAAGTTTTTCGAAATATGAATCCAAAGTATTTACACAACAACAAATGATACATTAGAACCCATTCAAATAAGATGTCATACTGACAATATTAGTAAAGATACAGTTTTCCAGTTCAAAATAATGTAATCCAAAAGAAAGACATATGTTCCCTCTATGTCATCCTAATCTGATCATTCTACAAAAAAACAATAGCTATACACCCTGAGTGATCTCCACGCGCCCCGTAAGATCCTCCTAACATAGCTCCAGTCATGCATTCCCATCTACATTCCCATCCATAGGGTACGAACCGGTAGGATTGTCCTGGCTCTCATATGAGGGCAAAGCCCAGATTTCCACAATAGTTGTAAAGGGTCACCAACCAAAATTAACTATTAACACATAACATTACATTTTTAAATGCACAAATAACCTTTCAACTTAGCATGCACCTTAAAAGGGTTTTCCATATGTTCAAAGTTCATATAATGCTTACCAAATAAAAATGAAATCAAAATAAGTCTCAAATCAATTGATGAACCAACTGAGCAATCGATTATCTAACTCAAAATAAGAATTTCTACTAAGCCACTCGATTTCCAAATCGATTTCCTGAAGGTTTTCAGTGAAATTTGAACTCTGGGCTTAATTCAATCGATTGGGAAATCGATTGAATGAATAACTGAGCCCCTGTATTAATGCCAATCGATTTCCAAATCGATTTTGTCAGTTTTGCTGAGTTCCTGTATGGCCAAATCGATTTCCAAATCAATTTCTTAAATGGTTTTGAAAAACATATTTTAAAATCGATTGTCAAATCGATTTTGTCAAATTAGCGAAGTCCCTGTAACTCATCCAATCGATTGGGAAATCGATTTCCCTGCATATTCTTCCAAAAATACATAAACTAACTCAATCACATTCATACACAACTCCAAATCTTAACACTTAGCAATTCCCACACAATCACCACGACATTATGAGCTTCGAAATCGTTTTGCAATCAAACATGCTATCACACAATTCCAAAACATAACTCTTAGTAAAATCAACGCAATCACAATGACATCTCAAGTTCAAACACTCAATCATAAACTTGAATCGAACACACTTACACACAATTTGTTAAAAAATATAGCACTTAGTAATATCATCACAATCACAATGACATCTCAAGTTCAAACACTCAATCATACACTTGCATCAAACACGACTCGTGTGTCAAGCATCCTAATGCAATGCGTATATGCCAAAATGCATGGACTCGGAATTCCAAACTAAAACCCTCCTCGAAGGGCCGTAAATCATAATTGTACCGCCTATCGCAGACCAAAGTACCAATTACCGAGGTGCCACCTATCACGGGTCAGCACGATTTACTAAAAACGTAAATCGTAAACGTACCACCTATTACGGGTCAGTACTGTTTACCGACGTGCCACCTATCACTGGTCAGCATGATTTACTAAAAGAAAAGCGTAAATTGTAAACGTACCGCCTATCACAGGCCAAAGTACTATTTACCGAGGTGCCACCTATCACGAGTCAGCATAATTTACCAAAAAACGTAAATCGTAAACGTACCACCTATCACGGGTCAGTACTGTTTATCGAGGTGCCACCTATCACGGGTCAGCATAATTTACCAAAATGAAATGCATGAGCATACACCGACACCATCCACAACAATCGTTAAGTAAATGCAGATATTAAAAGATTCCCCATTTTTAATACTCATTTAACTTAAACGATTTTCACAACAACATTAAGTAAACAAGTCATTAAGAGATTCCCCATTCTTAATACTCGTTTAACTTAAACGATTTTCACAACAAACATTAAGCAAACATAAATATTAAGAGATTCCCCATTCTTAATACTCTTTTAACTTAAACGATTTTCCAAAACAAACTTTAAGTAAACAAGACATTAAGAGATTCCCCATTCTTTATACTCATTTAACTAAAACGCTTTTCACAAACACACATTAAGTAAACAAGACATTAAGAGATTCCCCATTCTTAATACTCATTTAACTTAATGTTTTTCAAATTCCACACAAAACAAACTCAAACATATTATCCAATTCAATCAACGATTCACACCAAAACACATCGATTCATTTCTCCACAAAATCCAACCATACACATATCAAATTTCATTAGTATTAATTAAGAACGTGTCAAATATGACGAACACAAATCAACACAACCCACCACTCAAAAACAACAACTTTCATTTACTCAAAATCATACATTAATGAGTTTAAATTCATTTTCCACGAAACATTCATCAATATAACCAAAACCTAACTCTAAGATTTTACCCATAAAGCCTTAGATTCATTTTCCCCAAATCAACACTTCAACCCTAACGAAATCTTTTCCACACATCCACAGTTAAGTCCCTAAATGCAAACTAGAAGTTTGGAAGGAGCCCTTACCTTCACGTTAGCTTTCACGTTCGATTACGGTACCGCGAGTAAATCCGGTAAAATCTCCGCTCGCAACGTCGCTTCCAAAGTTGGTTCCCTAGCACCGTAGCGTGGTAGTGAGCAACTTTCCCTTCTATCTCTTCGTGAAACGAAGCTTAGATCTAGATGAAACGGGGAGGTTTGTGTTTGACGGTTTTGAAATCCCTAACACCGTTTTTCTTCGTTTTCGAATCAAAGAGGAAGAGTGAACTTGAGAAATCCTTGTCCTATCACCCACCCAACCTTGGGTTTCTATTCTTTAACAAAAGCAAGCAAAGAAAATGAAAATGGAAGAAGATGGGAGGATGTTTCACGCAAGGCAGAGGAAGAAGATGAATTTCCCTTCTTTTCTTTCTTTTCTTTTTCCTTTCTCTCTTTTTCCTTCCTCTCTGTTTCTTTTCTTTCTATCCTCTTTCCTTTTTCCCTCCACACAAACATATATACATATTTATATATATTAATTACTTTTAACAAATATCTCCAAATCTAGATATTTATTAAAATTACCAGTTCACCCATAACGCATTAAATTCTTCCTAAAGGATTCACCGTACTTAATTTAATCTATTTATCGACGAGTAATTTTAATCGACCATCAAAATATCTTTTTTTGGTCATATAAACTCCAAAATATTAATAACTTTGGCTAAAAAGCCTCCGAGTTCAATACCAAAATACACTAAAATACATCAAGTATACTTTAAAATTATGGGTCTTACAGACCCATTCCTTCATTGCTATGGATTGTGTAAATCGTTTGAAGTTATCTGTGTCTGCTTTACCTTTTGATTTGGTCGTTTCCACACCTGCTAAGACTTTGACAGTAAATTCTGCATGTTTACATTGTCAAATGACTATTCAAAATAGGGATTTCTTGGTTAATTTGATTTGTTTACCGCTACAATCACTCGAGGTCATTCTCGGTATGGATTGGATGTCGTACCATTAGGTGATCTTGGATTGTGCTCGTAAATTGGTTCTTTTCCCCGAACCAGGAGTTGTTAAGTATTTAGCCGCTAACAAACTCCGAGTGCCGTTAAGTGAAGGGACTCATGAGTTTTTGTCTCTGGCTAATGTGGAGGCAAAGATAAATGTGAACATAGAAGATGTGATGCTTGTCAATGAGTATCGGGATGTATTTCCAACGGAAATTCCAGGATTGCCACCGGTAAGAGAAGTGGAATTTTTCATTGATTTGCACCCAGGAACGGGACCAATTTCAATTGCGCCGTACCGAATGTCACCATTGGAGTTAAATGAGCTCAAAGGCCAAATTGAAGATTTGTTGAAGAAGAAATTTATTAGACCAAGTGTATCGCCATGGGGAGCTCCAGTTTTACTAGTTAAGAAGAAGGACGGAAGCTCGCGTTTATGTGTGGATTATAGATAGCTTAATAAGGCAACTATTAAGAATCGGTATCCTTTGCCACGCATTGATGATTTAATGGATCAATTGAGAGGGGTCGCGATATTCTCAAAGATTGACTTGAAGTCGGGTTACCATCATATTCGAGTAAGGGAAGGAGATATTCAGAAAACAGCTTTCAGAACCCGTTATGGACATTATGAATATCTGGTTATTGCGTTTGGAGTTACCAATGCACCAGCAATTTTCATGGACTACATGAACATAATCTTTAATTCATTCCTTGATAAATATGTTGTGGTGTTTATTGATGATATATTGATTTATTCAAGAACTGAAGAGGAGCATGGAGAACATTTACGTCAAGTTCTTGAGATTTTACGCGAGAAGCAATTGTATGCTAGTCTGTCAAAGTGTGAATTTTGGCTAGAGAAAGTGAGTTTCTTAGGACATGTGATAACCAAGGAAGGAATCACTATAGATCCGGCTAAGGTTGAGGCGGTTCTTGCTTGGAAACAGCCTCAGACTGTCACTGACATACGAAGTTTTGTAGGACTGGCAGGGTACTACAGGAGGTTTATTGAAGGTTTTGCTAAGATTGTGATTCCATTGACACAACTTACCAAAAAAGATCAACCGTTCGCACAGACGGAGAAGTGTGAGGAAACTTTTTAGTTACTAAAGAGAAAATTGACGACCTCACCAGTATTGGTGTTACCGTAATCAGATGAACCCTATGAAGTTTATTGTGATGCATCCCACCAAGGGTTGGGATGTGTTCTGATGCAACAAAAGAAAGATGTAGCTTATGCCTCAAGGCAATTGAAGATTCATGAGAGAAACTATCCTACTCATGATTTGGAGCTTGCTGCGTTCACAATGTTCAGTGACCATAAAAGTTTGAAATATTTGTTTGATCAGAAGGAGTTGAACATGCGCCAGAGACGATGGATGGAGACTCTCAAGGATTTTGATTTCACACTGCAGTACCACCTTGGGATGGCCAATGTAGTGGCTGATGCGTTGAGTAGAAGAAGTGTATCAGTGTCTTCAACAATTATGGCCAGACAACAAGAGTTGTGGGAAGCTTTTAGAGACCTACACTTGAACGTAGAGTTTGCACCGGGAATTTTGAAATTCGGAATGATTAAGATTTCGAGTGGACTACTTGAAGACATTGCAAATTCTCAAGATGACGTCTTGATTCAAGAGAAGAGGAACCTGATACTGCAAAGGAAGACGACGGAGTTCAAGATTGGATCAGATAATATTTTGCGATGTAATGGTAGGATTTGTGTACCAAAAATTACAGATATGAGAAAAACAATTTTAGAAGAGGCTCATAAGAGTAAGTTGAGTATTCATCCTGGGGCAACAAAGATGTATCAGGATTTGAGACAGAATTACTGGTGGCCAGGAATGAAGAAACTTGTCTAACTTGTCAGAAAGCGAAGGTGGAACATCAGCGACCTACTGGGATATTGCAACCTTTAGATATAACTGAATGGAAGTGGGACAGCATTTCCATGGATTTTATAACTGGATTGCCTAAAACAAAGAGAAAGAATGATTCTATATAGGTGATAGTGGATCGATTGACTAAATCCGCCCACTTTTTTCCAGTAAAGACCACTTATAAGGTAGATCAGCTAACAGAGATCTACATTGCTGAAATTGTGAGGTTACATGGGGTACCATCGAGTATTGTATCAGACCATGATCCTAAGTTCACATCACATTTTTGGGGAGCATTGCACGAAGCATTGGGAACGAAACTACGATTGAGTTCAGCTTACCATCCACAAACGGACGGACAGACTGAAAGGACGAATCAGTCCCTGGAAGATCTGTTGAGAGCATGTGTATTAGATGATCGAGGAAGTTGGGATGATGTACTTCCGTTGATTGAGTTCACCTACAACAATAGTTTCCACGCAAGTATTGCAATGGCACCATATGAGGCTTTACATGGGCGCAAGTGTAAAACGCCCTTGTGTTGGTATAAGGATGGTGAAAATATGATCGTCGGACCAGAGATGGTGCAACAGACTACGGCTAAGGTAAAGAAGATCAAGGAGAAAATGAAGACTTCACAAGATCGTCAGAAAAGTTACGCGGACAAACGTCGCAGACTTTTAGAATTCGAACAGGGTGATCATGTATTTCTAAGAGTCACACCTACTATTGGAGTTGGTAGAGCCTTGAAATCGAAGAAGTTGACTCCAAAATTCATTGGACCATATCAGATTTCTACACGAATTGGGCCTGTTGCTTATCGGATTGCATTGCCTCCGATACTGTCCAATATTCATGACGTGTTTCATGTGTCACAATTGAGGAAATATCTTGCAGATCCATCCCATGTGATCGAACCAGACACGATTCAACTGAAGGATAACCTGTCATTCGAAGTACCACCTATGAGAATTGATGACAGGAAGATTCAGCGATTGAGGACCAAGGATGTTTCGTTGGTCAAGGTGATTTGGAACCCAATTATTGGAGATGCGACTTGGGAACTGGAGAGCATGATGAGAGAACAACACCCAGAGTTATTTATCGATGCATAGTTTCGAGGACGAAACTAATTTTAGGGGGGTAGTAATGTAAGACCCATAATTTTAAAGTATACTTTATGTGTTTTAGTATATTTTTGGTTTTGAACTCGTAGGCTTTTTAGCCAAAGTTATTAGTATTTTGGAGTTTATATGACCAAAAAGATATTTTGATGGCCGATTAAAATTACTCGTGGATAAATAAATTAAATTAAGTACGGTGAATCCTTTACGAAGAATTTAATGCGTTATGGGTGAACTGGTAATTTTAATAAATATCTAGATTTTGATATATTTGTTAACAATAATTAATATATAAATATATATATATATATATATGTGTGTGTGTGTGTGTGTGTGTGTGTGTGTGTGTGTGGAAATAAAAGGAAGAAAATAGAAAGGAAAGAAGGAAAAAGAAAGAAGAGAAATAGAAAGGAAAGAAAACAAAACTCCTTCTTCTTCCTCTGCCTCGCGCACCACCATTTTCATCCTTCTTCCATTTTTGTTTTCTTTTCTTCCTTTTGTTCAAGAATAGAAACCCAAGGCTGGGTGGGTGATAGGACAAGGATTTCTCAACTTCACTCTTCCTCGTTGATTCGAAAACAAAGAAAAACGGTGTTAGGGATTTTAAAACCGTCAAACACAAGCCTCCCCATTTCATCTAGATCTAAACTTCGTTTCGCGAAGAGATAGAAGGGAAAGTAACCCACTACCATGCTACGATGCTAGGGAACCAACTTTGGAAGCGATGTCGTGAGCGGAGATTTTACCATATTTACTCGTGATACCGTAATCGCACGTTAAAGCTAACGTGAAGGTAAGGGCTCCTTCCAAACATTTAGTTTGCATTTAGCGACTTATCTGTGGTTGTGTGGAAAAGAATTTTGTTACGGTTGGAGTATTGATTTGGGGAAAATGAATCTAAGGCTTTATGGGTAAAATCATAGAGTTAGGTTTTGGCGATATTGATGGATGTTTCGTGGAAAATGAATTTAACTCATTTGTGTATGATTTTGAGTAAGTGAAATTTGATGTGTTTGAGTGGTATGATGTGATGATTTGTGTTCATCGTAATTGACGTATTCATAATTAATGCTTATGAAATTTGATATGTGTATGTTGGATTTTGTGGAGAAACGAATTGATGTGTTTTGGTGTGAGTTGTGGATTGGATCTGATAATAGGTTTGAGTTTGTTTTGTGTGGAATTTGAAAACCATTAGAGTTAAACGAGTATTAAGAATGGGGAATTTATTAATGTCTATGTTTACTTAATGTTGTCGTGAAAACCATTAGAGTTAAACGAGTATTAAAAATGGGGAATCTTTTAATATCTCTGTTTACTTAATGTTTGTTGTGAAAATCGTTTAAGTTAAATGAGTATTTAGAATGGGGAATCTCTTAATATCTTGGTTTACTTAGTGTTTGCCGTGAAAACTATTAGAGTTAAACGAGTGTTAAAAATGGGGAATCTTTTAATATCTCTGTTTACTTAATGTGTGCAGTGAAGGTCGTTTAAGTTAAACGAGTATTAAGAATGGGGAATCTCTTAATAGCTAAGTTTACTTAATGATTGTCATGAAAATTGTTAGAGTTAAATGAGTATTAAAAATGGGGAATCTTTTAATATTTGTATTTACTTAACGATTGTCGTGATAGAGTCAGTGTATGCTCATTCATTTCATTTTGGTAAATTGTGCTGACCTGTGATAGGTGGCACCTCGATAAAAAGTACTGACCAGTGATAGGTGGTACGTTTACGATATACGTTTTTGGTAAATTGTGCTGACCCATGATAGGTGGCACCTCGGTAAACTGCACTTTGGCCTGTGATAGGCAGTACGTTTACGATTTACGCTTTTTCTTTTAGTAAATAGTGCTGACCCGTGATAGGTGGCACCTCGGTAAACAGTACTGACCCGTGATAGGTGGTACGTTTACGATTTCCGCTTTTTAGTAAATCGTGCTGACCCGTGATAGGTGGCACCACGGTAATTGGTACTTTGGCCTGCGATAGGCGGTACAATTATGATTTACGGCCCTTCAAGGAGGGTTTTGGTTTGGAATTCTGAGTCCATGCATTTTGGCATATACTCATTGCATTAGGGTGCTTGGCACACGAGTCGTGTTTGATTCAAGTGTATGATTGAGTGTTTGAACTTGAGATGTCATTGTGATTGTGATGATTTTACTAAGTGTTATGTTTTGGAACAAATTGTGTGTAAGTGTAATTGATTGTAAAACTATTTTGGAACTCAAGTTGTCGTGGTGATTGTGTGGAAATTGCTAAGTGTTATGTGTTGGAGTTGTGTGTGAATGTAATTGAGTCAGTTTATGTAGTTTTAGAAAAACATGCATGGAAATCGATTCCCAAATCGATTCTATTAAAAGCTATTCCTCAAAATCGATTTGGCAATCGATTGGATTTATCACAGGAGCTCATCCATTTTGACAAAATCGATTTACCAATCGATTTGGCCATTGCAGGAGCTTAGCCATTTTGACAAAATCGATTTGGAAATCGCTTGGCTTTAATACAGGGGCTTAGTTATTCATTCAATCGATTTCCCAATCAATTGATTTAAGCTCAGAGTATAGGTTTCCAAATCGATTGGCTTAGTGGAAATTCTCATTCTGAGTTAGATAATCGATTGCTCAATTGGTTTATCAATGGATTGGTCAGTTATTTATTACTTGATTGATTGAAAACTTTATTTGGATTTCATTGTTATTTGGCAAGTGATACATGAACTTTTAGCATATGGAAAACCCCTTTAAGGTGCATGCTAAGTTGAAAGGTTGTTTTGTGCATTTAAAAACTTAAATGTTATGTGTTAATTGTTAATTTCGGTTGGTGACCCTTTACAACTATTGTGGAAATCTGGGCTTTGCCCTCAGATGAGAGCCAGGATAATCCTACCGGTTCGTACCCTGTGGATGGGAATGTAGATTGGAACGCCTGACTGGAGCTATGATAGGAGGATCTTACGGGGAGCGTGGAGATCACTCAGGGCGTATAGTTTTTTTGTTTATAGAATGATCAGATTAGGTTGACATGGAGGGAACAGATGTCTTTCCTGTGGAGTGCTTTTATTTTATTTGGAAGAATGTACCTGTACTAATATTGTCAACATGACATGCTATTTTCGATGGATCCCATGTACCACTTTTTGATGTGTAAATATTTTGGATTCATATTTCGAAAAACTTTTCCGCTGCTTGTAAATTATAATGACTTAAATATTTATCCAAAGGTATTACCTTATTTATTTCTTCGTTAAATGATTTTGTTTTGAAAAAAAAATATACACTCTCGCTTTGAAAATCGAGGTGTTACAGTGAAAAAGAAGAGATGTAACGAATGATTTATGATTTAGTTGTTGTTCTTGGGAAATCAAGCATTGAGATTTAAACTGAGTGTTTTAGTGACTAGACGAACAATGAAAGGTATGTGGGTCTTTGAGATATTTTACTGCAAAATTTATGAGGATGAAGTTATAGATAATTATTTCTTAAGAAATGCTTATGAGGAACGTTTGAGAAATAATTCTTTAGGACATTCGATTGTTAGGATTCTTTCAGTTTGTATCTCGGTGAAGGTTGAGAAGGAATAAGAATCCAGCGAGTGAACCAAATATTGGATAATGTGCCAAGAAATTTGTTGGAGCAGCACATAGAGATTGTAACTTATGACAATTAAAGATTCAAGAAAGGAATTATTTCAACTATAATTCAGACATTATTATTATAAAGGCATTACTTAAGTGCATGTCAGGGGAGTTGTCATTGTGTTCGTCAATCAAAGGAGTTAAATGTTTGTTTGATAGGAAACAATTGAACATGAAATGGAAAAGTGATGGAGTGAATACAATGCGTTTGACCTGTCATAATGAAAGGATAATCATGGAGTTGCAAATGAAGGACGCAACGAAATTGAGAAGTATCGGAATGAATGTTGGCAATAGACGTAGGAGAATTATTTTTGAGTTTGTGCGGAATTACGAAGTATGTAAGAAATTTTCTAGTGAAGCGTGAATTGTGGTTTTAGGCATGAGACAAACATAGACCTTGATATGTGAATTAAATTCAAGTTGGATTTTGATGGAAATATGACTCTTGAAAAGAAGGTTATGGGTCCTAAGTAGTATAGTCTTTGGCATGATTTCGAAAATATTTGAGGAAGCTTGGATCACCAAGCAGATGTGGGGATAGAATTATTAAAGTTATAATTGGAATAACATACTGATAAGAACACTACGGTTTGACGTAGTTGTAATATTAAAGAAGAATCGAGGATTTGTGGATAATGGATAAATTTAGGAGTCCTCAACTGTAGTGATTGTTTTGTGCTCAGTGTGTTGGTGTCATGCTTAGTGTTTCGATTTGGTACCAAATGGATGTTTTGTACCAAGTGGATGCAAATGAGGCTATGTGACATAGCTATTGGAAATGGTACTTCGTCGACAGGATCAAGTTATAGGAAAATAAAGGAAAACTCAATGGACCTTGAGAAGATTGTTGACCGCTTGTACATTAGGATAACCTCAAGTGTAAGTCACAAGGAGCGCTATTACAGTTCAGTTAAGATAGTCTAAGCCACTATCATTGTTGTTGGCTATTTATTGACAAATTGAGGGACTGATCATCCTTAATCTCTTGTTGATAGTAGACAAAATCATGTTTAACGGAACAGACAAGCCTTACCGACTACGGATGGGTGTAGAGTTATTAAGCACCCTATGAAAAGAGTTAGGCAACACTTTCTTCAAGTAGGCCGGATGAAACAAGTTATGACTTGTATGTTGAATTTGAGTACAAAACTAGTGTGGATTGCTACTCGTACGTTAAGTTTCGAGGACGAAACTAATTTTAGGGGGGTAGTAATGTAAGACCCATAATTTTGAATTATACTTTATGTATTTTAGTGGATTTTGGTATTGAACACATGGGCTTTTTAGCCAAGTTATTAATATTTTGGGAGTTTAAATGACCAAAAAGATATTTTGATGCCCGATTAAGATTACTCGTCGACAAATAAATTAAATTAACTGCGGTGAATCTTTTAAGAAGAATTTAATTCTGGGGAGTTTTGTTAAAAATATCTCGAGTCACTACGATAGTATATATTTTTGACGAAAAGTGGTTTGGAGAGGTTATGGGTGAAATGGTAATTTTAATAAATATCTAGATATTTTGAGATATTTGTTAAGTTATAATTAATATATATATGTTTGTTTGGAGGGAAAATGAGAGGAGTTAGAAAAGAAAGAAAAGGAAATAGAAAAAAAAGGAAATTAGAAGGAAGGAAAAACAAAAGAAAAAAAAAGGTCTGTCTTCTTCCTCCCCTGCCTCGCGACTAACCCATTTTTCTTCTTCTTGGTTCTACTTTCTTTTTCTTTCTTTGGCTTCAAGAATAGAAACCCAAGGATTAGAGGGTAAGAAGGCAAGGATTTCTCAGCTTCATACTTCCTCTTTGATTTGAAAACGAAGAAAAACGGTGTTAGGGATTTTCAAATCGTCAAACGAAAACCTTCACATTTCGTCTAGATCTAAGCTTCGTTTCGCGAAGAGATAAAAGGGGAAGTTGTTCACCTCCATTCTACGGTGCTAGTGAACTAACTTTGGAAGCGACGTCGCGAGCGGAGATTTTACCGGATTTACTCGCGGTACCATAATCGCACGTTAAAGCTAACGTTAAGGTAAGGGCTCCTTCCAAACTTTTAGTTCGCATTTAGGGACTTACCTATGGTTGTGTGGAAAAGAATTTTGTTAGGGTTAAAGTGTTGATGTGGGAAAAATGAATCTAATTCTTTTATGAGTAAAATCTTATAGTTGGGTTTTGATGATATTGATGAGTGTTTTGTGGAAAATGAATTTAACTCATTTATGTATGATTTTGAAGAAATGAAATTTGAGATGTGTTTGGTTGGATTTTGTGGAGAAATGAATTGATGTGATTTGGTTGAATTGTGGATTGAATTTGTTAATATGTTTGAGTATGTTCTGTGTGGAATTTGAAAACCATTAGAGTTAAACGAGTATTAAGAATGGGGAATCTCTTAATATCTACGTTTACTTAATGTTGTCGTGAAAATAATTAGAGTTAAACGAGTATTAAGAATGGGAAATCTCTTAATATCTACGTTTACTTAATGTTGTCGTGAAAATCATTAGAGTTAAACGAGTATTAAAAATAGGGAATCTTTTAATATCTCTGTTTACTTAATGTTTGCAGTGAAAATCGTTAGAGTTAAACGAGTATTAGAAATGGGGAATCTTTTAATATCTCTGTTTACTTAACGATTGTTGTGAAAATTGTTAGAGTTAAATGAGTATTAAAAATGGGGAATCTTTTAATATCTGCATTTTCTTAACGATTGTCTTGGATGGAGTCAGAGTATGCTCATGCATTTCATTTTTTTTGTAAATCCTGCAGACTCGTGATAGGTGGCACCTTGGTAAATAGTACTTTGGCCTGTGACAGGCGGTACATTTACGATTTACGTTTTTTGTAAATTGTGCAAACCCGTGATAGGTGGCACCTTGGTAAATAGTACTTTGGCCTGTGATAGGCGGTACTTTTACGATTTACGGTTTTTTGTAAATTGTGCAGACCCGTGATAGGTGGCACCTTGGTAAATAGTACTTTGGCCTGTGATAGGCGGTACATTTACGATTTACGTTTCTTTTTAGTAAACCGTGCAGACCCGTGATAGGCGGCACCTCGGTAAACGGTACTGGCCCGTGATAGGCAGTATGTTTATGGTTTACGCTTTTTTGTAAATTGTGCAGACCCGTGATAGGTGGCACCTCGGTAATTGGTACATCGGCCCGCGATAGGCGGTACAATTATGATTTACGGCCCTTCGATGACGGTTTTGGTTTGGATTTCCGAGTCTATGCATTTTGGCATATACGCATTGCATTAGGGTTCTTGGCACACGAGTCGTGTTTTATTCAAGTTCATGATTGAGTGTTTGAACTTGAGTTGTCGTGGTAGTTGTGTTAAAATTGCTAAGTGTTATGTATTGATATTGTGTGTAAGTGTGATTGATTGTAAAACTATTTCGAAACTCAAGTTGTCATGGTAGTTGTGTTGAAATTGCTAAGTGTTATGTTTTGGAGTTGTGTGTGAATGTGATTGAGTTAGTTTATGTAGTTTTAGAAAAACATTCAGGGAAATCGATTCCCAAATCGATTCTGTGAAAAGCCATTTATCCAAATCGATTTGCCAATCGATTTGATTTGTTACAGGAGCTCAGCTATTTTGACAAAATCGATGTGCCAATCGATTTTGTAAATATGTTTCATAAAACCATTTAAGAAATTGATTTCCCAATCGATTGTTGTGTCTCCTGTTTTCTTGAATCTTGAAAAGATATTGAACTAATCGATTTGCCAATTGATTTGGCTATTATAGTAGCTCAGCTATTTGTTCAAAATCGATTTGCCAATCGATTGGATTGGTTACAGGGGCTCAGCTATTCATTCAATTGATTGCCCAATCGATTGATTTAAGCCCAGAGTACAAGTTTCACTAAAAACCTTCCAGAAAACGATTTCCCAATCGATTTGCTTAGTAGAAACTCTTACTCTAAGTCAGATAATCGATTGCTCAATTGATTCATCAATGGATTGGTCAGTTATATATTACTTGATTGATTAAAAACCTTATTTTGATTTCATTTTTATCTGGCAAGTATTATATGAACTTTTAGCATATGGAAAACCCTTTTAAGGTGCATGCTAAGTTGAAAGGTTATTTTGTGCATTTAAAGACTTAAGTGTTATGTGTTAACTGTTAATTTCGGTTGGTGACCCTTTACAACTATTGTGGAAATATGGGCTTTGCCCTCAGATGAGAGCCAAGACAATCCTACCGGTTCGTACCGTGTGGATGGGAATGTAGATGGGAATGCCTGACTGGAGCTATGTTATGAGGATCTTACGGGGGGCGTGGAGATCACTCAGGGTGTATAGTTTTTTTGTTTGTAAAATGATCAGATTAGGTTGACATGGAGGGAACATATGTCTTTCTTTTGGATTGCGTTTATTTTAAATTGGAAGATTGTACCTGTACTAATATTGTCAGCATGACATGTTATTTTCGATGGATTCCATGTACGACTTTTTGATGTGTAAATACTTTGGATTCATATTTCGAAAAACTATTCCGCTGCTTGTAAATTATAATGACTTAAATATTTATCCAAAGGTATTTTCTTATTTATTTCTTAGTTAAATGATTTTGTTTTGGAAAAAAAAAATACACCCTCGCTCAGAAAATCGGGGTGTTACACAATATCTTGGTGACCCACACTAAGATATTAGGCGACTTTTTCCTTATTCCAAAGAAAAAGATTTGAGGTCATGCATATGTTGTTCAGAATAATATATATATATATATATATATATATATATATATATATATATATATATATATATATATATATATATATATATTTATATATATATGTATATATATATATACATATATATACATATATATATATGTATATATATATAGACATGTATAATAATAATAATAATAATTTTTTTTTCTTCTTGAGATGTATAACTACTTTTGTATGTTTTATACACTTTTATGAAAGAAACTCTTTGAGATTGTTTTCCTCTTATTTATAGAGTTCACTGAGATATTTTATCTCATCCCAATTATTATTATTTTTTTTAGCAGCTGGAGGAACATGAGACATGAATATTAGCATCAGAAGATCAGTTCCAAACTCTTGGACTTAGAATTTGATCTTTTGTTTTATGATGTAATCAGACAATCGTAGTTTGTTTCAAGATGTAATATTTTATGAATCTACTAAACATGTTGTAAACTATATTTCTGAATGTAGTTTTCAGTTATGATGGTGATTCTAATTTATTATTCATTGTTAATTACCTCTATTTTATTAAGGTGTAACGGTCCAATTATCATATTCTAGACAAATGATAATGGGTCTTACATTTTGGTATCAGAGCCATGTCGATTCATTTGGACTATGGATTATGTGTTAGGAATTAGAATATCTTTGTTTTACTATACATTCTCATTATCATTTCACCTAATATAAGTCTGATCAATTTAGTATTTTGTGTATGGTATGCAGAATTATGGCTGAAGGATCTAGGAGGAATCTTGCCCCTGAAGGTAGTATGACTCCACCACCCACTGCTGAACCATGGGAAAAGGTTATGGGAGCTATTCAAATGCAAGCAACAGCTACCCATAATCTGGTACAACAAATGGCAATGCAAAGAGATAGCACTACAAATGCCAACAGGGTGTTTTATGATTTTCTTAAGTTGTAGCCTCCAACATTCCAGGGCAGCCACAACCCCTCAGAGGCTCAAGCTTGGTTGGATGAGATAAAAAATGCATTTGAAGTAGTGCCTTGTACTGAAGAACAAAAAGTGGCATTTGTTGCCCATCTACTAAAGGGTGGGGCAGAGTATTGGTGGAGGAGTGCAAAGACTTATCTTCAGACTCAAGGAACCCATATGAATTGGGAACACTTTGAGGTGGCCTTTTTAGACAAGTATTATCCAAAAAGTGCCAGAAGACAAAAAGAGTTGGAGTTTGTGCACCTGCAACAAGGAGACATGTCTATTGCAGAGTATGTTGCTATGTTTGAATAATTGGCTAGATTTTCTCCACATGCTCAATATGCACCCACAGAAGAATGGAAGATAAACCAATTTGAATGGGGATTGAGACCTGAAATAAGAGGGAACATAGGTCATATGGAGCTTACTAACTATTCTACTCTTGTACACAAGAGCTACATTGTTGAAGACAATTTAAAGAAGTTACAAAAGGAGAGACAGGTTAAGTGGCAACAAAAGAAAGAGTCTATAAAATTTGGTCAACAATTGAAGGTAAAGACTCCCCATGGAAAGGGAAAACAAGTACAGACATCCAGTTCCCCAAGAGCAAAGAAACTCTTAAGTGTGGCAAAGATCATGGGGGAGAGTGCTTGGTTGGAAAACAAGTCTGCTACTACTACAAACAGCCTGGTCATATGGCTCCCTTTTGCCCAATACGCCAAAAACAAGCAGAGTCCAACCCAAACAAGTCTAACACTGGAAGGGTCTTTGCTCTCAGTGCAAAGAAAGGTATGAATCATAATCTAATAACTGGCACTGGATTCATAAATGAAATTCCATTAATTGTTATGTTTAACACTGGTGCATCTCATTCTTTCATCTCCTCGGATTTTGTTTTGCAACATAATCTTCCTGTACTTGAAATGCTTTATCCCTTAATTATAAGCACTACATCTAAGAATTCAATAGAGACCTCCTTAGTATGTCACCAGTGTCAAATCACTCTGTTTGATAGAGTTTTTCCAATAAACCTAGTTTGTTTGCCCCTTAAGGGCTTGGACATCATATTAGGAATGGATTGGATGTTTGATCATTCAGTAACTTTGATTTGCCATGGTAAGAAAGTCATAATTCCTCCAGGAATTCCCCAACCAGAGGAAACCAAATACCGCTCCTTGACCAATAGTTCTCTACTCTTCCAATGTCTGACCAATGGGGTTCAAGGCGTATTATTATTACTATCCTCTAACTCAGGGTCTGAAATGGACTAGTCCAATATTCCTGTAGTCAGTGAGTTTGAGGATGTCTTTCCAGAGGATGTGACATCTTTGCCTCCTGAAAGAGAAGTAGAGTTCTCAATAGATTTGGTCCCTGGAACAGGACCAATCTCCATTGCCCCTTACAGGATGTCCCCGTTAGAATTGAGTGAGTTGAAAAACCAATTAGAGGACTTGATAACCAAGCAGTTTATCTGACCAAGTGTGTCTCCTTGGGGATCCCCAGTGCTCTTGGTAAAGAAGAAGGATGGCAGCATAAGGTTATGCATAGATTATAGAAAATTGAATATAGTGACCATCAAGAATAAATACCCTCTACCCAGAAATGATGACCTTTTAGACCAATTAGGGGGAGCTACTGTGTTATCCAAAATTGACTTGAGGTCAGGGTACCACCAAATCAGAATAAAATCAAATGATGTACCAAAAACAGCGTTTAGAACTAGGTATGGGCACTATGAATTTTTTGTTATGCATTTTGGTGTAACCAATGCTCCAACTGTGTTCATGGATTACATGAATAGAATTTTTAGGCTATACATAGATAAGTTTGTGATAGTATTTATAGATGACATACTAATATACTCTAAGACTCCAGAAGAACATGCAAGTCATCTTCAAATAGTGTTGCAAGTACGTAGGGATAGAAAAAATTATGCTAAACCAAGCAAATGTGAGTTTTGGATGTCATAAGTAAAATTTCTAGGCCATGTGATCAATGAGAAAGGAGTGGCAGTGGATCCCTCCAAATTAGAGGCAGTGTTGAAATGGGAACATCCTAGGAATGTGACAAAGATTAGGAGTTTCTTAGGACTGGCGGGGTATTATAGGAGATTCATTAGGAAATTCTCCCAAATTGCCCTGCCTTTGACCAGACTGACTAGGAAGGACCAACCCTTTGTGTGGGATCAAAAATGTGAAAAGAGTTTTCAGACTCTTAAGATCAAGTTAACCACTGCCCCTGTACTGGCCATACCAGATCCAACCTTAAGACTTGAAGTGTATTGTGATGCATCCCTAAAAGGTTAAGGTTGTGTATTGATGCAAAACAACCAAGTAGTGGCTTATGCTTCAAGACAAATAAAACCTCATGAGGGAAACTATCCCACTCATGACCTTGAATTGGCTGCCATAGTGTTTGCCTTGAAGATCTGGAGACATCATCTGTATGGAGCATAATTTGATGTTTTTAGTGATCATAAGAGCTTAAGGTATCTATTCGACCAGAGGGAACTTAACATGAGGCAAAGAAGGTGGGTGGAATTTTTGAAAGATTATGAATTTGAACTGAAATACCACCCAGGCAAGGCCAATATAGTGGCCGATGCATTGAGCAAGAAATCCCTACATATGTCTCATCTCATGATAAAAGAACTTGCACTGTTAGAAAACCTTAGAGACTTGAACATAAATATGACAATCCTTCAAGGGGGAATTCTTTTAAATAAACTAGAAATAACTAGTAGCCTTAGAGACCAAATTAGGCAATCTCAAGGGGTGGATGAAGAGTTGCAACTTAGAAAGGACCAAGAAAGATTTACTAGGACACGAGATGGAACAATCCTATTTCAGGGCAGAATTTGGGTACCTAAGGATTCCGAATTAAAGAGGCTGATACTAGAGGAAGCTCACAAAAGTAACCTAACTATCCATCCTGGATCTACCAAGATGTTCCAAGACATTAAGAAAAATTATTGGTGGCCAGGTATGAAGGTTGATGTGGCTACTTTTGTGGGTCAATTCCTAACTTGCCAAAAGGTGAAAATAGAACATCAGAGACCAGCAGGATTGCTACAGCCTCTGGAAATACCTGAATGGAAATGGGACTCAATTTCCATGGATTTTGTTGTAGGTTTGCCACATACCCACACTGGGTATGATTCCATTTGGGTGATTGTGGACAGATTAACTAAGTCAACCCATTTCTTACCAGTAAAGTCAAACTACAACACCCTCAAACTAGCCAAGTTATTCATTAAGGAAATAGTGGGGTTGCATGGGGTGCCTTTTAGTATCATATCAGATAGGGACCCTAGGTTTACCTCCATGTTTTGGAAGGCATTTCAAAAGTCTCTAGGAACTAAACTACACCTTAGTACTTCCTACCATCCCCAGACTGATGGTCAAACCGAAAGAACCATTCAAACTCTAGAGGATATGCTGAGAGCTTGCATTTTAGAGGAAGGTGGAAATTGGGATACACATTTTCCTCTGGTAGAGTTTTCCTACAACAACAGTTACCATGCCAAAATTGGCATGGCACCTTATGAGGCTTTGTATGGAAGAAAATGTAGGACACCATTATGTTGGTCAGAAGTAGGGGACAAGGGGATCTTAGGTCTTGAAGTTATCCAAGAGACCACTGAAAAGATTAAGGTAATTAAGGATAAATTAAAGATAGCCCAAAGCAGGCAAAAGAGCTATGTTGATATCAGGAGAAAACCTTTAGAGTTTGAGGAAGGAGATCATGTTTTTTTGAGAGTTACCCCCACCATTAGCTTTGAAAGAGTGCTAAAGGTCAAGAAGTTAAACCCTCGTTTTGTTGGACCCTTTCAAATATTGCAGAGGATTGGTCCTTTTGCATACAGAATAGCCTTGCCACCCAAACTATCCAATCTACACAATGTTTTTCACGTGTCCCAGTTAAAGAAATACATTCCTAATCCTCACCAAATTTTGAGTCATGAGTCTGTCCAACTCAAGTCAAACCTTACTTATGACCCAATGCCAGTCCAAATTATAGATAGAAGTGTAAAAGCATTGAGAAACAAAGAAATTCCACTACTGAAGGTTGTTTGGGAAGGATCTTATGTAGAAGAAGCAACATGGGAAGTAGAGGCAGACATGCAAAAGGAGTATGCTTACCTCTTTCAATAGGTAATCCTCTAAATTTTGAGGGCAAATTTTTTTTTAAGTGGTAGAGGATGTAACAACCTATCTACTTTGTTTTGTTAAGTATAGAAGTTAATGTTTAAAATTGTTAATTTTAAAAATAAAATAATTAGTTTATTTGTTAAAAAAAACAAAAGGCATTATTGTAATATTTAGACAAATAAAGGGCAATGGTATAATTTTCCTTCTACATTTTAAATATCGTTGTTTTTTTTTTTTTTCTTATTCAGAAAACACACTCTTCCATTCTTGCGTTCCTTCTTCTTCTCCCGTGAACCACCTCCCTCATCCTCCCAAATCTTCAACCCCATTTTCTTTCATTTTTTTTCAAATCAGTAAACCCAAAAGCTTGATAAAGGTCTTCAAATCCATTTTTAAACTTTGCATGTCTCAATTTGTAACTAATCAGCTTCAACAGCAAAGGATGATAACCCAAAATTGAAGAACTTGATTCAAGGTGACAATTCAAGCAAAAGGGGAGCTCAACAACCAAGTTAATCAGAACATCATCTTCTTCCTTGTCACAACCAGTGAGTTGTTTTTATTAAAGATTTTTATTTTGTTAAGAATAGGGATTTAACTTTCTTAAGTTGAAAATAAATAAATAAATAAAATAAAATAAAATAAAATAAAAAAATAGAAGAAAACAACTCACATATTAACCTATAGGAATTTTCATTGAAAATAAATCAGACGTGCGTATTGTTGTTTATGGGTATTTTATTTGTGAATGAATTATATATATTAGAAAGAAAAAAATTAATTATCGTGCCTGATTAGATTTAAGGTGATTATGCTTGTCGAGCACGATTTATGCTCGTTACTGCTGTTGTCTCTAATGTGTTTGTGAAATTGTGTTATGTTACGCTAATTTCTTTTAGTACGAGGATTTTATGGGTTGAAATTTTTGAATAAATTATTTTACGTTAATACGGGTTAGGAGAATTAGAGTATGATGAAATGAAATTTTTGCATATAGGTGTTTTTAAAATTTCATCTAAATGATTTTTTTCATAACTTTTATGTTGATTATTAAATTCATGACTTTTATATGTTTATTATTTTTCCATGACTTGATGTTGTTACTATTTTCATGACTCAGATGATGTTTATGTTTTTTACTAGGATTTCCGTTTTGAATTAAGGACTTAAGATTAAATTATTATGAGTTTAGTATGTCGCCTAAAGTTATATATAATTGTTATGGATGAATGATGCATTTTATATATGACATAATAAGGGCATTTTATACAAAATATTTCAAGTTTTGTACAATATCATTAATCATATCATGCATGGTCTTATTCACAGTGGGACATTTAGGTTATTCCAGTCATGGGATAACAGGTAAAAGAGGAACATGATACATGAATATTAGCATCAGAAGATCAGTTCCAAACTCCTGGACTTAGGATTTGATCTTTTGTTTTATGATGTAATCACACAATCGTAGTTTGTTTCAAGATGTAATATTTTATGAATCTACTAAATATGTTGTAAACTATATTTCTGAATGTAGTTTTCAGTTATGATGTTGGTTCTAATTTATTATTCATTGTTATTTACCTCTGTTTTATTAAGGTGTAAGGGTCCAAATATCATATTCTAGACAAATGATAATGGGTCTTACAAGAAACAAATAACTTGGGATAAATATTTAAGTCGTAACACAACGACAAAGTCAACAGTATTTACCTGCAGCGAAAATAGTTTATGAAACAAATATCCAAAGTATTTAAACAACAAAATACATCAGGGATATGAGACATATCAGACATAACTCATACCCCTGGGGTATTCTCGGTAGACACTCGTACAAAAGCATTTCCCCAAGAATTTTAACTTCCCCACGTCACATCAAAAGTGGTACATCGACCCATCAAAATAAAAGTCAAGCTGACAATATGATTTATAGGTACAGTCTTCCAAATTGAAATAAATACATCCACCAAAGAAAGACATATATCCCCTATACAACCATTTAATCTGATCATGCTTCAAAAAATACGATACCACTCTAGTGATCTTCACGTTCCCCGCAAGATCATATATACTTACCTTACTTTTGTCTATTGTGTTGACATACGCTTTATAATAATAATAATAACTATTATTATTATTATTATTATTATTATTATTATTATTATTATTATTATTATTATTATTATTATTATTATTATTATTATTATTATTATTATTATTATTGGTGGGTAACAAAATCTTAAAAATTAAATTTATAGTAACAAGTAATTCAATAGACTAGAAGCATGGTTTTACTTGTGATTTTAATACCTCAAATTATAGTTTTCTATGAATTTTTATTGTCCTCTTAACTATCATTTGCTACTCTAAAAACTATTAACACTTATTTATCATTTAATGTAACATTCTTTTCTGTAAATTAATTATTAGATTGATCATACCAAAAATATAATTTAGAGAAGACATAAAGAACTAAGAGATTAAATGATTAGTATCTATGTTTAATCATACTGATATTCTAATCTCAATTATCCTATACATCTATCAATTAATTGTAGTTGATCAATAGTCAATTGATTGATTAAAGCATGCAAAAGTTGATTATCTCAAACATGTAAATAAAACAATAAGATAATTTAATTGATAGAAATAGAAAATAATCCAAAACAAAATTAAAATATAAAACTGAGGCATAGTAAAAAGTATCTCAATCAAAAGATTCACCAAAGACAAAAAATGATATTTGAATTAGGTGTTTGAAATTTTCTGGTTTTTAGAGACTTAGTGGATTATTTTTCTAACTATGATTAGAGTATAGTAAAATGTAAACGACAGAAAAATAAAGAACACACCGGTTTATCTTGGCTCTCCTTACAACCAAGGGTACTGAAGTAACAATATCTATTATAAGAAAGGGGGTTTGAATTATAATTGCCTCTTTTAAAAATTCCTGTTTAAAAATTGAAAGCTTATCTCAAGATTGATATTGGTTATAAACGAAGAATAATCTTGGTTAGTGTAAAACAACAATATCAAGTTTATCAATATATAAACTAATTCTAAAGCATATAATAAATAGAGATAGAGATAGAGATATCACACAAGCATATATCCTGGTTCACCCAAACACGAGTTACGTCTAGTCCTCACAAATGTGAGATTTTCCACTAAATGCTCAAGGCAAGATCGTTCTTAGTTTTCACATATCAATCTTGATCCTTACACAATTTCTACCTTTCTACCTAGAAAGGATTTTTACCTTACAATATTTCAGAAACGATTTTGCAAGCTACCTTTTAAGACATAAAAGTATTTTTACACACTACTAAAGCTATGTTATCAAAAATAGCCTTGAGTTATAAAGTAATGGTTTTGAGAGTATTAGAATATATGTATTTGCTGAACTCTTGTTTGAGAAATAGACTCTATATTTAGAACTCAGTTACTCTGATGCTAACACAACACAAAGAAAGAAAACTACAAGCGTGAGAATGATTCTGACAAGCTTGAGTAAGATTGAATGATTTATGCTTTGCATGGTGTAAGACCCACAATTTTAAAGTGTACTTTATGTATTTTAGTGTATTTTTTGTATTGAACTCGGAGGCTTTTTAGCCAAAGTTATTAATATTTTGGAGTTTATATGATCAAAAAGATATTTTGACGCTCGATTAAAATTACTCGTCGATAAATAAGTTAAATTGACTGTGGTGAATTTTTTACGAAGAATTTAATGCGTCATGGGTGAAATGGTAAATTTAATAAATATCTAGATTTGAAGATATTTGTTAAAAGTAAATAATATATATATTAAAATATATGTATATATGTTTGTGTGGGGGGAAAAAGAAAGGGATTAGAAAGAAAAGAAAGAGAAAGAAAAGAAAGAGAAAGAAAAGAAAGAAAAAGGAAAGAAAGAAAAAGAAAGGAAAAACCAAAGAAAGAAAGAAATGTTTCTTCCTTCTTCCTCTGCCTCGCGACCACACATTTCCCTCCATCTTTTCTTCCATTTTCGTTGCTTCTTTAAGCTCAAGAATAGAAACCCAAGGCTGGGTGGGTGACAGGACAAAGATTTCACAACTTCACTATTCCTCTTTGATTCGAAAACGAAGAAAAACGGTGTTAGGGATTTCGAAACCGTCAAACACAAACCTTCCCGTTTCATCTAGATCTAAGCCTCCTTTCAAGAAGTGATAGAAGGGAAGGTTTCTCACCTCCGTGCTACGGTGCTAGTGGAACAACTTTGGAAGCAACGTTGCAAACAGAGATTTTGCCGGACTTACTCACAGTACCGTAATCGAACGAAAAAGCTAAAGTGAAGGTAAGGGCTCCTTCCAAACTTTTAGTTTGCATTTAGGGCCTTATATGTGGTTGTGTGGAAAAGAATTTTGTTAGGGTTGGAGTATTGATTTGGGGAAAAATGTATCTAAGGCTTTATGGGTAAAATCTTAGAGTTAGGTTTTGGTTATATTGATGAATGTTTCGTGGAAAATGAATTTAAAATCATTTATGTATGATTTTGAGTAAATGAAACTTGTGTGTTTGAGTGATGGATTGTGTTGATTTGTGTCGTCGTATTCGACGTGTTCATAATTGATAATTATAGAATTTGAGATATGTTTTGTGTGGTTTGTGTGGAAGAATGATTTGGTGTGAATTATGGATTGAATTTGAAAGTATGTTTGAGTTTGTTTTGTGTGGAATTTGAAAACCATTAAGTTAAACGAGTATTAAGAATGGGGAATCTCTTAATGTCTTGTACTTAATGTGAGTTTGTGAAAATCGTTAAAGTTAAATGAGTATTAAGAATGGGGAATCTCTTAATGACTTATTTACTTAATGTTGTCGTGAAAAAGATTTTGGTGGAGAAATGATTTGATGTGTTTTGGGTGGGAATTGTGGATTGAATTGGATAATATGTTTGAGTTAGTTTTGTGTGAAATTTGAAAACCATTAAGTTAAATGAGTATTAAGAATGGGGAATCTCTTAATGTTTTGTTTACTTAATGTTTGTTTTGGAAAATCGTTTAAGTTAAATGAGAATTAAGAATGGGGAATCTCTTAATGTCTCGTTTACTTAAGGTTGTTTTGAAAATCGTTTAAGTTAACTGGGCGTTAAGAATGGGGAATCTCTTAATGTCTTGGTTACTTAATGTTGTTTTGAAAATCGTTTAAGTTAAAAGAATATTAAGAATGGGGAATCTCTTAATATGTCTGTTTGCTTAATGTTCGGCGTGAAAATCGTTAAGTTAAATGAGTATTAAAAATGGGGAATCTTTTATTATCTACATTTACTTAACGATTGTTGTGAATGGAGTCAGTGTATGCTCACGCATTTCATTTGGTAAATTGTGTTGACCCGTGATAGGTGGCACCTCGGTAAACAGTACTGACCCGTAATAGGTGGTACGTTTACGATTTACTTTTTGGTAAGTTATGCTGACCCGTGATAGGTGGCACCTCAGTAAGTAGTACTTTGGCCTGTGATAGGCGGTACACTTACGACTTACGCTTTTTCTTTTGGTAAATCGTGCTGACCCGTGATAGGTGGCACCTCGGTAAACAGTACTGACCCGTGATAGGTGGTACGTTTACGATTTATGCTTTTTAGTAAATCGTGCTGACCCGTGATAGGTGGCACTTCGATAACTAGTACTTTGGCCTACGATAGGCGGTACAGTTATGATTTACGGCCCTTCGAGGAGGGTTTTGGTTTGGAATTCCGAGTCCATGCATTTTGGCATATACGCATTGCATTAGGGTGCTTGGCACACGAGTCATGGTGGATTCAAATTTATGATTGTTTTGATTGTGCTAAGTGTTATGTTTTGGAACAGATTGTGTGTATGTGTGTTTGATTCAAGTTTATGATTGAGTGATTTGAACCTGAGTTGTAATTGTAATTGTGCTGAAATTGCTAAGTGCTATGTAATTATTATCGTGTGTAAGTGTGATGGATTGTAAAACTATTTCGAAACCCAATTTGTCGTGGCGTTTGCGTGGGAATTGCTAAGTGTTAAGATATGGAGTTGTGTTTGAATGTGATTGAGTTAGTTTATGTATTTTTGGAAGAATATACAGGGAAATCGATTTTCCCAATCGATTTGATGAGTTACAGGGACTTCACAAATTTGCCAAAATCGATTTACCCAATCGATTTTGTAATATGTTTTTCAAAACCATTTAAGAAATCGATTTAGCAAATCGATTGGCTTCAATACAGGGGCTCAGTTTTACATTCAATCGATTTACCCAATCGATTGATTTAAGCCCAGAGTTCAGTTTTCACTAAAAACTTTCAGGAAATCGATTTGCCCAATCGATTGGCTTCAATTCAGGGGCTCAGTTTTTCATTCAATTGATTTACCCAATCGATTGATTTAAGCCCAGAGTTTAGTTTTCACTAAAAACTTTCAGGAAATCGATTTACCCAATCGATTGGCTTCAATACAGGGGCTCAGTTTTTCATTCAATTGATTTACCCAATCGATTGATTTAAGCCCAGAGTTCAGTTTTCACTAAAAACTTCTAGGAAATCGATTTGGCCAATCGATTGGCCCAGTATAAATTATGAGTTTGAGTTAGATAATTGATTGCTCAATTGATTTATCAATATTTTAGTCAGTTATGTATTACTTGATGGATTGAGAACTTTATTTGATTTCATTTACATTTGGCAAGCATTATATGAACTTTTAGCATATGGAAAATCCCTTTAAGGTGCATGCTTAGTTGAGAGGATATTTTGTGCATTTAAAAACTTAAATGTTATGTGTTAACTGTTAATTTCGGTTAGTGACCATTTACAACTATTGTGGAAATCTGGGCTTTGCCCTCAGATGAGAGCCAGGATGATCCTACCGGTTCGTACCCTACGGATGGGAATGTAGATGGGAATGCTTGATTGGAGCTACGTTAGGATGATCTTACGGGGCGCATGGAGATCACTCAGGGTGTTTAGTTGTTTTGTAGAATGATCAGACTAGGTTGACACAGAGGGAACAGATGTCTTTCTGTTGGGTTGCTTTTATATTTAAACTGGAAGACTGTACCACTTTTGTTATGTAAATATTTTTAATTCATATTTTGAGAACTTTTTCCGCTGCTTGTAAATTAAAATGACTTAATTATTTACCCAAAGGTGTTACCTTATTTATTTCTCTATTTTATTTTAATTTCTTTTAAAAAAAAATACACCCTCGCTAAGAAAAACGGGGTGTTACATTATGGTATCAGAGCTTTGGTTTGGTTTTCTTTGGGGGCTGTGGAACCTTTAGTTCTAGACTGTAGGTCAACTTCTAGGTTAGGAGTTATTGTTTGATCATGCGTCGGTTTAGGTGGTTTGAGTTGTCAAGTTCAGAATAATTATTATGTGCTGATGTGGTCGGAAGTTATTTTTGGAATTATTAGAAGTAGTGTTAAGACTCTACTTGATGATGGTTTTATAGGAAAACTATGCCGCCAAGAAGGAATGACGTTATGAGAGCCAATGCCAATAGGGATGATCGAATGGTGGAGGCTATGAATAACATGGCTGCTTCTGTTGCTGCACAGTCTGCTGCCAAGACTCAACGTGATCTCGAAAAGAGGGAAAGAGAGATCCGTGTTGCGGAGTCAAGAGGGTTAGAAGACTTCTGTCGTTACAATCCTCCCAAGTTTAAGGGGGATGAGAACTCAGAGAAAGCGGATCAGTGGATCCAAGAAGTGGAGAAGATCTTCGAAATGATTAACTGTCAGGCGGCAATGAAGGTCAACTATGCCACTTATATGCTACTAGGGGATGCTGAGTACTGGTGGAGGAGTGCAAGATTGTTAATGAGATCGGCTCACGAGGAGGTGAACTGGGAATTATTCAAAAGGAATTTTCGGGACAAATACTTCCCGATGAGTACCAGGACTAAGTTGGGTGATGATTTCCTGAAACTGCATCAGGGGAACATGACCGTGGGCGAATATGCCGCTAAGTTTGAGTCGCTATCGAGACATTTCAGGTTTTCCCGTGAAGAGATTGATGAACCATTCATGTGTCATCGTTTTCAAGACGGACTAAAGTATGAGATTCAAGACTCTGTCTTGCCCTTGGGAATTCAACGTTTCCAAGCCCTCGTGGAAAAATGCAGGGAAGTTGAGGATATGAAGAATAAGAGGGCTAGCCGAGGAGGGAATTTTGGTGCAGGAGGGCCAAGTCGGGTGAATTATCAGAATAACAAGGAGAAACAAGTTGCTAAACCCTATAATCGACCACAAAATAACAACGGTGGGCAGAATCGCCCCGGGAACCAGGATTTTGGAAGACAATTGGGACAAGTGCTTCGATGTTTCCGATGTGGGGAAGAGGGACATTATGCTAGTGCTTGTACCTCTAATGTTCTCACCTGTTACAATTGTCGGAAGCCAGGACACATGGCAAGGGATTGCACGGCTCCAAAGGTGGAACCAATTGTGAATGTTGCTAGGGCTACCCGTCTTACTGCTAGAGGACGCATTTATTGTGTGAGTGCTGAAGAGGGGAATCCATCTGGTAATCTGATTCAACGTGACTGTGAGATTGCAGGTAACACTTTAACTGCACTTTTTGATTCGGGGGCAACCCATTCTTTCATTGCTATGGATTGTGTGAATCATTTGAAGTTATATGTGTCTGCTTTACCTTTTGATTTGGTTGTCTCCACACCTGCTAAGACTTTGACAATAAATTCTACATGTTTACATTGTCAAATAACTATTAAGAATAGGGATTTCTTGGTTAATTTGATTTGTTTACCCCTACAATCACTCGAGGTCATTCTCGGTATGGATTGGATGTCTTACCATTATGTGATCTTGGATTGTGCTCGTAAATTGGTTCTTTTCCCCGAACCAGGAGTTGTTAAGTATTTAGCCGCTAACAAACTCCGAGTGTCGCTAAGTGAAGGGACTCATGAGTTTTTGTCTCTGGCTCATGTGGAGGCAAAGATAAATGTGAACATAGAAGATGTGACGCTTGTCAATGAGTACCGGGATGTATTTCCAACGGAAATTCCAGGATTTCCACTGGTAAGAGAAGTGGAATTTTTCATTGAATTACACCCAGGAACGGGACCAATTTCCATTGCGTTGTACCGAATGTCACCATTGGAATTAAATGAGCTCAAGGGCCAAATTGAAGATTTGTTGAAAAGGAAATTTATTAGACCAAGCGTATCGCCATGGGGAGCTCCTGTTTTGCTAGTTAAGAAGAAGGACGGAAGCTCACGCTTATGCGTGGATTATAGACAGCTTAATAAGGCAACTATTAAGAATCGTTATCCTTTGCCACGCATCGATGATTTAATGGATCAATTGAGAGGGGTCGCGATATTTTCGAAGATTGACTTGAAGTCGGGTTACCAACAGATTCGAGTAAGGGAAGGAGATATTCAGAAAACCGCTTTTAGAACTCGTTATGGGCATTATGAATATCTGGTTATGTCGTTTGGAGTTACCAATGCACCAGCAATTTTCATGGACTACATGAACAGAATCTTTAGTCCATTCCTTGATAAGTTTGTTGTGGTGTTCATTGATGATATATTAATTTATTCGAGAACTGAAGAAGTGCATGGAGAACATTTACGTCAAGTTCTTGAGATTTTACGCGAGAAACGATTGTATGCCAATCTGTCAAAGTGTGAATTTTAGCTAGAAAAAGTGAATTTCTTGGGACATGTGATAACCATGGAAGGAATCGTTGTAGATGCGGCTAAGATTGAGGCGGTTCTTGCTTGGAAACAGCCTCAGACTGTCACTGACATACGATGTTTTGTAGGACTGGCAGGATACTACAGGAGATTTGTTGAAGGTTTTGCTAAGATTGTGACCCCATTGACACAACTTACCAGAAAGGATCAACCGTTCGCATGGACGGAGAAGTGTGAGGAAAATTTTCAGTTACTGAAGACAAAATTGACGACCTCACCAGTGTTGGTGTTACCGCGATCAGATGAACCCTATGAAGTTTATTGTGATGTATCTCACCAAGGGTTGGGATGTGTTCTAATGCAACACAAGAAAGTTGTAGCTTATGCCTCCAGGCAATTGAAGATTCATGAGAGAAACTATCCTACTCATGATTTGGAGCTTGTTGCGGTTGTTTTTGCATTGAAGATCTGGAGGCACTACTTATATGGGTGCACGTTCACCGTGTTCAGTGACCATAAAAGTTTGAAATACTTGTTTGATCAGAAGGAATTGAACATGCACCAGAGACGATGGATGGAGACTCTCAAGGATTTTGATTTCACACTGCAGTACCACCCAAGGAAGGCCAATGTAGTGGCTGATGCGTTGAGTAGAAGAAGTGTATCGGTGTCTTCCACAATTATGGCTAGACAACAAGAGCTGTGGGAAGCTTTTGGAGACCTACACTTGAACGTGGAGTTTGCACCGGGAATTTTAAAATTCGGAATGATTAAGATTTCGAGTGAACTACTTGAAGACATCGCAAATTCTCAAGATGACATCTTAATTCAAGAGAAGAGGAACCTAATAGTGCAAGGGAAGACAACAGAGTTCAAAATCGGAGCAGATAATATTTTGCGATGTAATGGTAGAATTTGTGTACCAAAAATTACAGATATGAGGAAAACAATTTTAGAAGAGGCTCATAAGAGTAAGTTGAGTATTCATCCTGGAGCAACAAAAATGTATCAGGATTTGAGACAAAATTACTGGTGGCTAGGAATGAAGAAACATGTAGCGGAGTATGTGTCCACTTGTCTTACTTGTCAGAAAGCGAAGGTGGAACATCAGCGACCTGTTGGGATGTTGCAACCTTTAGATATACCTGAATGGAAGTGGGACAGCATTTCCATGGACTTTATAACTGGATTGCCTAAAACAAGGAGAAAGAATGATTCTATATGGGTGATAGTGGATCGATTGACTAAATCCGCACACTTTTTGCCAGTAAAGACCACCTATAAGGTAGATCAGCTAACAGAAATCTACATTGCTGAGATTGTGAGATTACACGGAGTACCATCGAGTATTGTATCAGACCGTGATCCGAAGTTCACATCATATTTTTGGGGAGCATTGCACGAAGCGTTGGGAACGAAACTACGATTGAGTTCAGCTTACCATCAACAAACGGACGGACAGACTGAAAGGACAAATCAGTCCCTTGAAGATTTGTTGAGAGCATGTGTGTTAGATGATAGAGGAAGTTGGGATGACGTACTTCCGTTGATTGAGTTCACCTACAACAATAGTTTCCACGCAAGTATTGGAATGGCACCATATGAGGCTTTATATGGGCGCAAGTGTCAAACGCCCTTGTGTTGGTATAAGGACGGTGAAAATATGATTGTCGGACCAGAGATGGTGCAACAAACTACAGCTAAGGTAAGGAAGATCAAGGAGAAAATGAAGACTTCACAGGATCGTCAGAAGAGCTATGCGGACAAGCGTCGCAGACTTTTGGAATTCGAACAGGGTGACCATGTATTTCTAAGAGTCACACCTACTACCGGAGTTGGTAGAGCATTGAAATCGAAGAAGTTGACTCCGAAATTCATTGGACCATACCAGATTTCTGCACGAATTGGGCCTGTTGCTTATCGGATTGCATTGCCTCCGATACTGTCCAATATTCATGACGTGTTTCATGTGTCACAGTTGAGGAAATATCTTGCAGATCCATCTCATGTGATTGGACCAGACACAATCCAGCTAAAGGACAACCTGTCGTTCGAAGTACCACCTGTGAGGATTGATGACAGGAAGGTTAAGCTATTGAGGACCAAGGATGTTTCGTTGGTCAAGGTGATTTGGAACCCAATTACTGGAGATGCGACTTGGGAACTGAAGAGCAAGATGAGAGAACAACACCCAGAGTTATTTATCGACGCATAGTTTCGAGGACGAAACTAATTTTAGGGGGGGTAGTAATGTAAGACCCACAATTTTAAAGTGTACTTTATGTATTTTAGTGTATTTTTGGTATTGAACTCGGAGGCTTTTTAGCCAAAGTTATTAATATTTTGGAGTTTATATGATCATAAAGATATTTTGACGCTCGATTAAAATTACTCGTCGATAAATAAGATAAATTGACTGTGGTGAATTTTTTACGAAGAATTTAATACGTCATGGGTGAAATGGTAAATTTAATAAATATCTAGATTTGAAGATATTTGTTAAAAGTAAATAATATATATATTAAAATATATGTATATATGTTTGTGTGGGGGGAAAAAGAAAGGGATTAGAAAGAAAAGAAAGAGAAAGAAAAGAAAGAGAAAGAAAAGAAAGAAAAAGGAAAGAAAGAAAAAGAAAGGAAAAACCAAAGAAAGAAAGAAAGAAACGTTTCTTCCTTCTTCCTCTGCCTCGCGACCACACATTTCCCTCCATCTTTTCTTCCATTTTCGTTGCTTCTTTAAGCTCAAGAATAGAAACCCAATGGTGGGTGGGTGATAGGACAAAGATTTCTCAACTTCACTCTTCCTCTTTGATTCGAAAACGAAGAAAAACGGTGTTAGGGATTTCGAAACCGTCAAACACAAACCTTCCCGTTTCATCTAGATCTAAGCCTCCTTTCAAGAAGTGATAGAAGGGAAGGTTGCTCACCTCCGTGCTACGGTGCTAGTGGACTAACTTTGGAAGCAACGTTGCGAACGGAGACTTTACTGGACTTACTCACGGTACCGTAATCGAACGAAAAAGCTAAAGTGAATGTAAGGGCTCCTTCCAAACTTTTAGTTTGCATTTAGGGCCTTATCTGTGGTTGTGTGGAAAAGAATTTTGTTAGGGTTGGAGTATTGATTTGGGGAAAAATGTATCTAAGGCTTTATGGGTAAAATCTTAGAGTTAGGTTTTGGTTATATTAATGAATGTTTCGTGGAAAATGAATTTAAACTCATTTATGTATGATTTTGAGTAAATGAAACTTGTGTGTTTGAGTGATGGATTGTGTTGATTTGTGTCGTAGTCTTCGACGTGTTCATAATTGATAATTATAGAATTTGAGATGTGTTTTGTGTGGTTTGTGTGGAAGAATGATTTGGTGTGAATTATGGATTGAATGTGAAAGTATGTTTGAGTTTGTTTTGTGTGGAATTTGAAAACCATTAATTTAAACGAGTATTAAGAATGGGGAATCTCTTAATGTCTTGTTTACTTAATTTGAGTTTGTGAAAATCGTTTAAATTAAATGAGTATTAAGAATGAGGAATCTCTTAATGACTTATTTACTTAATGTTGTCGTGAAAAAGATTTTGGTGGAGAAATGATTTGATGTGTTTTGGGTGGGAATTATGGATTGAATTGGATAATATGTTTGAGTTAGTTTTGCGTGGAATTTGAAAACCATTAAGTTAAATGAGTATTAAGAATGGGGAATCTCTTAATGTTTTGTTTACTTAATGTTTGTTTTGGAAAATCGTTTAAGTTAAATGAGAATTAAGAATGGGGAATCTCTTAATGTCTCGTTTACTTAAGGTTGTTTTGAAAATCGTTTAAGTTAACTGGGCGTTAAGAATGGGGAATCTCTTAATGTCTTGGTTACTTAATGTTGTTTTGAAAATCGTTTAAGTTAAAAGAATATTAAGAATGGGGAATCTCTTAATATGTCTGTTTGCTTAATGTTTGGCGTGAAAATCGTTAAGTTAAATGAGTATTAAAAATGGGGAATCTTTTAATATCTGCATTTACTTTACGATTGTTGTGAATTGAGTCAGTATATGCTCATGCATTTCATTTGGAAAATTGTGCTAACCCGTGATAGGTGGTACCTCGGTAAACAGTACTGACCTGTGATAGGTGGTATGTTTACGATTTACTTTTTGGTAAGTTGTGCTGACTCGTGATAGGTGGCACCTCGGTACGTAGTACTTTGGCCTGTGATAGGCGGTATACTTATGAATTACGCTTTTTCTTTTGGTAAATCGTGTTGACCCGTGATAGGTGGTACATTTACGATTTACGCTTTTTAGTAAATCGTGCTGACCCGTGATAGGTGGCACCTCGGTAATTGGTGCTTTGGCCTGCGATAGGCGGTACAATTATGATTTACGGCCCTTCGAGGAGGGTTTTGGTTTGGAATTCCGAGTCCATGCATTTTGGCATATACACATTGCATTAGGGTGCTTGGCACACGAGTCGTGGTTGATTCAAATTTATGATTGTTTTGATTGTCCTAAGTGTTATGTTTTGGAACAGATTGTGTGTTGTGTGTTTGATTCATGTTTATGATTGAGTGATTTGAACCTGAGTTGTAATTGGCATTGTGTTGAAATTGCTAAGTGCTATGTATTGATTATCGTGTGTAAGTGTGATGGATTGTAAAACTATTTCGAAACCCAATTTGTCGTGGCGTTTGCGTGGGAATTGCTAAGTGATAAGATTTGGAGTTGTGTTTGAATGTGATTGAGTTAGTTTATGTATTTTTGGAAGAATATACAGGGAAATCAATTTTCCCAATCGATTTGATGAGTTACATGGACTTCACAAATTTGCCAAAATCGATTTACCCAATCGATTTTGTAATATGTTTTTCAAAACCATTTAAGAAATCGATTTAGCAAATCAATTGGCTTCAATAAAAGGGCTCAGTTTTACATTCAATCGATTTACCCAATCGATTGATTTAAGCCCAGAGTTTAGTTTTCACTAAAAACTTTCAGGAAATCGATTTGCCCAATCGATTGGCTTCAATACAGGGGCTCAGTTTTTCATTCAATCGATTTACCCAATCGATTGATTTAAGCCCAGAGTTCAGTTTTCACTAAAAACTTTCAGGAAATCGATTTACCCAATCGATTGGCTTCAATACAGGGGCTCAGTTTTTCATTCAATCGATTTACCCAATCGATTGATTTAAGCCCAGAGTTCAGTTTTCACTAAAAACTTCCAGGAAATCGATTTGGCCAATCGATTGGCCAAGTATAAATTCTGAGTTTGAGTTAGATAATTGATTGCTCAATTGATTTATCAATGTTTTGGTCAGTTATGTATTACTTGATGGATTGAGAAGTTTATTTGATTTCATTTACATTTGGCAAGCATTATATGAACTTTTAGCATATGGAAAATCCTTTTAAGGTGCATGCTTAATTGAGAGGATATTTTGTGCATTTAAAAACTTAAATGTTATGTGTTAACTGTTAATTTCGGTTGGTGACCCTTTACAACTATTATGGAAATCTGGGCTTTGCCCTCAGATGAGAGCCAGGATGATCGTACCGGTTCGTAGCCTACGGATGGGAATGTAGATGGGAATGCTTGATTGGAGTTACGTTAGGAGGATCTCACGGGGCACGTGGAGATCACTTAGGGTGTTTAGTTGTTTTGTAGAATGATCAGACTAGGTTGACACATAGGGAACAAATGTCTTTCTGTTGGGTTGCTTTTATATTTAAACTGGAAGACTGTACCACTTTTGTTATGTAAATATTTTGAATTAATATTTTGAGAACTTTTTCCGCTGCTTGTAAATTATAATGACTTAATTATTTACCCAAAGGTGTTACCTTATTTATTTCTCTATTTTATTTTAATTTCTTTTTAAAAAAAAATACACCCTCGCTAAGAAAAACGGGGTGTTACATTGTGGTATCAGAGCTTTGGTTTGGTTTTCTTTGGGGGCTGTGGAACCTTTAGTTCTAGACTGTAGGTCAACTTGTAGGTTAGGAGTTGTTGTCTGATCGTGCGTCGGTTTAGGTGGTTTGAGTTGTCAAGTTCAGAATAATTATTATGTGCTGATGTGGTCGGAAGTTATTTTTGGAATTATTTGAAGTAGTGTTAAGGAAAACCATGCCGCCAAGAAGGAATGACGTTCCAAGAGCCAATGCCAATAGAGATGATCGAATGGCGGAGGCTATTAATAACATGGCTGCTTCTGTTGCTGCACAGACTGCTGCCAAGACTCAACGTGATCTCGAAAAGAGGGAAATAGAGATTCGTGCTGCGCAGTCAAGAGGGTTAGAAGACTTCTGTTATTACAATCCTCCCAAGTTTAAGGGGGATGAGAACTCAGAGAAAGCGGATCAGTGGATCCAAGAAGTGGAGAAGATCTTCGAAATGATTAACTATCAGGCGGCAATGAAGGTCAACTATGCCACTTATATGCTACTAGGGGATGCTGAGTACTGGTGGAGGAGTGCAAGATTGTTAATGAGATCGGCTCACGAGGAGGTGAACTGGGAATCATTCAAAAGGAATATTAAGAATGGGGAATCTCTTAATATGTTTGTTTGCTTAATGTTTGGCGTGAAAATCGTTAAGTTAAATGAGTATTAAAAATGGGGAATCTTTTAATATATGCATTTACTTAACGATTGTGGTGAATGGAGTCAGTGTATGCTCATGCATTTCATTTGGTAAATTGTGCTGACCCGTGATAGGTGGCACCTCGGTAAACAGTACTGACCCGTGATAGGTGGTACGTTTACGATTTACTTTTTGGTAAGTTGTGCTGACCCGTGATAGGTGGCACCTCAGTAAGTAGTACTTTGGCCTGTGATAGGCGGTACACTTACGACTTACGCTTTTTCTTTTGGTAAATTGTGTTGACCCGTGATAGGTGGTACGTTTACGACTTACGCTTTTTCTTTCTTTTGGTGTAGGAAAATTGTGGGTTTATAACTATTATTTAGTTTATAACTACAATATTCATGCACATCACTCGTTGATATATTAAAAAAATTTATTAAATTGAAAAACATGATTGCATATATTTTATGTTTTATCTATTTATTTATTTGTAAAATAAGACACGTTTATGAATATTATTTGATAAAAAAAATATTTATTTATTTTACACATAAATTAATTAAAGAATATAAATAAAATAGATATAACACTAACTTTAACAAATTAATCTTTAATATTATAAATGTTCTAGTGTTATCATAAATACAAAATAAAATTTATTAATTTATAGGTGATGTTTGTGATATTAATTCGAGAGTGAAATTAAAATTGACAGTCATTTATAAATATATTTTTCGAATATGTTATTCAATAGAAATAGATTAATATTTAAAAAGACAAAATATTATATTATTGTGACAATTATATTTCTGATTTAATTAAGATTAAATAATTAATTAAATGAAATATATACACATAACCTACAAAAGTGTAAACTGCTAAGTCCATGTGTGTCGCCCCTCCCTAGTGTCTAACACCAACTATTTTTAGTTGTCATATATACATGTAGTATGAGATAATAAGAACATATGTTATATATCTGATGGAAAGTTTATATTTTAAGAAATAAATAAAAACTGACGTAAATTTAAATGATTTATGAAACTTTCAAACAAAGATGACAACACACTAATTATTTACTAAACATTATTAATTATAATTTTATTATTATTATTTTTTTGTTTATTAGATCGAAATAAAAATAGGAGAGAGTTGTTAAGAAAATTGTTATTTTATAAAATATTCACAATAAAAATAGCATAAAGTTGTTAAGAAAATGTGTTGTTATTTTATAGGCAAAATATTAGGACATGTTGTTTGTTTGTGGGAGACAAAAATACGGTTAAATAAATGAGCCAAAACAAACAACTTGTTATATTATAATAATTTTTTTTGTCTAATAAATAAAAATTAGTAAAAATAATAATAATGATAAAATTTAAATTTAATGTATTTTTTTTCAATTTATAGTATTTTTTTTATAAATTAAATTGAATAACGTACTGGATTTTTTATATTTTCGATTTAGTAGAATAACTACAGGATATTTTAAAAATTTGAATTTTCAGGAGAACTAGAGGAAATTCATTTATAACTACTGATAAAAAAATTCTTCCATTTATAACTATCAGAAATTTTATTCATCCTGAAATTTCCGGTAAAAAAGATTCTTTCATTTATAACTACAGTAAATTTCATTCATCATAAAATTTTCAATAAAAAAAAAAAAAATTCTTTTAAATTTTTACAATTTTATTAAAAATAGTTTGAATATTTTAAACATAAATTTTTTAAATGAAAGAATATAGGATTAATTGAGGGTAAAAAAAGCCAACTTTCCGAATACAAATAAGTATATATATATATCCTCGTCGTTCCTCACATCATACAATAGTGGTGAGTACTTTCCCTCTCTCGTTCTTGTCGTTTGCCTCTCTCGTCTTGGCTCTTAATTCTTTCAATCTTTTTACCTAAGATTAAAAGACCACATTTGCCGAAACAATTTGAACGATTATCTTTCTTGATCGAAGTCGAGAGATTTATGAGTTGCAATTGGTTTAGGCCTCTATTTCTTGCGCTCCGTGTCATCGGCGTTTTGATCCTCCATTAGAGTTTCTTGTGTTTGATTACGGTTGGTGGAATTAGGATCGGAAAAGTTTTGGATTTGGGGATTTTCGAGGGTTTCAGAGGAATGAGGACCGACGGAGTGAATTAGACCAATTGTTTTGTTTGCCGTTATCCTAACAGCTACAGTAACGTCACGTTTCGGTTCTTGATAGTTCAGTCTTGCCAGATTCTTGATTGTTCAATCTTGCAAGATTTTGTGATTCTTATTCTGCGTCGGATGTTTGAGCCTTCATATTTCAAAATACTTGCAACAAGAATTCTTTCAACCCATGTTGAAAGTTCGGTATATACTTGACCCTAAATGAAATATATATATGAATTTTGTATTCTTTTGTAATATGGAATGCATATGGTGAAAGAGAATTGGAAAAATATAAATATAAATGAGATCAAATGAAAAGATTAGTGGGTATTATTTAAAATTGGTTGTTACTGACTTTAAATGAAACCTCTACAAATTTACACTTAAATGTGAAACCTAGACAATTTTTTTGAGAATTGATGACCCTTTCAAAAATCGAGATGGTCTAATAGAAGGTTATTTACCCTAAATGATATATAAACTTTGTGTTCATAGCATGAAATGTGGATGGTGTCCTTGAGACTTGACGGCTATTTCGAAAATCAGGATGGTATTGGTATACTTGATGTTTGTTGACCCTAAATAAAATCACTATGTCAATTTTGTATTGACAATGTAAAGTGTGAACGGTGTTCATGAGACTTAATGACCCTTTCAAACATTGAGATGGTAAAATATGTTGTTATTGACCCTAAATGAAATCACTATGAATTTTGCACTCATAGTGTGAAATGTGGACAATGTTCTGAGACTTGACATCCCTTTCAAAAATTGAGAGATATAATTGGCGGTTATTTACCCTAAATATAATTTGTATATGAACTTTGTGTTCATAGCGTGAAATGTGGAAGATGTCTGTGAGACTTGACGGTCTTTCCAAATATCAGGATGGTATACTTGAGGGTTGTTGACCCTAAATGAAATCACTAACTGAATTTTGTATTGATAGTATATAATGTAGACGTTGTTCTTGAGACTTGATGGCCCTTTCAAAAATTTTGATGGTATAATTGGAAGTTATTGACCAGAAATGAAATCAATAATCATTATGAATTGTGTACTCTTAGTCTTTGTTGAATATAAAGAGTATTGAGAGACATATAGAATAACCCGTGTGTTTCAACTACACAGCGGAATCTCTTTATATAGACACAGGGTGTTAAATAACCCTAATTTACAATAATGCTAACGGGCCAGAATACTTACTTACAGCCCATATATATATATATATATATATATATATATATATATATTATTTACATTCTAATCTATAATATTTAACACTCCCCCTCAAGCTGGAGCATATAAATCAAATGCACCTAGCTTGTTACATATATAACTAATTCTAGGACCTCGCAATGACTTTGTAAACACATATGCTAACTGATCATTGGATTTGACAAAGCTGGTGATGATGTCACCTGATTCAATCTTTTCTCTAACAAAATGGCAGTCAATCTCAATATGCTTGGTCCTTTCATGAAAAACAGGATTCGAGGCAATGTGCAATGCAGCTTGATTATCACATATTAGTGTCATTGTGTTGGTCTCTTCAAATTGAAGTTCTTTCAGTAACTGTTTCAACCAGATGAGTTCACATGTTCTAGTGCCATGGCCCTGTATTCTGCCTCAGCGCTGGATCTTGCAACAACATTTTGTTTCTTACTCTTCCAAGATATTAAATTTCCTCCTATGAGTACACAATACCCGGAAGTTGATCGTCTATATATGGGTGAGCCTGCCCAATCAGCATCTGAGTAGCCAATTATCTGAGTATGTCCTCTATCTTCATAAATGAGACCTTTTCCAGGTGCATTTTTGATGTATTTAAGAATCCGGATTACAGCATCCATATGTTCTTGGCAAGGAGAATTTAAGAACTGACTTACCACACTGACAGCAAAGGAAATGTCAGGACGAGTGACTGTGAGATAGTTTAATTTTTCAACCAATCTCCTATATCTTCCTGAATCTGATAGAGGCTCCCCCTGATTGGGTAGGAGTTTGACATTTGGATCCATAGGAGTATCAACTGACTTGGCATTTAGTAGACCAGTTTCTTTAAGAATATCCATAGCATATTTTCTTTGTGAAATTACAAGGCCATCTTTGGATTGAGCGACTTCAATACCCAGAAAATAACGAAGTTTACCAAGGTCTTTAGTCTGAAATTTATTTGAGAGATGTTGTTTTAACTGGAGTATTCCTTGTTGATCACTACCAGTTATAACAATGTCGTCCACGTAAACAATAAGATAGATGCACCCTTGAGTTGAGTGATTATAAAATACAGAGTGATCGGCTTCACTGCGGATCATACCAAATTCTTGTACCACCGAGCTGAATCTGCCAAACCAAGCTCTAGGAGACTGTTTAAGACCATAAAGGGACCTGTGTAGCCGACAAACCATGTTGGAAGACTCCTCCTGAGCAACAAATCCAGGTGGTTGCTCCATATACACCTCCTCTGCAAGATCACCATGCAAGAAGGCATTTTTAATGTCAAGTTGATGTAGGGGGCCAGTGTCTAATTGCTGCAATGGAGAAAAATAGTCTGACAGATGCCATTTTGGCAACCGGTGAGAATGTATCACTGTAATCCAACCCAAAAATCTGAGTATATCCCTTGGCTACCAAACGAGCCTTAAATCGATCAATCTTACCATCAGGACCAACCTTCACTGTATAAATCCAACGACACCCAACTACCGACTTCCCATGAGGTAGGGGTACCAATTCCCAAGTACCACTGCTTTGTAGAGCACACATCTCATCAAGCATTGCTTGCCTCCACTCAGGGTGGGATAATGCTTCACCTGTAGTTTTAGGAATAGAAACAGAAGACAAGGAGGACAAGCAAGTGTAATGTAATGGTGAAAGACGATGATAACACAAATCAATATAATGAGGAGATGGATTACAGGTGGTGCGAGTATCCTTACGAAGAGCAATGGGAAGGTCAGGCTCAGGTGGCAGGGCCGGATACGGAGGTGGCGTCGGAGGAGAGTCTGTAATGGGAGTAGGAACAGGCACAACCGAGGATAAACGACGACGCTGATATATTTGTAGTGGTCGTGGAGGTTGGGGGGTAGACTCGGCAGGTTCTATAGGAATCTGAGTGGGTGGGAGAGGGATAACTACTTGAGGAGGTTCAGGATTAATCTCCTGATAGGGTTCAGTAACTACTTGAGGAGGTTCGGGAGTAATGTCCTGATAGGGCTCAATAGCTATATGGGTAGGTTTAAAATATTGTACAGACTCGAAAAAGGTAACATCAGCTGATGTAACGTAGCGGTGTAGTGTATGAGAATAACAACGATAGCCTTTTTGGGACCGATGATAACCAAGAAAGACACACTTGAGCGACCGAGCTGACAATTTGTCCAAACCGGGGGATAAATTGTGAACAAAACACGTGGACCCAAAGACACGAGGTGGTAATGGGTGAAGAGGAGTATGGGGAAAAAGGACCGAATGGGGGATATTGCCATCAAGGACAGAAGATGGCATACGGTTAATAAGGTAGCATGCCGTTAAGACTGCATCCCCCTAAAATCGGAATGGAACATTGCCATGGAGAAGTAAGGTTCGTGTGGTTTCAATGAGATGCCGATTTTTGCGTTCGGCTACCCCATTTTGCTGAGGTGTATGAGGACATGACGTTTGGTGTAAAATACCGTTGGAAGCCATAAAATTTTGAAATTGATGAGACAAATATTCTCGTGCATTATCACTTCTTAAAGTACGAATGGAAACTCCAAATTGGGTTTTAATTTCTTTATAAAATTGCTCAAAAATGGAAAACAATTTAGTTCTATTTTTCATTAAAAATAACCACGTACAACGAGAATAATCATCAATAAAAGTAACAAAATACTTAGACTCTAAAGTAGACACAGTACGAGAGGGACCCCAAACATCAGAGTGAACTAAAGCAAAGGGAGAGGAGACTCTTTTATTGACTCGATCGGGAATATTACTACGGGTGTGTTTCCCTAACTGACACGACTCACAATGTAAAGTAGATAACTTAGAGAAACTAGGAACCAGTTTTTGTAGTTTGGTAAGACTTGGGTGTCCTAGCTGAGCATGGATAGTATGTGGGGATTATGTGGCAGAGCACGTCTTGGATGTTGTAGAAAGGTAATAGAGGCCTTGTGACTCACATCCGACGACAATCGTCCTTCCCGAATTCCAGTCCTGCAAGGTAACATTATCATTAGTGAAAGTAATAATACAGTTATGAGGTCGAGTCAATCGACTAACGGAAAGTAAATTAAAGGGGCATCCAGGTACATAGAGAACAGATGCAACTGAGATAGAAGAGAGAATGTGGACAGTACCAACTCCTTGAGACCGAGTTTGAGTACCATTGGCAGAAGTTATAGTAGGTAAAAAACCAGATGTAGAAAGTGACGAAAAGAGACCTTTATTACCAGTAACATGATCAGACGCACCAGAATCAAGAACCCAAGGGCCGAGAGAAGATGAATGAGAGAGGTAAACAGATGAGTTACTAGTGTGTGCAACCGAAGTAGGAGAACTAGAGTTTGGATGACTCTGAACCCATCGGAGAAAATCTTCATATTTTGCCGGGGAGCCTTGTGGAGATGGTGTAGTCTGAATAGTGGATGAAGGATCAAGCTGAGTTGCATTTATCAAAGGCGAAGGCTTGCCATGCAACTTCCAACAGCGATCAATAGTGTGTCCAAGCCGATGACAATGCTCACATTTGGGACGAGGCTTAGAGCTGGATGGTCCTCCACGAGAACGTTGCTGATTATGTCCCTGAGAAGCAAGGGCAGCAGTGTCACCTGGAACTGAAGTAATAGACTGCTCAACTGGATGTTTTGTTGGTACTCGAAGGAGGATCGCTGAAGTAGTAGACATATCTGGAACAGTAACAGACCCCAATATTTGATCACGAGTTGCAGAGTACACCTGGGGTAGGCCATAGAGTGCAAGAAGCATGAAGAAGGTGCTGCGTTGATCCAACTCCTTCTTATGTTCAACTGGATTACTTGCAGCAGGAGGGAGTAGCTCATTAAAGTCATGAAGTGCACTATGAATAGTGCCAAGATATGCAGAAATAGAGCCATCGAGTGACTTCGAAGTAATGATGTTCAACAAGCAGTGACAAACTCCATAAAGACGTTGTGTGTCGTTCGTATAGAGTACCTTTGCTTGACTCCAAACTGATTCACACGTGATATGCAGACGGAAAATCGGTTTAACATCTGGATGAAGTGTAGACTTAATGACACTACACAACTGAGCATCAATCTGGCGCCATTTGGATGATTCAGTCACACTCACCTTTTCAGGATTTTGGGTGAGGTGATCCTCGTAACCTTGACCACGTAGCCAAAGTTTGATGTCGGCAGCCCAACTATCATAATTTGATCCATTCAGTTTTTCAACTGAGAGAGGAGAAGTGATGTAGTTGGTGAAGATACTCCTGGTTTCAGACATAGATGCCATGGTCAGCAAAGGTTGTCAGAAAAACTCGTCGGAACCGGGAAAACAGGGGCTGTTTGAACTGGAAGTCGTATATCCGTAACTCGAAACTGAAAATTGAGGGCAGATATGGAAGCAGGAGGCCGAGGCGAGTGCTGTGGAAGAAGAACCACCGTGAACGGCTGCCGGACGCGCCGTCACGCGCGGTGGCAGTGGGCGGCGCGTGAGATCCACGCGTGGGACGTACAGGCGGCGCGTGGGGCGTGTGAGGGCGCGTGAGGGCGAGTCTGAAGGCGCGGCGGAAGGGTTTGGCCGATCTGGGGTGTTCGGCGCTGATGGAGTGGTCGTTCGTCGAAAAAACTCGTCAGAAACAGTGACGGCAGCGACGGTAAAGCGTGAACGGCTGAACAAAAATTGATGAATCAGCGTTTCAACGGCAGAGGGGGGAAACCGGAGTTGAGAACACGGTTTGCCGGAAAAAAAAATATTCACCGGAGACAGTGGGTCGACCGGGTAGTTGACAATTAGGATTAGGGTTTGTCTCTCAGTTGGCTCTAGATACCATGTTGAATATAAAGAGTATTGAGAGACATATAGAATAACACGTGTGTTTCAACTACACAGCGGAATCTCTTTATATAGACACAGGGTGTTAAATAACCCTAATTTACAGTAATGCTAACGGACCAGAATACTTACTTACAGCCCATATATATATATTATTTACATTCTAATCTATAATATTTAACAAACACAAACGTCATCCTCCATCTTTTTTTTAACCAACATTATAGAGCTTGAATATGGACTCACACTTGGCCTAATGACACCAGAACTTGACATATCATCTACTAACTTTTCAATTTGATTCTTTTGATAGTGGGGTTACCTGTAAGGCCTGAGATTCGGAATGTTGGCACATTCTTTCAATACAATGGTGTGATCATGTCTTCTAGAGGGAGGTAGTCCTTGTGGTTCTTTAAATACTTGTACATAACCTGTCAGAATGTCCTCTAGCCACTTGGGCTTAACCTCTTGTTCTTGTTTCTCCTCTTGCAAAATTTGATACTCTAACAAGTAACCTTGTCCTTCATCTTGCATGGCTGTCATGATGGAGTTTAGAGAGAAGCTGGGGCTCTGTAATTCGGCCTCTCCTTTTAGAATGTGGTATCAATGTGTCAATCTTAACGCGGTGGTTCAGTGGAATGACCCGTTTTAGAGGAAGGTAAGTGGTGCACAAGTTGGTGCCGCAATGCTGGCCAGCAACAGCAGTGTAATGTAGATGAACTGCATTGTTGTTTATGGTTATTTCTTGTCTAATGGGGATGGTGGTGGAATAGGTGAAGTGTAAATTGAAATATAAATAGAATAGAGAAAGAGAGAATGATAGTGCAACGATGGTGTTATGAGAATGATTATTGACATTGATCTATGTTCTATTTATACACTACCTAGCCACATGAATGAAGCAAAGAAAATAAACGAAAATATAAAGAATAAGTGGATCACCTTTAGCTTTGCAAATCAGCATATTACTAACTTGTTGCGGTTCTTCTTCTTTGTATTAAAGACAGCCACCTTCAATGGGGTTCGATTTTAGTTTCCATTTAATTTTCACATTCTGAAAATATATTTTATGTTACCAATATTGGTTGATTTGTTGAACAAGATATATGGGGTTTTCTAGCAAACACTAAAGGTTGACTTTTTTGAGTTTGCTTAGAACAAAGAAACATAAATAAATTATAATTTACTTGATATTAGATGCATTTAAAAAAACTTGATATAAAATAGATGCATTTGTTCTTTCACTGTGTTTTTTATCCTTGAGTTTTTGCTACATCAGCCTGTTTTAGAATGCAACCCTTTGTTAACAAAGAAGAACCCTCATAGTCCCTTGCTTCGTGACCATAATGGCAGTTCAAGTGGGTTTATTTGGTTTTTTGTATTGTAAGTGAATGTGACTTGATCAAATCTAATTTTCTATCAGCTCTGCTACATCAGCGTAAGTTCCTGACATGCTTTTATCATCAAACCTATGTTTCTAAACTCGTCTAACACCTTTTGTTGGCTCTAAGACTTTTGGCTGGATACCTTACATTATATCGATGTATACTTTTGTTAATTTTCCCATTATCACTTCACAAGTCCTAAGCTGTAAAAAATCATCACTTCACAATTAAACTCCATTCATCTGATTTCAGGGTCATTCTATTGTAACTCATCTGAGAAATTTGCATGTTCACTTGATAGCTCAACTGAATCATTTCCTACTGATATCCCTTTATCAGAACTTTCATGTAAGTCATTTGTGTTAAGGTGTGAAAGAGTAGAATCTGCAAGAGCCTCTTCACTTGAGTTAATTGTGTTCATTTGATGAAAAATGAATATAATAAAATAATTATAATAAAATATAATATGAAAAGCTCGGTAACAGCTTCAAGAAGGCCAAATCTGTTTTAATTGGTAAGGTTTGTCCCCTGGTTTTTCTCTGTATTCATACCTTTGATTATTGTTTGTAGTTTATCAGTTACCTTGGGAGAATGCTTTGCACTACTTTTTAAACTTTATGAAAATTTATGATTGTCTGTGTATTTTAATGGCAATCTTACTTTTATTGTGAAGCAAGTTGGTGTTGTGTGCTTGTCTTCATAACAGAAATTTAAGCTGCAAGTGATACTTTGACATCTACCATGTAATCACTTGGGGATTCTTTTTCTCCATCGTTGAACTCTTTACATCATAAAAATGATATCTCCTTCTGCATTCCGCATATACATATATATGATTGTAATTTTAAAGTAGAGGGGGAGGCGGGAGAGAGTGTTCATCCTTTGAAAGCTATACTTTTTGCAAATTTTCCTCATTATCTTTGAGCTTGAACTTTATGGTTTCTTTTTCACCTTTCTCGTTGATGATTCAATTAACTCACTGATGTGAACATATGATGAAGCTTACTTATTAATCTGCTATAGGTGGACTGTGATGAGCATAAGAGTTTGTGCAGCAAATATGGAGTCTCTGGGTACCCAACAATTCAGTGGTTTCCAAAAGGATCTCTAGAACCCAAAAAGAAAGCTGGAAGGTCATGCCCTTCATCATAGGTAAGGAGGACTGGATAAGCATCTACATTCATTCATTCTCTCTCTCTCTCTCTCTCTCTCTCTCTCTCTCATGGTTGAAACTTTTCACCAGGAAATGAAACTTTTAAGAAATTGGGAGCAATTGGAACATTAGTAAACCTGTTGGTCAATCTTACAACAGTCTTCAACCTGAACAACATCACAGCTGCAAACATCATCAACATATTCAGTGGCAACACCAACCTTGCTACTTTGCTTGGTGCTTTCTTTTCTGATACATTTTCTTGTCGCTACAACACATTAGCATTATGCACTATCACTTCCTTTCTGGTATTAATTTAATAGATAACTCATTTCATGCAAAGAAAAAAAATCAATAAAGGTGCTAAATTTTCTATATATCACTACACCTTTAATTCTATTTCCATGCATCTAATAGGGATTGCTTGCAAATGACAATATTAGCTTAATAGACACTATTCAACAAAGTTCCATGAATCACTACACTTCTGTGTGTTTGTGGTCTACTCTTAGTAGGTGCAGCAGGAGTTAGACCTTGTAATTTAGCATTTGGGGTTGATCAGTTCAAGTGTTCAACCCCGAAACAGATTCAGGAAAGAAAGGAATCGATAGTTTCTTCAATTGGTATTTCTTTACATTCACTTTTGCACAAATGGTGTCTTTAACACTGATTGTTTATATTCAATCAAATGTGAGTTGGGCTATTGATTTGGGAATTCCTGCTGCTTTGATGTTCATATCATGTCTTGTGTTTTTCATGGGAGCTAAATTGTATGTTAAAGTTAAACAAAGTGGTAGTCCTGTCACTAGTATTGTTCAAGTCATAGTTGTTGTTGTCAAGAAAAGAAGACTTAAACTACTATCTGACCAGTGGTTACTGTATATTCAGCTAGACCACCTTTGGTTAAGCCCTTAAAACATGTACTTTTGCTGCTTTCGGCGAATTCATTTGGAAGGAATTAACTAGAGCAGGATGAAATTACTTTGATTGTTGTAATTTGACTGTACTATATACTTATTTATAGTTGTAGCTCTTTTTCACCAAAATCCTTTGGACATTCAATTTTCTACTTGACTTTTTTGTATATTTAATTTTCTTCTAACTTAATATCAACCATTTAAATAGTAAAATTTGATAAAAATCTTATTAGTTCTTACACGAAAACAATATGTCCATTACTTTTTTATTTTCAAAAAATGGATAACTCAATTCAACAAATAAAAATTGAAGGAATTCTAATTCAAACTTTTGTGTAACACAGTATTAAATTTTATCCAATTATTATGTGAATGTACTAAATATTGAAATAATAAAATTTGGAAAAATTAAATTAAAATTTTAATAATAATAAATTTCTATTAAAAGTAATAAAGACTTCACAAAATATTATATTTATTGAATAATTTTTTTATATGTACGTTTTCTAAACATACTAATATAGTTTTGTAATATTTAATATACACGGTAATTTTACTATAAAAAATTAGTGTAACACATGAATCTTACATTGGTTAGACTCTATTTGTTAAAATTAGTTGATAACTACAAGTTTACAGTTTAAATTGCTAAACTAGTTATAGTGTTTAATAAAATTAATTTAAAAATGTAAAATGATATTTTTAATTAAAGTAAATAGCCCTTGTACAGTGTGTAAGGTTCAGTGGGTAGCATGACGATACAAATACCGTAGTTCTAAATATATATGGTAGTGGCTCTTACAAATTCAAGTAAAACATACTTTAGAAGTTTGGTTAGGAATTAGGAGGGTTTCTTCTGGTCCGCCTTTTATGGAAGTCTATGTTTTTTTAATGTGTTTCACGTTGAGATTAAATCTCTGTTGGCATTGAGCTCTCTTAGCAAACGTGTTTTAAAAAATCATTATATTTTTTAGACTCTTTACATATTGTGCAATTGGTGATTATTAGTACAAATAGTTTTCATCATTATGTCAACATTTTGGTGACTATTCATAATCTTTTAGCGAAAAATTAGAACGTTGGCTTACACCATATTATTCTAGAAGGAAACTAATGTGCAAATATTCTAGCAAATGAGTTATATCATTACACGTAATTGCAGGTCCAATTGGAGTCATATAAAGAAAATTAGCACTTAGTGAAGTTTATTGTATATGATGGAGTATAAAATATGGGGTATTTAAAAATATTCATTGAATTAGCATCTATTTGATTTAGTTTTTAAAAATTTAAAAAGAAAAAACTTGTTTGAATATATAATTTTGCAATATAATTGTTTTAAAAAACAATTTTTAAAATTACTATTTTTAAAAGAAAAAAAGCAGAACAAGTGATACATATTTTCCTTTTCCTATTTGTTTTTTTATACTTGAGTACAAAACCGAAAACACAAAAAATATTTTTATTAATTGCAAAATCATAATACTTCATCAGTCAAATTTTTCAAAACAACACGGGAAAGATGCAGGCATAATGAAGTACAAGCATAAATTAAATTAAATTATAATATAATATAATATAATATAATATAATATAATATAATATAATATAATATAATATAATATAATATAATATAATATAATATAATATAATATAATATAATATAATATAATATAATATAATATAATATAATTTTTAAAAATATGATTACCAAACAGATTTTTTTATAGAGAATATTATAGTCTTTGTAGGAGTTTGACTCTGGAGACAATAGGAATATTCACTCCTCTTTATTTCCTTTATTTTCGATAATAATTTGTTTTCTTATTATTGATCTAATTATTCTGTGAATTGTTATCTATAAAAGCAATTTAATTGGTGGAACATCGCATGAATATTAATGACCAATTATATTTCTGTTGTAGAGAAAAAGTATTGTTTTATATTTAGATACCGTAAGAAATTATACTGTGCCACAAAATAATTAATGACAACATTCAAAACTTTTTTTAAATTGATTTATTTTCACTTAAAACTTGAAAGCTTATGCAGAAGCAAGCAATTAATGGGATTTTTGTAAAAACAATATGTGGCAGTACTTAGATTATAAATATTGTGCCCAGAAGAATCCTTGAGCATTAAGGAGTAGTTATTAGCCAAGAAACTATACAAAAAATGATTCATTGCTTCCATCCAATACAAAGGATATCTCTTTTGACCTCATCACTTTGATGAGCACCATGGAATTGGAAAACATCTATAGAGAAGAAACCAAAGTGGGAAAAGAGAAGACACAACTTCTAACATTCAACACAAAATTAAATATATTTTCAATTTTATGCCAATATAAATAGATCAAATATCTAACTTGTTCTTTATTTGATATATATATATATATATATATATATAAACACCATTAAATTGCTTAAAAGAAAATACAGTTTGTAGGTAATATATAATCGATACAAATTTCATTAATTAAAACTAACATAAAATGAGATTTTAAACATTCCTAAATTATCCATTCATCCTGAAATTTGGTGACAATGTTAATTTCAACTCTCTTTACATATCCATTCATCTTAATCATTTGTTTCATTAGCCTCCCAAACTTCTCAAATGAAAGTGTACAAAAATTCCTAAATTGTTTATTTCTAGCACAATTTATATCATATATTTTCTTCATGAAGGATACAATATGTGCATAAGAAAAGCTACAAAGGTTACATGTAAAAACGTGTAGAGAATCCTTAACTCGGAGCTACTGGCACTTGATCGTTCTGTTCTTGGATTTATGTTTTTATCCTTGCTCCGGGTCATAGAGATGTTGAAAGGCATAGAACCTAAAAAGAGTTTTCAATTTTAAGACATATTGAAGGAACATATATTTCTTGCAAAAAATAACATTCAAATGGTGAACTTACAATTATAGTCGGTCCATCCTATGCGCTGATTATCCAAGTCATAAACAATTATCCTATCTTTTAAGACAAGATCTGTGTAAGATACAATCATAATTGTTAATTTATTATTACCATACTTGCATCTAAAGGATAATTTATGATTAACTTACTTGAGCATATATAATTTATGATTAACATACTTGGGCAAAGTACATTGGCTTCTTTTTGGAAATTAGATTGGGGTAACAAACGGAGAGCAAACATAAATTTAAATGTATAATGAAATCAAGTTGAATGATGATAATTAGAATCTAATCATTATCATCATGTGTTTTCCATTATCAACACATACATAAGACATTCCTAGAAGTTTTTATCATTTATAAAAATTTCCATTTAATAATAAAATGAGAGAATTCTATTTATTTATTTTTCCAATTCCTAGCAGCGTTCATAGTCTGTTTAAATTTGTCTTACCTCCTAATATTGAGGGTCCACTTTGTATTTTTTGAAAACCAATGCACCATGTTGAAGAGAACTGGTAAAACATATTTTCACATCAGTGACAAACAATTCCAAAGAATAATTTACTTATATGCAAAAATATAACGAGAGAATAACATAAATACTTCAATGCATACCAATATATCATTGAGCACAAGGTATTGTGCTGGTTTTAGAACCATGGACGCTCCACCAGCAAAGTTAAAGGTGATCGAAGGAAAAATATCTATACTGGATATGTAAAAAACACAATATTTAATGAGATATTTAGAAAGCCTAATAGAACAAACACTTTTTTCATATGAAGTATATAAAGATCTTCATAACAAATATTATATTTGTGATTACCTGGTTGAAACCAGATAGCAAGGACTTCCTTCTGAAGTAGCGGGGCAGCCAAGTTGTGATACAGCGGTAGTTACCTACATTCACCATAAATAAATTAAACAAAAATGTTAGATCAAAACATATACTGATGAATGGTTCACAGTCTATCTATATTCAACATAATAATATTTAATATTAGCCACTTAGACAGGAATGTGAGAACCCATATTAACTAAATGGAAAAATTTCAAGTGATTTTAGGAAATAGACAAAACATGAGACAAGCAAACCAAAGAGTCAGAGCATATTTGTCTTGCAGTGCTGATTCCTCGTCATAGAATAGGCAAAAGAGAAAAATATGTCCAACAAAGTTGAATATTGCAATGTTTTGAGCGGGGTACAAGAAATCTTACAGCATTAACAAGAGGATCATAAGCTTCTTGAGGAAGATGTGCTAATGTTGTACCACTGTCAACTACAATTCCTTTGTCGTGTGGTGTTACAAATACGGCTGGATTAATTGAAAGGAGATTCCCATTGACAGAAATGCTTTGGAGATTCAAGAGATAATGAATCCTAAGATTTAATTAAAAAGGAAAATACTAATCAATTATACTGCAAAATATCACCTTAAGAGTAAGAAAATACAAGAAAAAAACAACACTAGAAGCATTTTAAACTAATTTTTAGCAATATCACCTTTTACATTCAATTAAATAAAAATATTTTAAAATGCTTATCCACTGCTAGGTTGATTCAAACATAACAAGGGTGTACCATGTGAAGAAACTTTGTGGATGAAAAATAATAACTAAACTGAAGGGGAAAGAAATGAACTTCAAATTGGAGAAAGAAAAAGGGAAAAGCAACATACGGCGATGGGACCATTGGACTATAAACAGTATTGGGCTCCAAAATTTCACCAATAACTAGAATTCCTCCTCCATTGCCATCTCCTTTCAAACAGTGAGAGAAAACTTTGGGTGTTTTTCCTTGTGATGACAATTGTGATACAACTGATACATCATTAGGGCCAAACCCAAAGATTCCATCAAACGCTCTTGCCGTCCTAGTCAAACCTCCAGATACACTGGTGCTACACCTATTTCCAAAACAACCATCCAATAAAGTTTACCAAAATCCATATTAAGTATTAGTATTAACACGAACATGGGAATGAAAGAAAAAACTGAGAGAAGATAAGTAAATCCCACCATTTACTAATTCTCCATTTTATTAAAAAAAATGAACTTATTGACAAAACCCTGCATTACCAATTTAATCCTAATGCAAAACATTTATGAACTAATGCAAAATATTTGTTTAGTAGAAACCCACATAGTTGATATAGAATATATAATGTTAGAGATATATTTAGAATAACATTTCAATTCTATAACATTAAATAAACTCTTTGGTATTTCTGGTTTTTTTCAATTTTTTTATTTCTTTTTATATTAAGGATTGAATAGAGTATTTTTGGTGCTATTCAATGCTTTCAATCTTCATAAGAAAATAATTATGTTCAAAGTTGTAGCACAACTGCTAAAAGTTCAAAACAATACCAAATTCTGTCTTTATAATATTAATATGGCATTGGAAATTGAAATATAACATATTAAATCACAGATTAGCTTGTAGCTGTTCTGTTTTTCTCGTCAATTTGTCATTAGCAAGGAATTGAATAATGCTAAGTCTTCCCTACCATAAAACATAACACTATCACATTGAACTTGTAAATCATTATATTGTTTATGCAGCCTACCTTGAATATTATTTTGGGTTTAATTCATGTTACTGACTCGAGTAGCATTTTACTTATCATAGTAATGGCTAATAATATAACTAAATCAGAGCAGGCTATTACTCAATCAAGCATTTAGCCATGCGCTCCAAATCTACCACATTCTGACTGTTGGCTAGAACTATAAGTAAGACCAAAATCAAACCTTCTGCACTGCAGGATCACACCTGTCAGGAACCAATTTAATCCTACTTTCCTCTCCTAACATTCTCTCTAATTTTCAGTCCTACAAATCATGTCCAACAGTTCCCTCTACACGGATTGGCTCCCTTGACCCACCTATTCAAGTTTAATTTCTATATGTTATGAATCCCACAAAGCATACAAACACATATTTATAATTGTCCACAATAAATAAGAATAGGAGTTTCTTACCCAAAAAGAATAGTGGCTGAAAAGTTAACACTTGTCGGAGAAGAATGCCCAATTATCGTGTCAAAATACATGTTATCAGATAAATAAAAACCGGAGGCAGCACTTTTATCTTGAAACAAAAAGTCGTAGCTGCACTGATTATGATTATCCTTATCAGAGCATCTAGCTAGCGCACCTTGAACCGCGAGAGAGCATATCGGGTCTGAGCAATGTACTAGTGCGGCCGTGGATGAACTAGTTGTGTCAAAAAAATTGAGTTCAATCTGTTCACAATACAACGCAACAAGCAATAAATGTTAAGCTCCAAATCTAAACCTTGGTTCCCAAGGCAACAAAATAAACACTACAAGTATGAGTATAGTAAAAAAGCAATGATGGAAATTGAAAAACCAGACCCCTAGTCCACTGGAACGAGGGCAACCAGTACAAGGATTACAGTTAACCCATAGAGCGTCACTTCCGGTGTCAATCAGAACCGTAAACTCCCTTGGTGGAGATCCAAGCTTTACTTTTGTGGTATAGAGACTGAAGAAACAAACCAACAATAGTATTAATTAAATGAAATTAATACTATTATAAAAATAAAATGAAATTCAATTCTGTACAATATAAGAAATGCATGACAGAGCATACCAGAAGATGAAAAGAACAAGGAGTTAAGAAATAAATGAAGGAGTATTCGAGAAAGAGGATTAGCCTTACCCAAAGGAGTTTGGATCAGCGATCCCTTGGACTGAGAAGTTGACACCAACACCACCCAAGATTCTTGAGTGGCGAACTCTGTCGCGAGATATCAATGTGTCAATCTTAACGCGGTGGTTAAGTGGAATGACCCGTTTTAGAGGAAGGTAAGTGGTGCACACAGTAGGTGCCGCAATGCTGGCCAATAACAGCAGGGTAATGTAGATGAACTGCATTTTTGTTTATGGTTATTTCTGGTCTAATGGGGATGGTGGTGGAATAGGTGAAGTGAAATTGAAATATAAATAGAATAGAGAAAGAGAGAATGATAGTGCAACGAGGGTGTTATGAGAATGATTATTGACACTGATCTATGTTCTATTTATACACTACCTAGCCACATGAATGAAGCAAAGAAAATAAACGAAAATATAAAGAATAAGTGGATCACCTTTAGCTTTGCAAATCAGCATATCACTAACGGGTTGCTGTTCTTCCTCTTTGTATTAAAGACAACCACCTTCAATGGTGTGTCACCTTTGCAGGTCAGCATTGCATCAATTATTGCCATTCTTTGTAATAAATTAGCTACAAAGAGAGTGTGTTACAATTGTTGAAGCAATTGAAGATTCTGATTAAATTAGCAATGAAGGACAAAGCCTCACCTTTGAAAATCAGCATTGCATCAACTATTGCCATTCTTTGTAATAAATTAACTACAAAGAGAGTGTGATACAATTGTTGAAGCAATTGAAGATCCTGATCAAATTAGCAATGAAGGACAAAGCCCCACCTTTGCAAATCAGCATTGCATCAACTATTGCCATTCTTTGTAATAAATTAACTACAAAGAGAGTGTGATACAATTGTTGAAGCAATTGAAGATTCTGATTAAATTAGCAATGAAGGACAAAGCCTCACCTTTGCAAATCAGCATTGCATCAACTATAGCCATTATTTGTAACAAATTAACTACAAAGAGAGTGTGATACATTTGTTAGAGCAATTGAAGATTCTGATAAAATTAGCAATTAAGGACAATGCTTCACATTTGCATTTGCATTTGCATTTACATTTACAAATCAGCAAAATAATAAAAATGGAAACCACTACAAAAGCAATTTGTGAAAGTAGATCTTCGAAATCAGCACGTGGAAGGTATGCATCAAAACACAAAAACCGAGCGGGTGGTAACTATTATCTTAACGTGGAAGGTATGCATCAAAACACAATCTCGTACGTGAGAGTGAGAGAATGAGAGAGTGAGAGTGAGAGAGTGAGGGTGAACGGCGAGAGTGAGGACCACTTTAACTTCAAATAATCTAATAAATATTAAATTTCCTCTCAAATTAGCAATTAAGGACAAAGATCATTTGCATTTGCATTTGCATTTACATATCAGCAAAATAATAAAAATGGAAACCACTACAAAAGCAATTTGCGAAAGTAGATCTTCGAAATGGGCACGTGAAAAGTATGTATCAAAACCCTAAAACCCATTAAATCCCCAATCTCGTACGTGAGAGTGAGAGTGAGAGTGAGAGAGTAACACAGAGGCGGCGAGAGTGAGGGTGAATGGCGAGAGTAAAGCGTGAAGCCCTTTAACTTCAATGAACTTTAAGATCACAAATCCTATCTCTTGACAGCATTTAAAAATGTTAAAATAAGTTTATTTCTTTATAATTTGTAAAAAATAAACGTTGGATAATATATTAGAATGTAAAACAAAAATTTATTAATCATATTTAGTACAATTAAGATAAAATGAAATATTAAATAACATAAATTAGAATTTTTAAATTATATTTAGTTTAATGAGTTATGATAAAACTGCTAGATCGTTAAAATTTAAATTTATAAATTATAATGGATCTAATTAATTAAAATTGAACCGTCAAATCGGTAAAATTAATATTTATAAATTATAGTTAATCTATTTAGTTAAAATGAAATCGTTGAATTATCATAATTTCTAAATCATAGTGACTCTAATTAAATTAAATTTTTACCGCTAAATCATCAAAATTAAAATATCTAACTCATAGTCATTTCAACTAATTAGAATTTTCATCTAATTGAATATTAATCATCAACTAATTTAATCTTAACTGATTAAATTCATTATAACTTATAAATTTAATTATCGACAATTTAGCGATTTAATTTTAACCAATAAAAGTTAACATAATTTAAAAATTTTAATTTCAACAACCCACCACAATTTCAAAATTTTAATTTCCTAGCTATAGTTTTAATTCATGCTTTTTTTTTTAATGTTCTACGACGTTGGCATAACTATTTGGACTTTCTATCAATTTTTTATGAAAAGTTTTTTATATTAAAAAACATAAATCAAAACTTTCAATTTAATTAAAAGGTTTAGTCTCTATAGAAGATAATATGTCTCTAAATATTTTTTTATTCAACAAAATATGACTTTTATTTTTTATTATCTTTCTTCTTTAGATTGCAATTTGTTTACTTATTATTTAACCGATGGTAAAGATATATAATAAACGTAAAGAAAAATACAAAAAAAATCATACAAATAAAAATATTTTGAAAACATTAATTGTTAAAACATACATAAAGTATGCATAATTTGTAGGAAATTACACGGTCGAGGAAAGAGTTTAAAAAATAAGTCTCATGTTTTTTAAAAATAAAAACAAAGAACAATTATAAAACATTTTACATGGTATGCTACCACTTAAAATAATTTAAAAATAAACTTAAACATATATGGAATGAAACTTCTAATAAAATCAGCTTCATCTCTCACACGTGTCTTTGTAAGTCTTTGTAAGGCCAAATGTAAGTTTAAGTTTTAGGATTCCTTGCACATAGTTACTACTTATAGAGAGAAAAATACCACCACACAGTATTTAATAAATAAAGCTACTATCAGTAATAATAAAAACACATAAGTAAAAATAGTCTTTCAAAATGTTAGAAATATTTAAATAGTAGAACAAATTTTTTGATTTCTCCACTTGTCTTTAAAATGAAAAATCATGTATACGAAGAAGATAAATAAGCAAACAAAAAATATTATAAATTAAAAAAATAACACTTTAAAGAAATAATGTCTAAAATATAGTGCATATGTGATCCTCTTTTAATTTTTTTTTTAAATTTATATATTTGTAAATACTTTGGAATTGCTAATACAAACAAAGCTGCAAAATTAGGATTTTTTAAAATTCATTAAGACTTATTTTTGATGAAATAAGTTTTAAATATTTTACAGCATAGATATATTAATAAAATGATAAAATAGAAACAAAAACATCTCTTGCAAGTCCAAATACTTGACCAACAATTTTAACCGTTGGGTAAATAAATATATTATATATATATATATTTTTTTTTTGAAACTTTAATACATTATTTATTATTAATTATAAAAAAGTTGTTTGTCCATCATCGTTGCTTATAGTAGAGTTGTCAAAACGGGTTATTCGGAACTCATACGGACTAACTCGAATAGGTAACGAGTTTATTTGGACCAGGCTAAAAAGCTCTGAAAAAATTCAAACTGAAACTATTTGGCCAAAGCCTTATATTTTAACGGGTTGGACGGGTTAACTCGTTTTGACAGCTGTAGCTTAGAGGCTCATCAAATTTTTTATATTTATCCTCATTGATCCCAACTTATGTGTTAATAAATTCCCGATACATGATTCTTATAATTTAAATTGCCAGATACCAACATCTAATAGGCACCAATGCAAAAACAGTGGGAGACTTCTCACCAAACACTTCTTTCTCAACACTCAATTTCAAATTCTTCACGTATTTTCACATTTGTGGAGTTCAAAAACCCTATTCTTCTATACATTAGCTTCATCAACTCTATTTTTCTTCATTATAAAGGTAATGTAGCTTTAACACTCTCCTCGTTATCATTTTGGTTGTTAATATTTTTGAAGTTATGTACATAGTTGTATCATATTCTAGGATCTGGTGGTGTGTTTTTCAAAAAATTAATATCGAATTTATACATCCGATAGATGTTAATGGAGTCCAAAATTGTCTATTTTTTACCTAATTGATAGTCAAATTAACATATTGAAATTTCATCATAATTTTAAAGAATAACAATATATAGTCACTCCTAGGTTATGGGGTCGTGGCAAGCATTACCGTGGATGCACCCAACTTCAACTACATAATGTAATCTTTAAAGTGGATTCATTATTTGGCATGAATGAATCTCATCGGGATGAAACTGAATTTGGAGCGATTACGAGGGAGGGTATCATTTTTATGTCGGCTAATTTTCAACATAGCAATGTTGTTTTTGTTAAGAGACAGTTTTTCATTCAAAAAAAAGAAAAATAGTCACTCCTATCTAAATCTGAGTCATTATATCACATTTTCCCTTTAAGCAAATTCCTATTGTTATACTAGTATTTTGCTTCAAGTATAAGATTTGACACAAGAGTAAAAAGATCTAAATTAGTATATAAGTGAAAATTCGCTTTAGTCAATGAAAATAACGGCTAGGCTCAATTTAGTTCTTAATTAAGAAACATATTACCTCATTATAGTTAAAAGCAACTTTTAATAAGTAATTTATTTTCTAAAAATCTACTTAATATCTTTTATAAAATTTTAAAATTATTTATCATTAAAGTTTATTATATAACTTTTTTTAAGATATCATTTATCTTTCATATTAAGTATAGGAGTGAATAACTACGTAACGATAAATGATTAACGATCTTTCGGTTTTTATCCTTTACAAAATTATTATAGTCAAGTAAATTTTATAACAAATCATTTATCTCTCATATTAAATTTATTTATGTCCTTCTGAAAAAAATTTGTATATAATTATTTTAGTCCTTCTAAAAATATTTTATATATAATTATTTCAATCATTTTAAAAATATATTTTTTAATTTATGTAAATATACCACTTTTACTTTTGATATTTGTTGTTTTGTTTAATCCATGTAAAATTTTTTCATAGAAAAATTAGTTCACATAATATATAGAATATCTATTTTTGTCCTTCAAAATAAGGATTAAAATAAAATTACAAATATTAATTTCTATATGAGCGAATTTTTGTAAGAATTAAAACAAAATATTAAAGATAAAAATAAAAAATGGTATATTTGTCAAGATTAAAAGAATAAAACAAAATACAAAAAACAAAAATTTATAGTAAATAAAACCAAATAATGGTGTACTTCTAGGGACTAAAAAAATATATTTAAAGAGTTTTACGAAGAAAGTGGACAATTTTCATACAAGAACAAACTAAAAAATTCATAAAAAAATAAAATCTCTAAAATCTACCATAACTTTGGAGGTAAGACATGAATAACATAAAAAAGCATATTATCTCAAATAATATTCAATGTGAGTTTGGTAAAGCCATATGCAACTTGATTAGCTTCCTAGTACACCTCTTTCGTGCTATAAAACAATAGACTACAAAATACCTATAAAATCTTCTACATCATGATATAACAAAAATGATCATTATGACAACCATTCAAAATAAGATTTATAGTTAACAGAGAGTCAGACATAATATCAATTCTAACCATATTGTGAATAACAACAATATGAACACTTCAAATAATATATAAACTCCTCTATTGTGATACTACATTTTCCAAGGTCATAAGAAAAATCAAACAATAATTTTTTTTTGTCATCGCGAACTATTCGTCTACAAGTCACTTTGGAACCATCATTTGTGACTGATCCATTGATGTTTAGCTTCACACAACCAACAATTGGATTATGCTAAGAAAATTAAGATAGTTAGTAACATATGACTCTTTTAGAGTACTCGTTGTTTCATCTCTTCTCATCTACAATATAACGATGAAGCCACTTCATGCTTACAATCTATAACAATCAACTTGAAGGAACAATGACATTATATTCTTAAACATGTGCTCATTTCACTATCTCAATAAACTATTAACCACCACCACCACCACAAACATTGTTGGTCAATTTTCTTCCACACAAGCTACTTATCAACCAGTTAGTGGTGGATGTCATCATATTAAATACTTGTTTAAACTAGCTTTCTAAGCATTTGTAGAGAAAGGAAAATCTTGTAACACATGTAACATAGATTTTGTTTCATTATCAAATATTAAACAAGCTACAAGTGTGGTCATGTCTCTATGAACACATCTTTCATTCATAAGTCAACAATTTGCACCACCTTCCACAAGAAACACCTAAGATGTTGTAGACTAGCCCACTTCTAAATCTATTTACATACATCATTTTGGTCTTTGTTTGTGGATTTATAACAGAGGAATAGTCGGCTTTTAAATTGAAACTAACATCACGTTCATCACACTAAATTGCATCATCATCATCATAGAAAAAAGATGGTCAATTCAAGGCACAAATTATGTCTAGAACTTCATTATGAATCATATGTTGCAAATTGGAGATATCTCACCTGAAGTAACCTTCATGATACATGTTTTATTGATATGCACAATGTTACTAATCCATGGGATACCAAACTATTTATGATAACAAATTTTTTCCTAAGAAACCAATTGAATCTTCTTAGAGTCTTGTGTACCTTCCGAGAGGAAATTCCTATATTGTTTATCCACAACATCACAAATATATTAGGAAATGTGCATTTATTGCATCACATAGTTGGGTAAAGTTTGAATAACTAATTTATTAAGCGTGAGTGATTAGAGAAAATAAAATATTTTTTCCTTTCGGCTATTAAATTGTTGGCCCACTTTCTTAATATTAAATTAGAAAAATGACTTAATTAATAATTTTTAAATTAAGGGAACAACAATATATTTCACAAGTTTGTTTGTTTATTTATAACTCAGATTCCTCACATATGTGTTGTTGTCTTGTTGAACATTCCATGACATATTCTACAATAGAAAATCATTGACTTCTCTGCACTTATCTTTTAAGTATAGAACCTGTAAAAGATATTAATGATAGAAGAAATCACATGCATTTTCTTACTACTAACCTCAACAAATTAGATAATACCATATGCAAATTCTAAGTGAGAGAGGTGAAGACCCCCTCTAGTAAATTGATTTGGCTATTAGTAATCATGTTCCACTACATCATGATGTGTGTATTCGAATACAAGATGTAAATTTTGAATATTTTTGAACGTTACAAAGAGGTGTATTCGAATACACACATCATGTATTCGAATACAACTGGAAGCAATGCAATTTTTCAGATCTGGAATGGATCCAAATCATTGTATTTCTTCATCAAACCTCTTGGATTAATGGCCACGAATATGAAGAGATGTTTATGGAGTATAAATACCCCATAACTTCAGATAAAAAATGACACAATCCTTGAATCAATACCTTGAACAACTTTGAACAAAATTCTGATTTTTTACAAAGTACTTGCATTTCATTTTCATATCATTCAAAAAGGTTCTCAAGTACTTGAATTGTTATTGGATTGTTTTTCAATATACCTCTCCTTATTCTTATTCAAATCTTATTGTACCACTTGTAAAGGAAAGTAGTACTTTCTTAAAAGTAGCTTAATCTAAGATAGTGGTGTGCTATCTTAGAAGTGTTGTTAGAAGTTTGTAGCAAGAATCCCAGGGTGGGAGTTGTACATTTTCTGACAATTAGTGGATCAATCTCTTGTGGTGTGCAAGAGGACTGGACGTACCCTTGGTTATAAGGGGAACCAGGATAAATCTTAAGTGTTCATTTATTTACTGCACTTTATTATTAGTAGACACTTTATTAAACTCAGAAAATTCAACTACCACATCACTAAAAACAAGAAGATTTACTAACACCTAATTCACCCCCCCTTCTTATGCGTACTTCAATTCTTACAAGTGTTTGCTTGTTTTTTCGTGAAATGTAACTTGGTTCAAATTGTTAGTTTTATCAAATGATGCATGAACATTGTATGTTTGTTAATTATGTCAAAATCATGATCAAGGGGACTTATGTCCAACAATCTCCCCCTTTTTGCTTAAGTGATAAACATACAATTTTAACTTGAGTTAACATATCAAGGTTTAACAAAATAATTACAGTTATTTAAAAGCTCCCCCTGAGTTTTTGCATGCATGATTCATTTAAGTTGCAACAGCACAAAACACATGCAAAACATCAGAGTAATAGAGTACTATGATTACTATCAGAATATTAGAGCTATAAACGTTTTCACTTCATTAATATAGTATCAGAGCTATAAACATTATTAGCAGCAACCAGATCTATAAAAGTTATTAGCAGCGGCATTGGCACGTGATTAGCAATGATGTTAGCACATACAAGGTAAAAACTAGTATCATAACTAACACATGCAGGTAAAAAGAATGGTATCAGAGCAGAAATAACTGGTATTAGAACAACTAGTACATAGCAACTGGTATTGGAATAGAAATCAGAACAGAGCTCAATTAACTTTGTTAGCACATGGTATCAGAACTAGCAAATTAGCATCATAACAGTACAGGAAACACAGGAAAAACACAAGTTTAAATTTGTACATTTTCTCCCCCTTTGTTACTGAATGCAAAAAGGCATGTAATAAGAGAGAATAGTGAAAATAATATTCATTTAAACAGAATAGTACAATGCAATACCAAAACATTTACAAAACAACAAAGAACCTAAAATCCTAATCACCTAAACTAGGTTGTTCCTCATTATTAGCTAAGGGAGAGGTAGAGACCGCTGTATTATCCTCAGCAGGTGTCTCCTCACCATGAGGTACAAGACTATCTAAGGGTGTGTGATTTGGTTCTCCTGTTGCTTGTCGGCCAATCTCAGCAACATCGCTAAATGATAGTTTAAGGCCTAGATGTTCTTGGATTGCAGCGACGTCCTGCGCAACCGTGTGTAGATTCTCCTGGAGCTTGCTCAGAGCTGCTTCCATTATTGCATTGGAAGCTTCTACTTTAGCATTGTGAGCTGCTTGAGCTTCCATAAACTCCAGCAGCTTGGCTAAGAACTCAGCATTGGCTGCAACAGGCTCAGCTCGTTCCGCATTTGGCTGAGCTGGTTCAGCAGTTGGCTGCAGTCTAATCCAAATACCGTTCACCCTCTTCAATTTCATTTGATTGACAATTGCTTCTCCAAAAGATAGGGTGGTTTTCGAAGATTCTTCATTGACAATTGACACTTTAAAATGTCTCAGAATCTTGGTGATCAATTGTGGATAGGGAAGCACCAGCTTGCCCTGTGATGCTTCCATCATGTGCTTCAGCACTATCCATGTCCAGCTCATCTTGAGCTCTTTGGACAGACCCCACAACAGAATTATGTCCAGCTTCTGGACGACGACATGGTTGCTGGATCGGGGTACGAGCATCCAGGTCAAGGCGTACATAAGCATTCGATGATGGACCTTCATTTGACCTATTGGCAGTGAAATCGTTTCCACGAAGCCATCGACCATCAGGTCCTGCACAGCTGTGTGTCTATCTAATGAAGCTTCCCAGCCTTGATCAGCCGACTCGGTTTCAGAGCTTCCGTCAATTGATTTTCCATGAAATGGCAGTCCCGACAGTTTTGAGAACTCGTCAAAAGTCATGGAAATTCGCTTGCCTTTAACTTCTGCTTTGAATCCGTTGTCAGTGAGTTTGAATGTTGAATAGAAGGAGCGAACCAGGTGCGGATAAATGTCTATGGAGCAGGAAAGAAATCCTTCTAGTCCATGAAACCTTTGATGGTCTTGGAAAGTAAAACCATTTGAGTCGAAGTACGCAAAATCCAAAGTGCGTGCTTCATGGATTTTCCTTTCAAGAAAAGTAGGTGGTAGCTCAGAATCCTCAGCATGTTTATCTTTTGGTGGTTGAGCTTTCTTGGGTTGAGGGGAAGGAAGATGTTTCTTCTTTTTCGGAGCAGGGTCCTTCATGGCATCAACCATTAGCTTTTTAGTGGGGGGCTCCTTTCGTTTCTTGGACTTCCCTTGATCAACCGCAATAGCCTTTCCTTTGTCTTTGGCGAGTATTTTATGGGTAGGAATGGGAACCCGTTTTGACATTGGTGGGGGGGAGGGGGTTCGCCCACTTGAAGATGAAGAAACTGATGGTGATGGTGTTCTTGGGTTGACTTGTTTCACACGAGCTATAGTAAGAGTGATGAGTTTTTGAAAACAGAGATATATTAGAGATGGTTTGGAAGAAGATAGTAGTGAGAAACAGCAGTGGGTTTTTGAGAAAATCTGGAAATTTTGAGATGTAATCGATTTAGGGTTTAGCAGGGTTTAAACACTCATGTTTCAGAATCGATTTGCCAATCGATTGTTTTAAACCCTAGCACACGTAAATCGATTGGGTTTCCGTTGCTGGGGAAGTGGAATCGATTTAGTCATTATTGCCTTCTAACGGCTAGTAAAAATCTGGCAACAGTCATATTTCAAATCAATTTCAAAATCGATTGGATTTAATTACTGAATCAATGTCCAAATCGATTGCCATATCAGTTCAAAAAAATTTCTCATATCAGTTCAGACCATTGATCATCTCAGCATCGATTTCCAAATCGATTCATTAAAGTGCAGAATTTGAAATATTGCATCAATCGATTTCCAAATCGACGCTCGGGATAGTGTTCTAAAAACTTTCTCAATTTTGAAGTCTGGGAAAAATAAATCGATTATTCAATCGATTCTTTAAACCATTACCCAAAACATCAATCGATTTAGCAATCGATTGTCTTGATGACTACTTCAGCAGATATAGAAGTCTGGGTGTATAAATTGATTATGCAATCGATGTTCGCGTTTCTTAATTTGACAATTAAGGCACTGTAACGCATAAATCGATTTTGCAATCGATTTCATAAAGCTGATTTTCAGTGTAGTAACAGGATAATCAATGTTGCAGTCGATTGGTTTCTCACAGGAATCAGATTTCATCAAAATCTATGATTCCTAGTCTCATTCTAATAGAGGCAAAGCTATCCTTGGGTAAAGCCTTGGTGAAAATGTCAGCTAACTGATCAGTTGTGTTGACATATTCAAGCTTTATGTTCCCATTTTGGTATTGATCTCTTATAAAGTGATGCCTTATCTCTATATGCTTAGTTCTAGAGTGCATGACAGGATTCTTAGTGATACATATAGCACTAGTGTTATCACACATGATAGGCACAATTCCTAGATTAACACCAAAATCACAGAGGTGTTGTTTCATCCAGAGAATTTGAGCACAACAGCTTCCAGCTGCAATATACTCAGCTTCAGCTGTTGATAATGCAATGTTGGTTTGTTTCTTGCTATGCCAAGAAACCAGGGAGTTTCCTAATAAGTGACAAGTACTTGAGGTACTTTTCCAATCTAGTTTACATCCAGCAAAGTCAGAATCTGAGTAACCAACTAGAGTGCAAGTAGATCCCTTAGAATACCACAAGCCTAGGTTTTTGGTTCCTATAAGATATCTAAAGATCCTCTTGACTGCACTAAGATGTGACTCCTTTGGATTTGCTTGGTACCTAGCACACATGCATACACTGAACATTACATCAGGCCTACTAACTGTAAGGTACAGCAGAGATCTTATCATTCCCCTAAATTGTGTTGCATCTACTGGTTTACCCTTCTCATCTCTATCTAAGTGGCAGGTTTGGCTCATAGGTGTTTCAATGGATTTAAACTTATCAAAACCAAATTTCTTTAATAAATCATTGCAGTATTTGGTTTGATTTAGGAAAATGCCATTCTTGCTTTGGTTAATTTGAAATCCCAAGAAGAAAGATAGCTCTCCCATCATTGACATTTCAAATTTAGCTTGCATCATGTTTTCAAAATCTTTGCATAGCTTATTATTTGTGGATCCAAATACTATGTCATCACCATATACTTGGACCAGCAAGATGTCTTTTCCATTCTTTTTAATAAAAAGTGTCTTGTCCATATTTCCTCTTAAAAAGTTTTGTTGAATGAGGAAATTGCTCAATTTATCATACCAAGCTCTTGGAGCTTGTTTCAACCCATAGAGGGCTTTTGTTAGCTTATAGACATGATTTGGAAAATCAGGATTTTCAAAACCAGGTGTTTGCCTAACAAAAACTTCCTCTTAGATATCACCATTGAGAAAGGCACTTTTCAAATCCATTTGATAAAGTTTAAAGTCCATTATACAAGCATAAGCCAACAGGATTCTAATGGCTTCTAGTCTAGCTACAGGGGCATAGGATTCACCATAATCTATTCCCTCTTCTTGATTATAACCTTTGGCAACTAGTCTAGCTTTGTTCCTAGTTATGACTCCATTTTCATCCAACTTGTTCCTAAACACCCATCTGGTTCCTATGATGTGCTTATTTTCTGGTTTAGGAACTAGGATCCAAACCTTGTTTCTCTCAAATTGGTTCAGCTCCTCTTACATAGCAAGTATCCACTCACTATCTAATAGAGCCTCCTTAATGTTTTTGGGTTCTATCTGAGATACAAAGGCTGTAAAGTTGCAGAAATGTCTAAGGTTCTTCCTAGTTGCAACTCCTTTAGAGATGTCCCCTATGATGTTATCTATGGGACGGTTCTTATTAAACTTCCACTCCCTAGGTAATTCATCAGTCCTAATAGGTTCTACATAGTCAATGTTTGTTGAAGGTGTTGTTTCAGTAGGTTCTAATGGTTCAGATTCTACAACTTCATCCAAAGAAGCATCAACCATAGGAAGAGTGTTGTTCAAGTTTTCTACAAATAGTTCATCAAACTTCACATGAACTGACTCTTCTATGGTTTTTGTTCTTTTGTTGTAGATTCTATAAGCTTTGCTAGATTGTGAGTAACCTAGAAAAATACCCTCATCTGCCTTAGGGTCAAACTTTCCTAGATGTTCTTTGCCATTGTTTAAAACAAAGCATTTACTTCCAAAGACTCTAAAGTAGGAAATGTTTGGTTTTCTACCCTTGTATAACTCATAGGGAGTTTTTCTAAGCAAGGGCCTAATTAGAACTCTATTCACAACATGTGTGGCAGTGTTAATGGCATCAGCCAAAAAATACTTAGGAAGGTTTGAGTCTTTAATCATAGTTTTAGCTAATTCCTCTAAAGACCTATTCTTCCTTTCTACTACTCCATTTTGTTGAGGAGTTCTAGGGGCTGAATACATATGATGAATGCCATTTTGTTCACAATAGGTATTAAAGGAATCATTTTGGAATTCACCTCCATGATCACTTTTGATGGAGATTATTTTATGACTTGTCTCATTTTGAACTAAAGTAGCAAACTTTTTGAAAACTGAGAAAGCCTCACTCTTGTGAGTCAGAAAGTAAGTCCAAGTAAACCTAGTGTAATCATCTACCAACATATATCCATACAGGTTTCCTCCAAAGCTTCTCACTTGGGATGGACCAAAGAGGTCCATATGTATTAGCTGCAGAACCCTATTGGTTTTAACCACATCTATTGGGGGGAAAAGTTGACTTAACTAGCTTACTTTTCTCACAAGAATCACACCTATCCTTAGTAAACTTTCTATTGGGGAGTCCTATAACTAACTGTTTACTAACTAGTTTGTTAAGGTGATCTATATGAATATGAGCTACACGTTTATGCCATAACCAGTTTTCATCAGAATTTGACAATAAACAGCATATAGTATTAGCAGGCAAAGCATTGAAATCAAGCATATATATATTATTGACCCTGTCACCTACTAACCTTATATCCTTATTATCCTTGTGCTCAATTATACAAGATTGAGATGAAAAACTTACCTGGAATCCCTTGTCACAAAGTTGACTTATACTAATCAAATTGTGTTTTAAATCCTTTACATACAGAACGTCTTTAATCACTGTAGTCGATTCGTTCCCAATATCTCCAATTCCGAGAATCTTACCTTTGTTATTATCACCGTATTTGACATATCCTCCATCTTTTAAAGTTAGAGACAAGAACCTTGACTTGTCTCCTGTCATGTGCTTTGAGCATCCGCTATCTAGGTACCATGAGTGCCTATTGGATGTCAAGCACATCTGCAACACAAAATAAAAATTTGGTTTTAGGTACCCAATTTAAATTGGAACCTGGAGGGTTAGTTTCAAACATAGGTGTCTTTACCTTCCAAATTTGCTTCCATCCTTTGTTGGCAAGTTTTTTTAATTTACAATTAAAAACAAAATGTCCCTTTCTACAACAAAAGTGACAAGAGCAAGCAGAGGATGAAATCTGTTTTGGTTTAGTAAAGACATCATGCAAATGACTAGATCTACCAAACTTATGGTTATGTTTAACATTCCTTTTTTGCATATATCCAATTCCACATCTATTATGATTCTGTTTAACATGCATATTTGGTTTATATCCAAGTCCAGATTTTGCAGTTAAATTCCTTTGTTTCCAAGAAGCATATCTAACTTACTTTTACCACTATTGAACTTTTCTATGTCACAATGCAGTGCATGAGTTTCTTTTTTCAGATTTTCATTTATGTCTTTAAGAGACTCATGTTCAAGTTTGATTTCATCATACAACATACATTTTTCCTCTAACAGTTTCTTAGTACTAATTAACTGTTTAATTGTACTTACATAATCATCATGTAATTCATCAAATGCATCCTGCAGTTCATCATAAGAAGGATTGGATTTAGAGCTTACCTCACTTTCTGAATCTGAATCCGTGTTAGCCATTAGACACATGTTTGCTTCTTCTTCTTCTTCGAAAGATGCAGAGGATTCATTATCGTTGTCATTCCAAGCAATATAGGCTTTTCTGGTTTTAGGAGCTGGTTCCTTGCCTTTAGCCTTTGCAACTTTGTTTTTATTCTGCAGTTGGAAGCATTCAGATTTGATATGTCCAGTCTTGCCACATTCATAGCATGTTACTTTGCTATCATTTTTCTTTGAACTTGATGGCTTTCTGAACTTGTTATCTTTCTTTTTCAGAAACTTTTTGAACTTTTTGACAAGTAAACCAATCTCTGAATCTTCATCAGTCTCACTACTTGACTCGTCAGTGCAGATCCCTTGTTCAGACTTTGTTTGATGCGCTTGAGCTTTCAAAGACATCCCTTTTCTTTTTTTGTCAGTCTGTTCAGCTTCATTTAGTCTACGCAGTTCCATTTCGTGTTCTCTTAGTTTACCAAAGAGCGTAGCAATTGCCATACTGCCAAGATCTTTTGATTCTGCTATGGCAGTAATCTTTGGTTGCCATTCTCTTGTTAAGCATCTCATGACTTTGCTGATCTGTTGTTCATTGTCAATTACCTTACCAAGTGCATTCAGGTTGTTGACTATATGAGTGAATCTCGTTTGCATATCGTTGACGAAATCGTCTTTCTTCATATTGAACAATTCATACTCATGCATTAGAGTATTGATTCGGGCTCTCTTTACGTCAGTTGTTCCCTCATGTGTTTGCTGCAATGTGTCCCACATCTTTTTTGCAGATTTGCAATTGGACACCCTGAAAAATTCGTCAGCTGATAATGCAGATGTAATAATGTTTTTAGCCTTAGCATTATATACTACCTTTTTCTTGTCATCGTCAGACCAATCTGATCTGGGTTTAGGAATTAAAGCATTATCTGTGCCAGCTATTCTAGGCACATAGGGTCCATCTATTACTGCCTCAAGAACATCTAAACTACATGCTTCTAAAAAGATTAACATACGTTCTTTCCAATACATGTATGCGGCCCCATTAAAAGCAAGGGGCCTAGCCAAGGAAGCACCTTCACCTAAGAATTCTACAGAAGTCATGTTCTTTTATGAGAGTTACTCTAAAAAAGTCAGGCTCTTGATGCCAATTGTTGAAAATATATGACCTCTATTTTCTAAAAACGTATATGACAGTCTTTATAAAATTCACAAGATTGCTAATCAGTTTAACAAATACAATTTTATTAAACAAATGATCAATCACGGTCCCAAGGAATTGTTTCTAAGCGAAGGTTTATAATTACATGTATTGTCTAATTACTAGTGCAACAGATACAGTAATTGTTCAACAGATTAATCAAGATACAAACATGCCAATTCAACCATTTAAGCAATATCAAACAAAACATAATTTTGCTATCACATGCATTCAAGATTAATCATACAAGCAATATAGAAATAAAAAGAGAAAGGATAAGAGGATGATACACAAAGATTTATCCTGTTTCAGCTGTCAATATGACAGCCTACGTCCAGTCCCGAAATCGAACCGATTTCAGCCTTTCTTTCAATAGAATCGTCTAGAGTGTGTTTTTACAGATTGTCCAGCGCTCACAACATATCTATCCAAAAACTAAACTCTCTTGCTTCTATTGCGCACCCACTGTATCCCTCAAGTCAATCAGCAAACTCTCCCAAGATCACAGTGAAACTTTTTCTTGATGAGCCCTCTCAACAAAGAAGATAGTTACCAGTTTCTATACTGGGTTTTTACAAGACTTTCTTACAAAACGTTGTTTACAGAGATTACAAAAGATCAACGATCAACAATAAAGGCGACTCAATAAATCTACGAAATGCACACAATAAGGATTTGCCAAGATAGTGTTTAGTGTGTTTTCAAGCCTTTTTCTCAAAGTACTTTTTCAGAATCTATGGGTTATGAAAAAGTGTATTCAAAGTCGTACAAAGGATATCAAAGTTTTTCTCAAAGTTGTATGTCAAGTTATGTCAAAAGTTCAAAGTTATGAGAAAAAGTTATTGAGTCAGTTTATATATGTTTAAGAAAAACAACTGTCAAATCGATTCCTCAATCGATTTTGTAAAGGTTTAAAACAGTCTAATCGATTGCCCAATCGATTATCGTGTTTCTTGTTTTTCTTGGTTCTTGAACATATATGAATGAATTGATTTGCCAATCGATTCTTTTAATGCTTAAATCAGAAACATAAGCATGTTCATATCAGAATCGATTGGGTAATCGATTATACGTGTTTTGTTCCAACAACGAGATCAAAACAATCGATTACTCAGTCGATTCATAATAGATTTGGCAATGGTCTGTAACTCAAACAATTTCTCCAATCGATTTGTCAATTGATTGGACTGATCACAGTGACTTCCAGTATTTTTCACTAATCGATTCGTCAATCGATTTGCCTGGTCATAGTGATTCAGCTGTTTTAATTCCAATCGATTTATCAATCGATTCGAATGGTTATAGTGGCTTAACTATTTAGAAAACATTGATGTGCCAATCGACTATGAACATATTTCTGATATATGATATAGCATTTCATTTTTTTTCAATCGATTACCTAATCGATTAGTATATATCTTGCAAGTCAAGAAACAAATTTCAATTGATGTCTCAATCGATTTGATTGATCACAGAGGCTAAGTTTGATAAAAACTTTTTCACAATCGATTTGCCAATCGATTGGTTTAATAAGTGGTTGGCTCTGTGACTTAACAAGTCGATTGCTCAATTGATGTCCCAATCGATTGGTTCATTACAGAGGTCAAGTCTGATGAAAGGAATTCTCTAAATCGATTTGCCAATCGATTTGTAAGGTTTACAGCTTGGCCCTGTAAGTCACAAAATCGATTTCTCAATTGATGTACTAATCGATTGTCCAATCGATTGATTTACACTCAGAGTTCAGTTTTCACCAAAGTCTTTTAAAGAATCAATTTATCAATCGATTGGCTTAGTGAAAACTCTAATTCTGAGTCAAGCAATTGATTGCCCAATGGATGTATCAATTGACTAGCTAATCGATTTGGTTACTTGTTCATTTTAAGATTTCATTTTAACTTGACAAATACTTATGCATGGAATCACATTGACAAGTCTAATAACTAATTACTACAACCACTAACGACACTAAGCAGAGTTGCATCTTTCTTCAGCACATTCTCTACTTTTTGCTTGATTCCTTGTGTTCCAAGCTTGTGTCCAAATGTATAGTGTTTGCTTGTTTTTTTCCTGAAATGTAACTTGGTTCAAACTGTTAGTTTTATCAAATGATGCATGAACATTGTATGTTTGTTAATTATGTCAAAATCATGATCAAGGGGACTTATGTCCAACAAATATCAACTTGAACGGTTAATACATTGTGGTTAAATACAAACAAAAAAAGTTTAGTTATGTATTATCATTATATCGATACAAATTAAATACGTTCTGAAGTGTTATTTACTATTCACCGAATACAACTTATATATTTAAATACAAAATATGATTAATAACATATATGGGTTGGATGGTTAATTAATGGATTATGAAATTATATTAGTGACTTAAAAATTATACATATTTGAATATATGATTAATTAATGGAAATAATAATATTTAAAATTATAATTAATTATGTTTAGTAAATAATTAGTGTGTTGTCATCTTTGTTTGAAAGTTTCATAAATCATTTAAATTGACGTCAGTATTTATTTATTTATTAAAATATAAATTTTCCATCAGATATATAACATATGTTCTCATTATCTCATACTGCTTGTATATATGACAACTAAAAATAGTTGGTGTTAGACACTAGGGAGGGGCGACACACATGGACTTAATCAGTTTACACCTTTGTAGGTTATGTATATATATTTCATTTAATTAATTATTTAATCTTAATAAAATCAGAAATATAATTGTCACAATAATATAATATTTTGTCTTTTTAAATATTAATCTATTTCTATCCTAATGAATAACATATTCAAAAAATACATTTTTAAATGACTGTCAATTTTAATTTTAAATGTAACAATACTTACTTTCTTTCCTGCTACACTCTTGAATTAATATCACAAACATCACTTATAAGTTAATAAATTTTATTTTGTATTTATGGTAACAGTAGAATATTTATAATATTAAAAATTAATTAGTTAAAATTAGTGTTATATTTATTTTATTTATATTCTCTAATTAATTTATGTGTAAAATAAATAAATATTTTTTTTATCAAATAATATAAATAAACGTGTCTTATTTTACAAATAAATAAATAGATAAAACATAAAATATATGCAATTATGTTTTCCAATTTAACAAATTTTTTTAATACATCAACAAGTGATGTGCATGAATATTGTAGTTATAAACTATATAATAGTTATAAATCCACAATTTTCCTACACCAATTTAAAACTCAATTTCTTTTTATATCTTTATTTTCATTGTATCACTCTATATATTTTTATCTTTCATTAAATGTTTTGAGACAGACTTAAACAGACTCGAATGAATCATATTATTCTAAAATGAGACATAATTTCAATGTTGTATTTTAAAAGAAAAAAAATATATTTGACTGTGAATTATTTAATTAAAAATATTTAAAAATATATGAGATAACAAAAGAAACAATCTTAATTAAATTTAACCGTTTTTCTTTTTGAATTTTAAAATACTCCATCCAAAAAAAAAATAACAAAAATAATAGATAAAATACTAATATATAATTAAAACTTTTATTTCAGATATATTAATTTTTTAATTATTACATTTCAAAAAATAGCTCCAACTTTTTTCTTGCCGACGAGAGGTCCAACTTAGAAGCCGCTTTCATTTCGTTGTAGATATTTGTATTTTTTTAGGGACAATATTATTAATAATAATATCTTCTTATGCACACAATTTCGTAGAAAAATGTTGCTTGAAATTGAAATAAAGATAATCTCTAATCATCATCATCTCCAATCGTTGGGGGGACGAAAAGACAAAGAACAAGTTCAAATAAAGAGGTTCAGATCCAATCATCACACTATTACTATATTTATTTGACGAAACGTAACGAAACTCATCGGAAAACGAGTACGAAAATTTGAAGAGTAGAAAAATAGCTAGAGCCAGCAAAGAGAGTTGAGAGTATGATATATTCACCTTACCTTCACTCACCAATAACCACCTACACACTTGACTTTCATCTCATTCTTTCACTTTCAAGGCAATCTTCTCTCTCTCTCTCTCTCTCTCTCTCTCTCTGCATCGCACTTTTACTCTTTCAGTTCAATTCCATACATTCTCATCTTGAAGAATGTATAATTGCTTATCATCATTCGTATCTAACAACTTAGATTTTGTTATATCCTATTTCTTCGTTGCTTATGCTTTTTTTTTTGCGGTGTTTATGTTTAGGTTGCGATCAAAGTTTTTGATACTTACGGAGCCAACGCTACTAAGTTAATCATATATTGTATATATTAGAAGAATTTTTGTATTGTTTTTTTTTACTGGAAGTTTGTGTGATTTGAAATGTCACGTGTATGCAAATTTTAAGAAAAACTGCAAGGTTAGGAATTTTGGTGGTATAGGTCATAGGATTGCCCTAAATTGAAATTGGAATTGCAATTATTGGTTTACTGTGCAATAATGTTTAATTTTTTTGACTCCAGTTCTCTAGCCAAAAGGACAGAGAGTTTCAAGAGTCAATTCTTGGTAAGATATCCTATATGCAACCATTTTTGTCTTGTAGCTTTTGAGAATTTGGGATAGCTATAGTTCTACAAGGAAATTTCCTTTTGATCATTATGCATGTCTGTCCCTGTGGCCACAGTTGATAATTCGGATCGAGCACTTTCTCATGCAGACAGAACACAATCTCTTGATGCCTTGTCTAAAATAGACCATATATTGACAAACGGTGAAGCCGATCATTCCCCGGAAATTGCTGGCTTTAGAGTTGGGAACTCTCTCTTCCTAATGGTGAGTCATATTCTGGGTCCCTTCTTGGCAATGTTCCTGAGGGTCAGGGTAAGTATGTATGGTCTGATGGTTGTGTATACGACGGTGAGTGGAGACGGCGGATGAGAAATGGATTTGGGAAAATACAATGGCCTTCTGGTGTGATGTATGGAGGTGAATTCTCTGGTGGATATATCCATGGTACAGGAACATATATTGGCCCTGAAAATTTGACCTTTAAAGGTGGATGGCGGTTCAATCTTAAACATGGCCTTGGTTATCAAGTTTATCCAAATGGAGATGTATTTGAAGGCTCTTGGATCCAAGGAACTCCAGAGGGGCCAGGAAAGTATACCTGGGATAATGGAAATTTATATTTGGGCAATATGAAAGGTGGAAGAATGTCAGGTTAAGGAACTCTTACCTGGGTAAATGGAGACTCATTTGAAGGAAGCTGGTTAAATGGCATGATGCATGGTCTTGGCGCGTATACTTGGAGTGACGGGGGATGCTATGTTGGGACCTGGACACGGGGTCTGAAAGATGGCAAAGGAACCTTTTATTCCATAGGAAGCTGTCTTCCATCTGCACAAGAAATATATCTCAATGCATTGAGAAAAAGAGGGTTATTACCAGATTTGAGAAAACAGAACCAGGTGCATATTCATCATACTGCTTCAGCTGATATGGGGGATGTCAAAGTCGGGGAGAACAGGAGATCAAGTAGTGTTTCATCCAGTAAGCTTGCCACAGGAAACCTGTTAAATCTGGATCAATCCCGCAACAAAAATATTTCTCTCGAAAGAAGGTGGAGTCTAGAATCTATTGAGAAAGTGATTGGCCATGATTCAAAATTAGCTTCAACAGATTCTATCTTTGGAAGTGGAAATAAAGAGGCTAATGAAAAGATCCCAATTTTGGAGCGTGAGTATATGCAAGGGGTATTAATTAGTGAGGTAGTTTTAAATAATAATAGTTTTTCATCACCAAATAGAAGAGCAAAGCAGCTTAAAAAAAATTTGCCAAAGAGATCAGAAGACCTGGTGAACAGATTATTAAAGGCCACAGGAGTTATGATCTGATGCTTAGTTTGCAGCTCGGAATAAGGTAGAAAACGCTATCTTGGCTTTTTGCACACTTGCTTTAGTCGTTTTCTTTTATAATAGTGCAACTGCTACATGATTTTGCTTTCTACATTTTTTTTTAATTTATTTTATGAACAGAATTTCATGATAAATCCATGTTGGAAGGAGGTCATAAAGTTACACAATCATAATTTTTTAAAGAGAATTATCATATGGTCATCTACATGTACTCACTAATCACATTAACGGTCATCATTTTATGTTGACGGCGGTATCTTTTATACTTCCCTGTCACCAACTGTATAAACTAGAAGGGATGTAGTTTCTCTTTAAGAGATTGAGGTTTTAATTTTTCAATTTTCAGATTGTTGTCTTTTGAGCTGTAGTTTGCTTTGAAATCACTAAATTGTCACTCATAGGTTTCAAGAAAAAAGATTATGGATTACCCCCTAACTCTGTTTCTTTTCCACGGAAAAGAAATGTGCTTATTGAAAATTGGAAAATCATAACCATTAACAACACAATTGGTTAACCATCAAAATCAAACATGCTTTGAATATCAGTAAATATAGTTGATTGTTAACATGTTTTATTTTATACTTATTTATATCATATTGGGAATCACATGGCAACCGGAAGATGCTTTCCCTTCGGTAAACAAATATTTCTCTTTTGTATTTCAAGATTTTTACAGTAGAATTTAGGTTTTCTGGACATCTTACTCCTATTAATGTCTTAAGGCAACCATAAACAATGAATGAACAAAACCTACCTAACTTTAGAAGAAATAATGTTATTCGGGAATATCAATATTTGCTTTTGCATGCTTTTCTGTAAGTAACGTGAAAATGGGCTTCAAATGGCTAGGTGTACTGTGGGAAAGATTACCCCCATACAGAGGCGAGAAATTAGAGCATCCGATTTTGGTGCCAGAGCAAGCTTTTGGATGGATTTTCCTAAAGAAGGATCTCAATTGACACCTCCTCATCAGTCGGATGATTTTAAATGGAAAGATTACTGTCCTATGGTGTTCAGGTAAGTAGTTGAAACCTTTTCAGGCATATTATTTCTTTATGTGGCCGTTGAATCATTTATTGACTCAGTAGCTATTCATTTAAATCAATCCTTGCTTTACTAAATCACTCCTTTCCACTCTTTATGGATTTGTTTGCTGACAGCATCAGGCTGTATGACTAGTTATATTTTCATCCTAATATCCATTTTTTTTTTCTCTTAAAGTAACTGAATTGTAATCTACCATATTGTTTCTATAATTTTCCTTATTTTTATATTAGAAAAAGGAAAAAGAAATGTGCACAATAATATTTTATACTTCTGATTTGAATGTCCATGTCAAATAACAATGCCTAGTACCCAACTTAAAACGTCAATACATGCATGGAATAATTATTCATAACTGATTCATAATTGGGCAATTGTTTATTAAGCCATGTGGATTTCATGTGGACTCTTCTTCAACAACACAAATACCTCTACCTATTATGTCGATGTGTAAACTTCATAGATAATCTTGCATTTTTTTCTTGACAAATATTGCAAAAGAAAAAGAAAATCGCTTGTCTTTTGGAAATTGACTTCGTTTTTCACATTTGTGTTTGCAACATTAGGAAGCACTATTGCAGCCCCTATTTTGCTCTCTTCTCCTTCTTCCATTCATCTTTATGTTTGTTATGAAGCACAAACACCTCTGAGATTAGGCGTCTTTCCGTGTTTGCCACGCGTCGGTGTCTGACATCCGTATGACACCTCAAACGAGTGTTTAAAAAAAATGTTGTTTCTTTGCTTCGATACACCTTAGACACTCCTTAGACATATCTCAGACACATTTACAGAGGTAAAGACATGTCAAAGCAATGATGATCAATGATAGAGTTAAAGACATTAAATTTAATTACATCATGTTTAGCTTATTGGTAGTAGATGAGTGAGTGAAGGGGAAAACTATCATATCTTAGTTTTATAATTTTTTGTAACGAAACAAATTGCTCAATTAAAATGCACATATATATTTTGATTCTTAATTTAGATCTTTTATAGATCGGTGTCAGTCTCCCATATTTTTTTACCTTAGCAGTGTTGACATGTCTGTGTCGTATTAGGTGTTTGTGTCTCTGCTTCATAGGTTATGTATAACCTTGTGACCTGTTGCAGAAATTTGAGAGAGTTGTTCAAGATTGATGCAGCAGACTATATGATGTCCATTTGTGGAAATGATGCTTTGAGGGAACTATCTTCTCCAGGGAAAAGTGGCAGTGTCTTTTTCCTGTCTCAGGATGATCGTTTCATGATCAAGACACTGAGAAGATCACAAGTAAAGGTGTGTGTATTTTATGTGGAACTTGTTCATTAGCACTTGTTGCAGATATAGATATATAAATTTCCTTGAAGGCTTGTTTTCAACTGGTTCTCTTCCTTATTTCATAATACCTGGGTATTTCTTCACGGTTATCAATGACGTACTTACAGAAAGGACTGAGGATATCATTGTGCTCTGAGAATGCCGTCCACTGTTACACAAAATACCATCAATAAATTATGTATAACCTTAAATAACGATGACAATAATATAAAAAAAAGAACAGATAATGTATTACGTATGTACTTACATATATATTGACAATAATATAAAAAAAAAAAAACAGATAATGGGAGTACGTATGTACTTACATATATATTGAGAGGTCTTGAGGTTGCCGTCAGTTTAATATTGCCTACCTGATTAACTTGTATGATTTATGATATTGATAGAAACCGGTACCAAATAAGAATTGTAACTGAATAACAACCGCTTTATTATATAACCCCCGGGGAAGAATTCCCAAACCAGAGACAGTACAGCATTCACACACTTACACATAATTGAAATTACACATAACAATGAAATGCAGTTACAGTTCACAAGGGTTTGAGAGCATTGTGTCTCTTCATTTCTAAATCAGCAGTGTTAATTCTAAGTTAGGAAAACTATCTATACACTAAAGCCGTGGGTTGAAATAGTCAAATCCATTAAAATAGGAGACATATTTCTTACTATTCGTTGTAACTTTTTGTTTTAACATTTTCCTTTCCAAATACCCACACAATAATTCTTGGATAACGACTAAGTCCGACTTTTCCTTATTTATTCCTAATACCCACACAATAATTCTTGGATAATAACCCACTAAGTCTGACGTTTCCTTATTTATTCTAATACAAACAGAAAATACACACATTAAAAAATAACTGCTCATAGTAACTGTTAATTAAAAATACTATCTGCACACAACACAGAAACTGCCAAGTGAGTTTCTGTTTCCTTTCCTTGCATATTATTTTTTATAAGAGGTCTAACAATTCTCCCCCTAAAAGAGTCACCTAAGGTGAAATGAAGGAAATTGCTCCTTAATGACATCCACTGATTCCTAAGTAGCTTCAAATTCAGGGAGGTCCTTCCATTGAATGAGTACCTCAGCAACACCGTCAGTAGTGTTACAGACAGCTTTGACATCAACAGGGACAACTTGTAATTCCATGTCTTCCGAGAGCATTGGTGGAAATGGTTGTGGATTTTCTGAAGGAGAAACAAATTTCTTCACTAAAAAAGCATGGAAAACTGGTCTCCTTGATTTATCCGCATATGCTTTCCTCTGCACTTGAGCCTTCACCAAATTCTGCTTCAAGTCATGGAAAACTTGATCCCTTTCCTCGGTCAATATATTGACTTCTTCTACCAAGGAAGGAATGGTGGTGCCTTTGAGTAGATGTGGGGGATCTCGACAATAAAGGGCTTTGAAAGGAGTAAGCTTCAAAGAACTATTATAATTGATGTTAAACCAGAGTTCAGCTTATCCTAACTCTTAGGCCATTGCTTCAATTTTGTCCTTGTAAGGCACCTTAAATAGTTTTCTAAACACCTGCTGACTACTTCAGTTTGGGGATGAAATGCAGAACTGCATTTAAGTTTAGTACCTGCCGGATCCAATGGTTGAAGGAAAACCATGCAACTTGACCACCTCTTTGATGAAACTTTCAGCAACTTCCTTGGCTGTGAAAGGATGACTTAGAGGAATGAAATGAGCATACTTTGTTAATCGATCCACTACCACAAGAATTACATTTTTTTTTCCATGTGCCTTGGTTAACCCTTCTATGAAATCCATTGAAATATCAGCCCATACTTGAGAAGGAACGAGTAAGGATTGTAACAGCCCCGTAGGAGACAAAGTCTGATATTTATTAAGTTGATAAACTTCACAAGTGGCTACAAATTGTTGAATATCTTTTCTCATCCCTTCCCAATACAAAATGGAGGTAATACTTTTGTAAGTTCTAAAGAAGCCTGAATGGCCTCCCCCAAAGCTGAACTGTGATCACCTTGCAACAGTTTTGGGATTCTTGAGGATCCTTTAGGTAACACCAATCTACCTTTAAAGAAAGGTTTCCTATCCTTAAAGGTATAAACTGGGTGTGATGTTGCATCTTGTATCAAATCTTGAATTAAGCCTTGCAACTTAGGATCATTTTTGAATTTGTTGTTCCCAGTCTTCTAACTCTTCAAGGGCTGCATACGTCATTCTCCTGGATAAAGCATCTGTCACTCTGTTATCTTGTCCTGGTTTGTAGTGGATTTCAAAATCCAGTCCCATTAATTTGGATGACCACTTAAATTGCTCTTCATTCATGAGTCTTTGGTCAGCAAGGAATTTGAGGCTCTTCTAATCAGTGAGGATGATGAAATGCCTTCCCAACTAATAATGCCTCAACTTTTGTACTGCAATTACAATAGCCATCAATTCTCTTTCATACATTGACTTGGATTGTGCCTGTCTGACAAAATTTGACTATGGAAAGCAAGAGTTCTGCCCTCTTGGAGTAAAACAGCACCTAAACCTTTGTTGGAAGCATCTGTTTCAATAGGGACTGTTAAAGTAGGTAATTCAGCCATTAGTTTCTTCAACTGTTCAAAAGATGATTGATTGAGCCTCTTGATTCCATTGGAAACTATATTTTTTTAACAATTGGGTCAAAGGTCTTGCAATCTTTCCGTAATCTTTAACAAATCTCCTGTAATAGGCAGTGAGTCCCAAAAATCCTCTAGAGCCTTCAGATCCTTAGGAACAGGCCATTCCATCATAACTTCAATTTTTTTAGGATCTGCTGTTACCCCATCTCTAGAAATAATGTGACCCAGATATTGTAACCTAGATTGGCGGATTGTTTTCTGGTTGGCAAACAATTGGTGCTTCTTCAACAACTCTAAAGCTGCCCGAAGTTGTGCCTGATGTTCTTTTATTGTTTTGCTATACACCATATATCATCAAAGAAAACAGATACAAACTTTTGAAGATATGGCTTCAGCATTTCATTCACGAGGGATTGGAAAGTTGAAGGGGCATTAATAAGCCCAAATGGCATAACAACAAATTCATAATGACCTTCAAGGGTTTTGAAAGCAGTTTTTGGAATGTCTTCTTCCTTCATCCTTATTTAATGATACCCCAACCTCAAATCTAACTTAGAGAAAATTGTAGCTCCTCCCAATTCATCACGTAATTCATCGATAATATGAATTGGAAATTTATCAGGCACAATGATCTTGTTCAAGGCTCTATAATCAACACAAACGTCATCCTCCATCTTTTTTTTAACCAACATTATAGAGCTTGAATATGGACTCACACTTGGCCTAATGACACCAGAACTTGACATATCATCTACTAACTTTTCAATTTGATTCTTTTGATAGTGGGGTTACCTGTAAGGCCTGAGATTCGGAATGTTGGCATATTCTTTCAATACAATGGTGTGATCATGTCTTCTAGAGGGAGGTAGTCCTTGTGGTTCTTTAAATACTTGTACATAACCTGTCAGAATGTCCTCTAGCCACTTGGGCTTAACCTCTTGTTCTTGTTTCTCCTCTTGCAAAATTTGATACTCTAACAAGTAACCTTGTCCTTCATCTTGCATGGCTGTCATGATGGAGTTTAGAGAGAAGCTGGGGCTCTGTAATTCGGCCTCTCCTTTTAGAATGTGGTATCTATTGGCATAGGTATCGTGATAGGTATTGTAAATGAATCACAATTAGGAATTGTAAATGAATCACAATTGCTTTATTATATAATTCTCTGGGAAGAATTCAAAATCAGAGACAGTACAGCCATCATACACAGAATTGAAATTACACATAACAATGAAAATGCAGTCACAGTTCACAAGGGTTCTGGAGCGTTGTGTCTCTCCTTTTCCAAATACCCACACAATAATTCTAGGAAAACCACCAAGTCTGACTTTTCCTTATTTATTTCTAGTACAACAGAAAATACACATTGAAAAATAACTGCTCATAGTAACTGTTAATTAAAAATACTAACTGCACACAACACAGAAAATGTTTCTGTTTCTCCTTTTCCAAATACCCACACAATAATTCTAGGAAAACCACAAGTCTGACTTTTCCTTATTTATTTCTAGTACAACAGAAAATACACATTGAAAAATAACTGCTCATAGTAACTGTTAATTAAAAATACTAACTGCACACAACACAGAAAATGTTTCTGTTTCCTTTCCTAGCAGATATTTCATGTTTTCCTGTATTCTATTTCTCTTTTCTCTCTGATAAAAAAACTACTTTATCAATGTGTCAATCTTAACGCGGTGGTTCAGTGGAATGACCCGTTTTAGAGGAAGGTAAGTGGTGCACACAGTTGGTGCCGCAGTGCTGGCCAGCAACAGCAGTGTAATGTAGATGAACTGCATTTTTGTTTATGGTTATTTCTTGTCTAATGGGGATGGTGGTGGAATTGGTGAAGTGTAAATTGAAATATAAATAGAATAGAGAAAGAGAGAATGATAGTGCAACGATGGTGTTATGAGAATGATTATTGACATTGATCTATGTTCTATTTATACACTACCTAGCCACATGAATGAAGCAAAGAAAATAAACGAAAATATAAAGAATAAGTGGATCACCTTTAGCTTTGCAAATCAGCATATTACTAACTTGTTGCTGTTCTTCTTCTTTGTATTAAAGACAACCACCTTCAATGGTGTTCGATTTTAGTTTCCATTTAATTTTCACATTCTGAAAATATATTTTATGTTTCCGATATTTGTTGAACAAGATATATGGGGTTTTCTAGCAAACACTAAAGGTTGACTTTTTTGAGTTTGCTTAGAACAAAGAAACATAAATAAATTATAATTTACTTGATATTAGATGCATTTAAAAAAACTTGATATAAAATAGATGCATTTGTTCTTTCACTGTGTTTTTTATCCTTGAATTTTTGCTACATCAGCCTGTTTTAGAATGCAACCCTTTGTTAACAAAGAAGAACCCTCATTGTCCTTTGCTTCGTGACCATAATGGCAGTTCAAGTGGTTTTATTTGGTTTTTTGCATTGTAAGTGAACGTGACTTGATCAAATCTAATTTTCTATCAGCTCTGCTACATCAGCGTAAGTTCCTGACATGCTTTCATCATCAAACCTATGTTTCTAAACTCGTCTAACACCTTTTGTTGGCTCTAAGACTTTTGGCTGGATACCTTACATTATATTGATGTATACTTTTGTTAATTTTCCCATTATCACTTCACAAGTCCTAAGCTGTAAAAAATCATCACTTCACAATTAAACTCCATTCATCCGATTTCAGGGTCATTATGTTGTATCTCATCTGAGAAATTTGCATGTTCACTAGATAGCTCAACTGAATCATTTCCTACTGATATCCCTTTATCAGAACTTTCATGTAAGTCATTTGTGTTAAGGTGTGAAAGAGTAGAATCTGCATGAGCCTCTTCACTTGAGTTAATTGTGTTCATTTGATGAAAAATGAATATAATAAAATAATTATAATAAAATATAATATGAAAAGCTCGGTAACAGCTTCAAGAAGGCCAAATCTGTTTTAATTGGCAAGGTTTGTCCCCTGGTTTTTCTCTGTATTCATACCTTTGATTATTGTTTGTAGTTTATCAGTTACCTTGGGAGAATGCTTTGCACTACTTTTTAAGCTTTCTGAAAATTTATGATTTTGTCTGTGTATTTTAATGGCAATCTTGCTTTTATTGTGAAGCATGTTGGTGTTGTGTGCTTGTCTTCATAACAGAAATTTAAGCTGCAAGTGATACTTTGACATTTACCATGTAATCACTTGGGGATTCTTTTTCTCCATCGTTGAACTCTTTACATCATAAAAATGATATCTCCTTCTGCATTCCGCATATACATATATATGATTGTAATTTTAAAGTAGAGGGGGAGGCGGGAGAGATGGTTCATCCTTTGAAAGCTATACTTTTTGCAAATTTTCCTCATTATCTTTGAGCTTGAACTTTATGGTTTCTTTTTCGCCTTTCTTGTTGATGATTCAATTAGCTCACTGATGTGAACATATGATGAAGCTTACTTATTAATCTGCTATAGGTGGACTGTGATGAGCATAAGAGTTTGTGCAGCAAATATGGAGTCTCTGGGTACCCAATAATTCAGTGGTTTCCAAAAGGATCTCTAGAACCCAAAAAGAAAGCTGGATGGTCATGCCCTTCATCATAGGTAAGGAGGACTGGATAAGCATCTACATTCATTCATTCATTCTCTCTCTCTCTCTCATGGTTGAAACTTTTCACCAGGAAATGAAACTTTTAAGAAATTGGGAGCAATTGGAACATTAGTAAACCTGTTGGTCAATCTTACAACAGTCTTCAACCTGAACAACATCACAGCTGCAAACATCATCAACATATTCAGTGGCAACACCAACCTTGCTACTTTGCTTGGTGCTTTCTTTTCTGATACATTTTCTGGTCGCTACAACACATTAGCATTATGCACTATCACTTCCTTTCTGGTATTAATTTAATAGATAATTCATTTCATGCAAAGAAAAAAAATCAATAAAGGTGCTAAATTTTGTATATATCACTACACTTTTAATTCTATTTCCATGCATCTAATAGGGATTGCTTGCAAATGACAATATTAGCTTAATAGACACTATTCAACAAAGTTCCATGAATCACTACACTTCTGTGTGTTTGTGGTCTACTCTTAGTAGGTGCAGCAGGAGTTAGACCCCATGTAATTTAGCATTTGGGGTTGAACAGTTCAAGTGTTCAACCCCAAAACAGATTCAGGAAAGAAAGGAATCGATAGTTTCTTCAATTGGTATTTCTTTACATTCACTTTTGCACAAATGGTGTCTTTAACATTGATTGTTTATATTCAATCAAATGTGAGTTGGGCTATTGGTTTGGGAATTCCTGCTGCTTTGATGTTCATATCATGTGTTGTGTTTTTCATGGGAGCTAAATTGTATGTTAAAGTTTAACCAAGTGGTAGTCCTGTCACTAGTATTGTTCAAGTCATAGCTGTTGCTCTCAAGAAAAGAAGACTTAAACTACCTTCTGACCAGTGGTTACTGTATATTCAGCTAGACCACCTTTGGTTAAGCCCTTAAAGCATGTACTTTTGCTGCTTTCGGCAAATTCATTTGGAAGGAATTAATTAGAGTAGGATGACATTACTTTGGATGAAATTACTTTGATTGTTGTAATTTGACTGTACTATATACTTATTTATACTTTTAGCTTCTTTTTCACCAAAATCCTTTGGACATTCAATTTTCTACTTGACTTTTTTGTATATTTAATTTTCTTCTAACTTAATATCAACCATTTAACTAGTAAAATTTGACAAAAATCTTGTTAGTTCTTACACGAAACCAACTACGTCCATTACTTTTTTTATTTTCAAAAAAGGTATAAGTCAATTCAACAAATAAAAATTGAAGGAATTCTAATTCAAACTTTTGTGTAACACAGTATTAAATTTTATCTAATTATTACGTGAATGTGCTAAAAATTGAAATGATAAAATTTGAAAAAATTAAATTAAAATTTTAATAATAATAAATTTCTATTAAAAGTAATAAAGATTTCACAAAATATTATATTTATTAAATAATTTTTTTATATGTACGTTTTATAAACATACTAATATAGTTTTGTAATATTTAATATACACGGTAATTTTACTATAAAAAATTATAGTGTAACACATGAGTTTTACATTGGTTAGACTTTATTTGATAAAATTAGCTGATAACTATAAATTTACACTTTAAATTGCTAAACTAGTTATAATGTTTAATAAAATTAATTTAAAAATGTAAAATGATATTTTTAATTAAAGTAAATAGCCCTTGTATAGTGTGTAAGGTTCAATGGACAGCATGACGATGCAAATACGGTAATTCTAAATATCTATGGTAGTGGCTCTTTCAAATTCAAGTAAAACAGACTTTAGAAGTTTGATTAGGAATTATGAGGGTTTAATTTATGGTAGTCCGCCTTCTATGGAAGTCTACGTTTTTTTTAATCTGTTTCACGTTGAGATCAAATCTCTATTGGCATTGAGCTCTCTTAGCAAACGTATTTCAAAAAACCATTATATTTTTTAGACTCTTTACATATTGTGCAATTGGTGATTATTAGTACAAATAACTTTCATCATTATGTCAACATTTTGATGACTATTCATAATCTTTTAGCGAAAAATTAGAACGTTGGCTTACACCATATTATTCTAGAAGGAAACTAATGTGCAAATATTCTAGCGAATGAGTTATATCATTACAATTATGGAGTATCTAAAAACATTCATTGAATTAGGATCTATTTGATTTAGTTTTTAAAAATTTAAAAAGAAAAAACTTGTTTGAACATATAGTTTTGCAATATAATTGTTTTAAAAAACAATTTAAAAAATTACTATTTTTAAAAGAAAAAAAACAGAACAAGTGATACATATTTTCTTTTTTTTTTATTTGTTTTTTTATACTTGAGTACAAAACCAAAAACACACAGAAAATATGTTTTTATTAATTACAAAATCATAATACTTCACCAGTCAAATTTTTCAAAATAACACGGGAAAGATGCAGGCAAAATATAACATAACATAATATAATATAATTAATATAATATAATATAATATAATATAATATAATATAATATAATAT
>JBBPBR010000005.1:19804258-19817666 GCA_037974775.1 Cicer pinnatifidum
TTTATAGAGAATATTATAGTCTCTGTAGGAGCTTGACTCTATGGACAATAAGAATATTTACTCCTCTTTATTTTCTTTATTTTCGATAATAATTTGTTTTTTTATAATTGATCTAATTGTTCTGTGAATTGTTATCTATAAAAGCAATTTAATTGATGGAACATCGCATGAATATTAATGACCAGTTATTTTTCTGTTGTAAAGAAAAAGTAATGTTTTATATTTAATACCGTAAGAAATTAAACCGTGCCACAAAATAATTAATGACAACATTCAAAAAATTTTTTGAATTGATTTATTTTTACTTAAAACTTGAAAGCTTCTGCAGAAGCAAACAATTAATGGGATTTTTGTAAAAGCAATATGTGGCAATACTTAGATTATAGATATTGTGCACAGAAGAATCCTTGAGCATTAAGGAGTAGTTATTAGCCAAGAAATTATACAAAAAATGATTCATTGCTTCCATTCAATACAAAGATATCTCTTTTGACATCATCACTTTGATGAGCACGGTGGAATTGGAAAACATCTATAGAGAAGAAACCAAAGTTGAAAAAGAGAAGACACAACTTCTAACATTCAACACAAAATTAAATATTTTTTCAATTTTATACCAATATAAATAGATCAAATATCTAACTTGTTCTTTATTTTGATATATATATATATATATATATATATAAACACCATTAAATTGCTTAAAAAGACAATACGGTTTGTAGGTAATATATAATCGATACAAATTTCATTAATTAAAACCAACATAAAATGAGATTTTAAACATTCCTAAATCATCCATTCATCCTGAAATTTGGTGACAATGTTAATTTCAACTGTCTTTACATATCCATTCATCTTAATCATTTGTTTCATTAGCCTCCCAAACTTCTCAAACGAAAGTGTACAAAAATTTCCTAAATTGTTTATTTCTAGCACAATCTATATCATATATTTCCTTCATGAAAAATACAATATGTGCATAAGAAAAGTTACAAAGATTACATGTAAAAACGTGTAGAGAATCCTTAACTCGGAGCTACTGGCACTTGATCGTTTTGTTCTTGAATTTATGTTTTTATCCTTGCTCCGAGTCATAGAAACGTTGACAGGCATAGAACCTAAAAAGAGTTTTCAATTGTAAGACATATTGAAGAAACGTATATTTCTTGCAAAAAATAACAATACAAATGGTGAACTTACAATCATAGTCGGTCCATCCTATGCGTTGATTATCCAAGTCATAAACAACTATCCTATCTTTTAAGACAAGATCTGTGTAAGATACAATCATACTTGTTAATTTATTATTACCATACTTGCATCTAAAGGATAATTTATGATTAACTTACTTGAGCATATATAATTTATTTGCATCTAAAGGATAATTTATGATTAACTTACTTGAGCATATATAATTTATGATTAACATACTTGGGCATAGTACATTGGCTTCTTTTTGGAAATTAGATTGGGGTAACAAACGGAGAGCAAACATAAATTTAAATGTATAATGAAATCAAGTTGAATGATGATAATTAGAATATAATCATTATCATCATGTGTTTTCCATCATCAACAAAATATATAAGACATTTCTAGAAGTTTTTATCATTTATAAAAATTTTCATTTAATAATAAAATGAGAGAATTCTATTTATTTATTTTTCCAATTCCTAGCAGCGTTCATAGTCTGTTTAAATTTGTCTTACCTCCTAATATTGAGGGTCCACTTTGTATTTTTTGAAAACCAATGCACCACGTTGAAGAGAACTGGTAAAACATATTTTCACATCAGTGACAAACAATTCCAAAGAATAATTTACTTATATGCAAAAACATAACGAGAGCATAACATAAATACTTCAATGCATACCAATATATCATTGAGCACAAGGTATTGTGCTGGTTTTAGAACCATGGGCGCTCCACCAGCAAAGTTAAAGGTGATCGAAGGAAAAATATCTATACTGGATATGTAAAAAACACAATATTTAATGAGATATTTAGAAAGCCTAATAGAACAAACACTTTTTTCATATGAAGTATATAAAGATCTTCATAACAAATATTATATTTGTGATTACCTGGTTGAAACCAGATAGCAAGGACTTCCTTCTGTAGTAACGGGGCTGCCAAGTTGTGATACAGCGGTAGTTACCTACATTCACCATAAATAAATTAAACAAAAATGTTAGATCAAAACATATACTGATGAATGGTTCACAGTCTATCTATATTCAACATAATAATATTTAATATTAGCCACTTAGACAGGAATGTGAGAACCCATATTAACTAAATGGAAAAATTTCAAGTGATTTTAGGAAATAGACAAAACATGAGACAAGCAAACCAAAGAGTCAGAGCATATTTGTCTTGCAGTGCTGATTCCTCGTCATAGAATAGGCAAAAAAGAAAAATATGTCCAACAAAGTTGAATATTGCAATGTTTTGAGCGGGGTACAAGAAATCTTACGGCATTAACAAGAGGATCATAAGCTTCTTGAGGAAGATATGCTAATGTTGTACCGCTGTCAACTACAATTCCTTTGTCGTGTGGTGTTACAAATACGGCTGGATTAATTGAAAGGAGATTCCCATTGACAGAAATGCTTTGGAGATTCAAGAGATAATGAATCCTGAGATTTAATTAAAAAGGAAAATACTAATCAATTATACTGCAAAATATCACCTTAAGAGTAAGAAAATACAAGAAAAAAACAACACTAGATGCATTTTAAACTAATTTTTAGCAATATCACCTTTTACATTCAATTAAATAAAAATATTTTAAAATGCTTATCCCTTGCTAGGTTGATTCAAACATAACAAGGGTGTACCATGTGAAGAAACTTTGTGGATGAAAAATAATAACTAAACTGAAGGGGAAAGAAATGAACTTCAAATTGGAGAAAGAAAAAGGGAAAAGCAACATACGGCGATGGGACCATTGGACTATAAACAGTATTGGGCTCCAAAATTTCACCAATAACTAGAATTCCTCCTCCATTGCCATCTCCTTTCAAACAGTGAGAGAAAACTTTGGGTGTTTTTCCTTGTGATGACAATTGTGATACAACTGATACATCATTAGGGCCAAACCCAAAGATTCCATCAAACGCTCTTGCCGTCCTAGTCAAACCTCCAGATACACTGGTGCTACACCTATTTCCAAAACAACCATCCAATAAAGTTTACCAAAATCCATATTAAGTATTAGTATTAACACGAACATGGGAATGAAAGAAAAAACTGAGAGAAGATAAGTAAATCCCACCATTTACTAATTCTCCATTTTATTAAAAAAAATGAACTTATTGACAAAACCCTGCATTACCAATTTAATCCTAATGCAAAACATTTATGAACTAATGCAAAATATTTGTTTAGTAGAAACCCACATAGTTGATATAGAATATATAATGTTAGAGATATATTTAGAATAACATTTCAATTCTATAACATTAAATAAACTCTTTGGTATTTCTGGTTTTTTTCAATTTTTTTATTTCTTTTTATATTAAGGATTGAATAGAGTATTTTTGGTGCTATTCAATGCTTTCAATCTTCATAAGAAAATAATTATGTTCAAAGTTGTAGCACAACTGCTAAAAGTTCAAAACAATACCAAATTCTGTCTTTATAATATTAATATGGCATTGGAAATTGAAATATAACATATTAAATCACAGATTAGCTTGTAGCTGTTCTGTTTTTCTCGTCAATTTGTCATTAGCAAGGAATTGAATAATGCTAAGTCTTCCCTACCATAAAACATAACACTATCACATTGAACTTGTAAATCATTATATTGTTTATGCAGCCTACCTTGAATATTATTTTGGGTTTAATTCATGTTACTGACTCGAGTAGCATTTTACTTATCATAGTAATGGCTAATAATATAACTAAATCAGAGCAGGCTATTACTCAATCAAGCATTTAGCCATGCGCTCCAAATCTACCACATTCTGACTGTTGGCTAGAACTATAAGTAAGACCAAAATCAAACCTTCTGCACTGCAGGATCACACCTGTCAGGAACCAATTTAATCCTACTTTCCTCTCCTAACATTCTCTCTAATTTTCAGTCCTACAAATCATGTCCAACAGTTCCCTCTACACGGATTGGCTCCCTTGACCCACCTATTCAAGTTTAATTTCTATATGTTATGAATCCCACAAAGCATACAAACACATATTTATAATTGTCCACAATAAATAAGAATAGGAGTTTCTTACCCAAAAAGAATAGTGGCTGAAAAGTTAACACTTGTCGGAGAAGAATGCCCAATTATCGTGTCAAAATACATGTTATCAGATAAATAAAAACCGGAGGCAGCACTTTTATCTTGAAACAAAAAGTCGTAGCTGCACTGATTATGATTATCCTTATCAGAGCATCTAGCTAGCGCACCTTGAACCGCGAGAGAGCATATCGGGTCTGAGCAATGTACTAGTGCGGCCGTGGATGAACTAGTTGTGTCAAAAAAATTGAGTTCAATCTGTTCACAATACAACGCAACAAGCAATAAATGTTAAGCTCCAAATCTAAACCTTGGTTCCCAAGGCAACAAAATAAACACTACAAGTATGAGTATAGTAAAAAAGCAATGATGGAAATTGAAAAACCAGACCCCTAGTCCACTGGAACGAGGGCAACCAGTACAAGGATTACAGTTAACCCATAGAGCGTCACTTCCGGTGTCAATCAGAACCGTAAACTCCCTTGGTGGAGATCCAAGCTTTACTTTTGTGGTATAGAGACTGAAGAAACAAACCAACAATAGTATTAATTAAATGAAATTAATACTATTATAAAAATAAAATGAAATTCAATTCTGTACAATATAAGAAATGCATGACAGAGCATACCAGAAGATGAAAAGAACAAGGAGTTAAGAAATAAATGAAGGAGTATTCGAGAAAGAGGATTAGCCTTACCCAAAGGAGTTTGGATCAGCGATCCCTTGGACTGAGAAGTTGACACCAACACCACCCAAGATTCTTGAGTGGCGAACTCTGTCGCGAGATATCAATGTGTCAATCTTAACGCGGTGGTTAAGTGGAATGACCCGTTTTAGAGGAAGGTAAGTGGTGCACACAGTAGGTGCCGCAATGCTGGCCAATAACAGCAGGGTAATGTAGATGAACTGCATTTTTGTTTATGGTTATTTCTGGTCTAATGGGGATGGTGGTGGAATAGGTGAAGTGAAATTGAAATATAAATAGAATAGAGAAAGAGAGAATGATAGTGCAACGAGGGTGTTATGAGAATGATTATTGACACTGATCTATGTTCTATTTATACACTACCTAGCCACATGAATGAAGCAAAGAAAATAAACGAAAATATAAAGAATAAGTGGATCACCTTTAGCTTTGCAAATCAGCATATCACTAACGGGTTGCTGTTCTTCCTCTTTGTATTAAAGACAACCACCTTCAATGGTGTGTCACCTTTGCAGGTCAGCATTGCATCAATTATTGCCATTCTTTGTAATAAATTAGCTACAAAGAGAGTGTGTTACAATTGTTGAAGCAATTGAAGATTCTGATTAAATTAGCAATGAAGGACAAAGCCTCACCTTTGAAAATCAGCATTGCATCAACTATTGCCATTCTTTGTAATAAATTAACTACAAAGAGAGTGTGATACAATTGTTGAAGCAATTGAAGATCCTGATCAAATTAGCAATGAAGGACAAAGCCCCACCTTTGCAAATCAGCATTGCATCAACTATTGCCATTCTTTGTAATAAATTAACTACAAAGAGAGTGTGATACAATTGTTGAAGCAATTGAAGATTCTGATTAAATTAGCAATGAAGGACAAAGCCTCACCTTTGCAAATCAGCATTGCATCAACTATAGCCATTATTTGTAACAAATTAACTACAAAGAGAGTGTGATACATTTGTTAGAGCAATTGAAGATTCTGATAAAATTAGCAATTAAGGACAATGCTTCACATTTGCATTTGCATTTGCATTTACATTTACAAATCAGCAAAATAATAAAAATGGAAACCACTACAAAAGCAATTTGTGAAAGTAGATCTTCGAAATCAGCACGTGGAAGGTATGCATCAAAACACAAAAACCGAGCGGGTGGTAACTATTATCTTAACGTGGAAGGTATGCATCAAAACACAATCTCGTACGTGAGAGTGAGAGAATGAGAGAGTGAGAGTGAGAGAGTGAGGGTGAACGGCGAGAGTGAGGACCACTTTAACTTCAAATAATCTAATAAATATTAAATTTCCTCTCAAATTAGCAATTAAGGACAAAGATCATTTGCATTTGCATTTGCATTTACATATCAGCAAAATAATAAAAATGGAAACCACTACAAAAGCAATTTGCGAAAGTAGATCTTCGAAATGGGCACGTGAAAAGTATGTATCAAAACCCTAAAACCCATTAAATCCCCAATCTCGTACGTGAGAGTGAGAGTGAGAGTGAGAGAGTAACACAGAGGCGGCGAGAGTGAGGGTGAATGGCGAGAGTAAAGCGTGAAGCCCTTTAACTTCAATGAACTTTAAGATCACAAATCCTATCTCTTGACAGCATTTAAAAATGTTAAAATAAGTTTATTTCTTTATAATTTGTAAAAAATAAACGTTGGATAATATATTAGAATGTAAAACAAAAATTTATTAATCATATTTAGTACAATTAAGATAAAATGAAATATTAAATAACATAAATTAGAATTTTTAAATTATATTTAGTTTAATGAGTTATGATAAAACTGCTAGATCGTTAAAATTTAAATTTATAAATTATAATGGATCTAATTAATTAAAATTGAACCGTCAAATCGGTAAAATTAATATTTATAAATTATAGTTAATCTATTTAGTTAAAATGAAATCGTTGAATTATCATAATTTCTAAATCATAGTGACTCTAATTAAATTAAATTTTTACCGCTAAATCATCAAAATTAAAATATCTAACTCATAGTCATTTCAACTAATTAGAATTTTCATCTAATTGAATATTAATCATCAACTAATTTAATCTTAACTGATTAAATTCATTATAACTTATAAATTTAATTATCGACAATTTAGCGATTTAATTTTAACCAATAAAAGTTAACATAATTTAAAAATTTTAATTTCAACAACCCACCACAATTTCAAAATTTTAATTTCCTAGCTATAGTTTTAATTCATGCTTTTTTTTTTAATGTTCTACGACGTTGGCATAACTATTTGGACTTTCTATCAATTTTTTATGAAAAGTTTTTTATATTAAAAAACATAAATCAAAACTTTCAATTTAATTAAAAGGTTTAGTCTCTATAGAAGATAATATGTCTCTAAATATTTTTTTATTCAACAAAATATGACTTTTATTTTTTATTATCTTTCTTCTTTAGATTGCAATTTGTTTACTTATTATTTAACCGATGGTAAAGATATATAATAAACGTAAAGAAAAATACAAAAAAAATCATACAAATAAAAATATTTTGAAAACATTAATTGTTAAAACATACATAAAGTATGCATAATTTGTAGGAAATTACACGGTCGAGGAAAGAGTTTAAAAAATAAGTCTCATGTTTTTTAAAAATAAAAACAAAGAACAATTATAAAACATTTTACATGGTATGCTACCACTTAAAATAATTTAAAAATAAACTTAAACATATATGGAATGAAACTTCTAATAAAATCAGCTTCATCTCTCACACGTGTCTTTGTAAGTCTTTGTAAGGCCAAATGTAAGTTTAAGTTTTAGGATTCCTTGCACATAGTTACTACTTATAGAGAGAAAAATACCACCACACAGTATTTAATAAATAAAGCTACTATCAGTAATAATAAAAACACATAAGTAAAAATAGTCTTTCAAAATGTTAGAAATATTTAAATAGTAGAACAAATTTTTTGATTTCTCCACTTGTCTTTAAAATGAAAAATCATGTATACGAAGAAGATAAATAAGCAAACAAAAAATATTATAAATTAAAAAAATAACACTTTAAAGAAATAATGTCTAAAATATAGTGCATATGTGATCCTCTTTTAATTTTTTTTTTAAATTTATATATTTGTAAATACTTTGGAATTGCTAATACAAACAAAGCTGCAAAATTAGGATTTTTTAAAATTCATTAAGACTTATTTTTGATGAAATAAGTTTTAAATATTTTACAGCATAGATATATTAATAAAATGATAAAATAGAAACAAAAACATCTCTTGCAAGTCCAAATACTTGACCAACAATTTTAACCGTTGGGTAAATAAATATATTATATATATATATATTTTTTTTTTGAAACTTTAATACATTATTTATTATTAATTATAAAAAAGTTGTTTGTCCATCATCGTTGCTTATAGTAGAGTTGTCAAAACGGGTTATTCGGAACTCATACGGACTAACTCGAATAGGTAACGAGTTTATTTGGACCAGGCTAAAAAGCTCTGAAAAAATTCAAACTGAAACTATTTGGCCAAAGCCTTATATTTTAACGGGTTGGACGGGTTAACTCGTTTTGACAGCTGTAGCTTAGAGGCTCATCAAATTTTTTATATTTATCCTCATTGATCCCAACTTATGTGTTAATAAATTCCCGATACATGATTCTTATAATTTAAATTGCCAGATACCAACATCTAATAGGCACCAATGCAAAAACAGTGGGAGACTTCTCACCAAACACTTCTTTCTCAACACTCAATTTCAAATTCTTCACGTATTTTCACATTTGTGGAGTTCAAAAACCCTATTCTTCTATACATTAGCTTCATCAACTCTATTTTTCTTCATTATAAAGGTAATGTAGCTTTAACACTCTCCTCGTTATCATTTTGGTTGTTAATATTTTTGAAGTTATGTACATAGTTGTATCATATTCTAGGATCTGGTGGTGTGTTTTTCAAAAAATTAATATCGAATTTATACATCCGATAGATGTTAATGGAGTCCAAAATTGTCTATTTTTTACCTAATTGATAGTCAAATTAACATATTGAAATTTCATCATAATTTTAAAGAATAACAATATATAGTCACTCCTAGGTTATGGGGTCGTGGCAAGCATTACCGTGGATGCACCCAACTTCAACTACATAATGTAATCTTTAAAGTGGATTCATTATTTGGCATGAATGAATCTCATCGGGATGAAACTGAATTTGGAGCGATTACGAGGGAGGGTATCATTTTTATGTCGGCTAATTTTCAACATAGCAATGTTGTTTTTGTTAAGAGACAGTTTTTCATTCAAAAAAAAGAAAAATAGTCACTCCTATCTAAATCTGAGTCATTATATCACATTTTCCCTTTAAGCAAATTCCTATTGTTATACTAGTATTTTGCTTCAAGTATAAGATTTGACACAAGAGTAAAAAGATCTAAATTAGTATATAAGTGAAAATTCGCTTTAGTCAATGAAAATAACGGCTAGGCTCAATTTAGTTCTTAATTAAGAAACATATTACCTCATTATAGTTAAAAGCAACTTTTAATAAGTAATTTATTTTCTAAAAATCTACTTAATATCTTTTATAAAATTTTAAAATTATTTATCATTAAAGTTTATTATATAACTTTTTTTAAGATATCATTTATCTTTCATATTAAGTATAGGAGTGAATAACTACGTAACGATAAATGATTAACGATCTTTCGGTTTTTATCCTTTACAAAATTATTATAGTCAAGTAAATTTTATAACAAATCATTTATCTCTCATATTAAATTTATTTATGTCCTTCTGAAAAAAATTTGTATATAATTATTTTAGTCCTTCTAAAAATATTTTATATATAATTATTTCAATCATTTTAAAAATATATTTTTTAATTTATGTAAATATACCACTTTTACTTTTGATATTTGTTGTTTTGTTTAATCCATGTAAAATTTTTTCATAGAAAAATTAGTTCACATAATATATAGAATATCTATTTTTGTCCTTCAAAATAAGGATTAAAATAAAATTACAAATATTAATTTCTATATGAGCGAATTTTTGTAAGAATTAAAACAAAATATTAAAGATAAAAATAAAAAATGGTATATTTGTCAAGATTAAAAGAATAAAACAAAATACAAAAAACAAAAATTTATAGTAAATAAAACCAAATAATGGTGTACTTCTAGGGACTAAAAAAATATATTTAAAGAGTTTTACGAAGAAAGTGGACAATTTTCATACAAGAACAAACTAAAAAATTCATAAAAAAATAAAATCTCTAAAATCTACCATAACTTTGGAGGTAAGACATGAATAACATAAAAAAGCATATTATTTCAAATAATATTCAATGTGAATTTGGTAAAGGCATATGCAACTTGATTAGCTTTCTAGTACACCTCTTTCGTGCTATAAAACAATAGACTACAAAATACCTATAAAATCTTCTACATCATGATATAACAAAAATGGTCATTATAACAACCATTCAAAATAAGATTTATAGGTAACAAAGAGTCAGATATAATATCAATTCTAACCATATTGTGAATAACAACAATATGAACACTTCAAATAATATATAAACTCTTCTATTGTGATACTACATTTTCCAAGGTCATAAGAAAAATCAAACAATAATTTTTTTTTTTGTCATCGCGAACTATTCGTCTATAAGTCACTTTGGAACCATCATTTGTGACTGATCCATTGATGTTTAGCTTCACACAACCAACAATTGGATTATGCTAAGAAAACTAAGATAGTTAGTAACATATGACACTTTTAGAGTACTCGTTGTTTCATCTCTTCTAATCTACAGTATAACGATGAAGCCACTTCATGCTTACAATCTATAACAATCAACTTGAAGGAACAATGACATTATATTCTTAAACATGTGCTCATTTCACTATCTCAATAAACTATTAACCACCACCACCACCACAAACATTGTTGGTCAATTTTCTTCCACACAAGCTACTTATCAACCAGTTAGTGGTGGATGTCATCGTATTAAATACTTGTTTAAACTAGCTTTCTAAGCATTTGTAGAGAAAGGAGAATCTTGTAACACATGTAACATATATTTTGTTTCATTATCAAATATTAAACAAGCTACAAGTGTGGTCATGTCTCTATGAACACATCTTTCATTCATAAGTCAACAATTTGCACCACCTTCCACAAGAAACACCTAAGATGTTGTAGACCAGCCCACTTCTAAATCTATTTACATACATCATTTTTGTCTTTGTTTGTGGATTTATAACAGAGGAATAGTCGGCTTTTAAATTAAAACTAACATCACGTTCATCACACTAAATTGCATCATCATCATCATAGAAAAAAGATGGTTAATTCAAGGCACAAATTATGTCTAGAACTTCATTATGAATCATATGTTGCAAATTGGAGATATCTCACCTGAAGTAACCTTCATGATACATGTTTTATTGATATGCACAATGTAACTAATCCATGGGATACCAAATTATTTATGATAACAAATTTTTTCCTAAGAAACCAATTGAATCTTCTTAGAGTCTTGTGTACCTCCTGAGAGGAAATTCCTATATTGTTTATCCACAACATCACAAATAGATTAGGAAATGTGCATTTATTGCATCACATAGTTGGGTAAAGCTTGAATAACTAATTTATTAAGCGTGAGTGATTAGGGAAAATAAAATATTTTTTCCTTTCGACTGTTAAATTGTTGGTCCACTTTCTTAATATTAAATTCAAAAAATGGCTTACTTACTAATTTTTAAATTAAGGGAACACCAATATATTTCACAAGTTTGTTTGTTTATTTATAACTCAAATTCCTCAGATATGTGTTGTTGAACACTCCATGACATATTCTACAAATAGAAAATCATTGACTTCTCTGCACTTATCTTCTAAGTAGAGAACCTGTAAAAGATATGAATGATAGAAGAAATCACATGCATTTTCTTACTACTAACCTCAACAAATAAGATAATACCATATGCAAATTCAAAGTGAGAGAGGTGAAGACCCCCTCTAGTAAATTGATTTGGCTATTAGTAATCATGTTCCACTACTAGTTCACAAGATGAAACTTAATCTCTGAAGAAAGGATGAATGAATAAATAAAGAGATATTGTGTTCATCTTCTAAATCTTTTTATTTGGCGTGATTCTTGAAAAACCTCTTTCCACAAGACTTTCATCTTTGGGATAGAAATGCAATACAACACAAGGGAAATAAAACTTTCTAATAGACAAATGTCTTCTAAAGCATTTTTAACAAAATGCCGATTTAGCCTATCATAGGCTTTATCAAGATCAATTTTCTCCATCATCCACTCCTTAGTGCCATATTTGTGCCTCATAAAATCAAGAATCTTTTGAGCTATCACAATACTATCCAAATTTTGCCTTTGGAAGACAAAATTGCATTGACAAAAACCTAACCAGAGATCTTATTACATAATGCAATTCATGAGGCAACAATTTCGTAATAGTTTTATAGGAAACATTGCACAAACTAATGGAACAAAATAATTTCAACAAATAGAATATCAGCACCTTATGAATGAGGGAGATAAGAGTATCATTTAGTGCGGCCCCTTTGGATCCCTAAATACATCTCGGATGTTCCTAGTAAATGAGTCCATAATAACATTTCATTGAGTTTAACACAAAACAGACTAGAAATAATTAATGTTTGAGGCTTTGAACACATCTATACTCCTAACGATAGAAAAATTATCATTCTTAGTGATCCTTGTCTCGAGCAATTGACACTCCTGCATGCCTAAAATAGAAAAACTTTTTTGTGAGCAAAAGCTATTTGTACTAACCTCTTTATACAAAAGAGTTTAATAATAACTAGTCAATGTTTCTCAAGCAAATTAAGTTTGCTAATCAACCGTCTCTTCTAATAAAATATTATTGTTTCAAATTGATTTTCGTTTTACCATGTATTCAACTCAAATCATGACTCTTACAATAGTACTCTACAATATGTTTTCTACCTAAACTAACAAAGATTTTTCATTGAATTTTTTGTTTATTAAAATCTCATTATCAATTTAATAGAACTAATGTTGAGTAAGGGGCTACTATAATAAGATTATACTTTCTAATAACTCCCTAAATTTTGGTTTGGCCAATTCTTTAAACCGAAGTTTTTATTAGACCTGAACTAATAAGATATTTGGCGGATCAAATTGGACAAAGACTAATCAAGTATTAAAGTAGAATTTTATTTAAGACTTTTTAAAATAATTGTAAAACTAAACTGCACCGCTGAATTGAACTGATTCAAACTAAAATTAACAAAATTAATTAAGTAATTTACGAACCGAACTAGTATATATCTCATACTTGTCGCATAATTTGTCGACATATACTTGGAGTACAATTTATTTTGAAATTCCTATATATATATATATATATATATATATATATATATATATATATATATATAT
>JBBPBR010000005.1:19817822-19844520 GCA_037974775.1 Cicer pinnatifidum
GAACCGAACTAGTATATATCTCATACTTGTCGCATAATTTGTCGACATATACTTGGAGTACAATTTATTTTGAAATTCCTATATATATATATATATATATATATATATATATATATATATATATATAGCTACAAAAATATCTATTAATGTATATGTCTCATATTTGACACATAATTTTCACATATACTTATAATACAATTTATTTTGAGATGCCTCTATATATATATATTAATATATACGTCTCATACTTGTCATATAATTTGTCCACATATACATGAAATATAATTTATTTTAAGATCGTTACCTAAAAGATGTTTATTCTTAATGTAGAAAGGCATCACAACCAATTTTTTTTTTTAGAATTTAATTTTTAAATACAAATAATGTCAATTTTTTGTACTGTCGATTAATCATGATTAATCATGTGTATGATTTTATAAATAATTATGATAAAAATTAAATATTATTAACAAAGCCGCCTTAATATTTTTGGAGGCTCTGTTCGATCCTTAATAAATAAATAAATAAATAAATAAACAACTTGATAATTTTAAATTATTTTAAAATATTATATTTTCAAATAATCCTTTTTCCAAAAAATATTATCAAACTACTCTCTTTTGAAATTTAAATATCAAACTACCCTTTTTTTTTAGTTACATGTCGCCATTTGGAATGGCGACTTCCTAATGGAAGCCCAAATTCCAAATGATGACTTCCTAAAGGATTTAAAAAAAATTCAATTTTTATTGAAATAAAAAAAAATAATATACATATATATATATATATATATATATGTATATATAATTCATAAAAATAAATAAATAGAAATTTTAAATTACATAGATAACTGAGCTGGATGTAACATTTGGACAATGTTTTCAAGTATGTCCAGTTAACCGACATAGTCCACATTTTCTTGTTACTTTTTCTTTAACGTCTATTTCAGTTCTAATACATGTACTATTTGTACGACCTTTTTTAATTCTCCGCATTTGAGGATTGTGATACAATGTTTTACCTTCATATGTGGACCAATATCCTTCATTAGGTATAGGTGGAAACTCTTATTTGTAGATATTAAATACATTAACAACCTTGTACACATCAGGTAGAAACACTAAATAGTTTTGACGAGGGTAACAACATGCAACTCTGACATGTGAACAAGGAACATGTATAGCCTGAAATTTTCCACAATCACACCATTTTCTTTGAAGGTTGACTTCAAAATGACCAATTGGTCGCACCTCTCTTGGGTTTACTGTTTCATGCACCATGAAAGAATAATGATTTCGGTCGAATTGCATGACTTGGTGAGTATTAGATTTACCAACTTCATATTTAATCTTGTCCATGCAATTGTCTGTGTATACTCGACCAGAAGCTAATGATGCCTGATGTTGTTGCCCCCTTTTTGCATATAAAACTCTCAATCTATAGTATGTTGATTGTACCAAAGCAGTGATTGAGAGATTATGTGCACCCTTGAGCATTGCGTTGATTGACTCGAAAATATTTGTTGTCATGTGTCCCCATCATCGACCTTAAGAATAAGCCATAGTCTATTATTCTAGAGGGATATTATCGATTCATCTTAAAGCCTCTAAATTTGCCATCTTAATTTCATTGCGGTAATATTTGAATGATGACTCATTTAATGCATATCCTATTAGAAAAGATGTAAAAATTATTAAATATGATAAAGTGATAAGTGAAAAATATACTAAGAAGAATTAGATCATTACCCATACAAACAAGTTTTCTTAGAAGTTCCTTATCCTTGAACTCTCTCATGAAATTTTGTGCAAGGTGTCGGATGCAGTACACGTGTGTTTACAGAGGATCGTACCAACCATTATTTAGATTATTATAAGCACTTTTAATGGATATGTGTTTATCTGAAATCAAACAAACGTCGACTTGAGGTGTTACTTCCATTTTTAGATGTTTTTAAAAAAAGCTCCAAGCACCCTCTGTCTCACATTCCACAAGTGCATAAGCAATGAGAATTGTATTTTTGTTCCCATCTTGTGCAATAGCAAGCAAAAGAGTCTCCTTGTACTTGTCGTACAACCAAGTTCCATCCACTGAGACAAATGGTTTACAAAATTTTAACCTAGATATGCACAGAGGAAAATTCCATAATAGTCGTTTGAAATTTTTTGACCCCCTGTAATAGAGTATTATTAGAATATGCAAGTGATACTTCCATTTCCACAATAGTTTGTGAAAGAAATTTTTGCATAGCCAACAACCACCTTGAAAGATCATTGTAGGACTTTTTCCAGTTCGCATAAATCTTTTCGATAGCTTGGTTCTTTGCCATCCATGCCTTTTTATATGTGATTGTGTAGTTGTATCGTTCTCGAATATGTGTAATGATCACCTTCACATAGAGGAATTTGCGCAATTGTGGGGCCCCTTCAAACGAACAATCACCCATTGCTTACTTTTTTGGCTTAACGAAGCCCTGCATTTGAACAAACATTGTGGATTCACACATTTAATTACATACCTGTATTGATCAAATTGCACTATATGATAATTGAGGGCGTGTTTTATGTGATAATGCTTAATTGCAAGTTGACAATCTAGTTTACTATTAAACTTCATTGCAATCTCAAGAGATGGATCTAATGGAGGTGGCACATTATATGGCATATCAAATTTGGAGGATTGGTAAGCATAATCCAAGTTTAAATTACACATATGGAATGGTGGATTGAATTCCGTTTTAATTACACGAGGTTCTGGCTCTAGATCGTTACCATTGTCATCGTCCTCGTCCTCGTCCTCCTCCTTGTCAAAGTATATTTCTTCTTCACTCTCCTCACTTATTTCTTGTTGATCACAATTGGTCATATCACCTAGTGGAATATACGGTTCAGGTTGAGATGCTTCAGGTTCAACATATTTCCTCATGTATTTCCTCATGTAGATGCTTCAGGTTCAGGTTGAGATGCTTCAGGTTCAACATCTTGTAGAGACCCTCTATGTAGTTGTCTATCTGAGGCAATCGATCTACATATTTCCTCAAATCCCTGAGCTGTGTCTCGATCTCCTACGTGCAAAATCTAAGGGACTAGTTCCTATGGAGATTCCCCTTGGTCTAATTCCATGCCTTATGAAGAAAGGAGAGTCGGCGTGGCGTAAAGTGAAGATTGAAGGAAATAGAGAGAAATTTCAAGCATAAGGATGAGCCTTGGGCCCCCTTTCCCAAGAACAGAAGGAGCGTTTAGATATTGTACCTTTAGGTGCGTTCAGGAGCAAAGATGAAAAGAGAACAAGTCGCAGGAGAAGCGTTGAAGAAGCAGTAGTTTAAGCCATTGATCCTGCAGCTTCTAAAAATAAGTACCAACAGACAAAGGTAGATATAGAGCCATAGATGGATCAAATGCAGCATGGTCAAAGGAAGAATTAGAGAAAATTCGCCCCATGGAAGTATCAAAGGAAACACGTCATGTGGAAGAATAAGAGGAAACACACGCGGTGGAAGAATAAGAGGAAACACATTCCATGGATGAATTAGAAGAAAAATGTCCACTGAAAAAGAATTAGATGAAACACATTCATTCGAAGAGTAACAGAAAATGCGTCCTGTTGAAGAATCTGAGGAAATAATGATCAGAATAGGTTGTGTTTAGGAGCATTTCACTAGAGGCAAAAACACTTAGAATTTTTTGAACGATGAACTAGAAACAAAAAGAGATACATGGATTAGAGGCAAAACACTTAGTTTTTAGAAACAACCAATCAGAGGCAAAAAAAGATACAAACATCATAAACAAAGCTATAGTGGCAAGGGTGCAAAAGCATCCAAAGTACTTGTTTGCCTTCAGTGGCATAATTCACACATTGAACAAAAATTCTTCTCTCAAAATTCTAAGATTTCCTAAATTAAGATCATTTGAGTGCAAATTCTAAAACACCTATATGCTAAAAATTCCATTTCACTCACACATCTATGTTCTTGTAACTTGTAAAATCCCCAAAATGTGTTCTGACAAAGAGTAAAGGATTTCGGCGAACAAATCCCATAACCCTCATGGTAAAGTAAATTAATGTAACATAACTCACAATTTCATTAATAATAATCCCCTTCAATATGAGTTAGGTTTGTGAAAGATGTTGCCTTGTCAGCTATTCGCTCCCGACCTTTTATGCTATGTTTCAAATTTGAAGATTTTCTAATCTTCTGCTTATCTTTATTCAGTACTTTTTTGGTTGATTAGTGAGTTTTGGAGAAGAAGGAAGGGACATGCAAGGGTTGTATTTAAGGTATAATACTTTGGATGTCTTTTGTTTTTAAACAAATTTGGGAAGAAGAGGAAAATGGATGAATGGAGAAGACGATGAACAGTAACTGGGTATTGGTATTTCCGAATGTTTTTGAGAGTGTGTTCCTAGAAGTGAAAGGAAATTAAAGGGAAGATGGGTTAGTACTTGCGAGTAAAGGAGATTGAGAAAACAAATGTGATACGTCTTGTCTTTGCCACTTGGAATTGTTCATGCTGTTATTTTCCTATTTTACCCTTGATCCTAATTTAATATTACTAATACCACAACAATAACAATTACAAAAATTCTAGAAATTCTAATTAGTACTTAAACCATATAAATATTTTCAAGATAGTAAGAGAGTTGTTGCATTTGGCGTATTAATTTACTCATTTACCATATCTTCCCATTTTTATATGTAAATGATAACCTTTGATCCCCTACATCCTTTTTCTTTGAACTAGTTCCTTATTTTCAGGTTATGACATGTTTAGGTTATGACAAGGAAGGGCTCACGGTCGAAGATTGTCCATTTCCTTCTACCTTGTATGTGGTTTATCTTGTAGGTACCAATGTTGAGTTGCGAGGATGCTTGAATTAACTTGGATAGTTGTGGTTTTCTTTGAAGTCTTTTAATTTGAGTCTTTTGTAAACTATATTAAACTAATTTCTCCTACGTGTATATCATGTGGTATCCTATGAATGTGTAGACACCTTGTGCATGTATATATTCAAGGGTTTTGACATATTGCTTATGTAAATTTATCAATATTTTGCAGGAGTTGCGATTATATACATATATGAAATAGGTTGGTTACTTTATTTTCACCAATGGATTCAGGGGCATCTCATTCCCTATGATGCCATCCTAAGAAACTTTGATTCTACAACCTTCCATGGAGAACTTGTTGATAACTTGCAATATCCGTCAGATATTCATCTTCATATATCTTTGGCTTAATTGCAATTTTGGTCTCCTTATTTTAGCTGAATCGCGAAAGTAGTTCCCCTATTTTGTTTCTCCTAAGTTTTGGTCCCCAAACAAAATTTTCGTCCAAAATTTGATGAATTTTTTTTTTTTAAAGTCGTATTACACCATTTATGATCATATATTTCAGGTACAATTGTTAAAAATGAGATCTTAAGGTATGGTGTGACTTAAATAAATGTGAAAAAAAATGAAATTTCATGAAGTTTTGGACCAAAATTCTGCTTGGGAGACCAAAACTGGAGATAAACAAAATGGGGGGACTACTTTCGCGATTCAGCTAAAATATGAGACCAAAAGTGCAATTAAACATGACAAAAGTGACTTATCGAGATTGCACAATAATTCAACAAAGCTTGGCAAAAGTGTTAAAAACTAACATTGATAAGGATATCATTTGACAGCGAGGAGGGAGATTGTGAACATGATGAATAATACTAGGATGGTGAGAACCAAAACATGACTACTTACAAATGACATGATTATCCATATTGGACATGTAAACTCAACATAGTAACGAAAGAATCCCTTCGGCTTGAAATTCATAGCAGAACAAATTTTCCCTCTGATTCAAATTATTTAATTATCATTATAAATATTATTATTGCATGAAATGGAAAATATCATGGTGTAATTCAATTCAAAATACAAAATAAATCAAATTAAAAAAATATTATAATGGTAAAGTAATAGAATTAATGTGTAATGTTAAAAATGAAACTTGGTATTTTTTTGACCAAAGACTTTGACTTGAAAATAAATTATATAATTTCTGTTAAAATAATCTAAATATGATATTGCACATTATTAAATTAGATTAAAGTAAATATCTATTTGTATTTTATTTATTATATATTTTTACTAGATGTATTGTATATATATACATATACAAACATGGCAAATTTATTTTTTGATTAAGCATGGATAGTTGAAGAAGAGGAAGAAGATATCAACAGTGATTAGAAATAAAAAGTTTATTATCACAATCTTTGTTGTAGTTCTTCTGTTCTCAACATGCATGTAGGAAATTTGCATAATAGAGTTTAAATCGGCGATATATTATTACTCTTAATTATACACATTAATTATTTATTTTATTAATATTATTCTTCTCAATAGGTATGAGGTTTCTCAATGTGAGTAATACAGTGTAATATTAATGCATATAAATTAGCTTGTTTTGCTTCAAATATGCTCATGACATGCTTGGAAGTTAGAACTTTCCTTTTTGTTTGAAGAAAATATTATGTTTTATAAATATAAATAAACTATATCACTAAGAAAAAAAAATATTACCATAAATATAAGTAAACTTTATTATTTTATTTTATTTTTTTAAATTAGCCTTTTGTGTCGCAAAACATATGTTATTGTTATTTTATTTTTTAATTTTCCTAAAATCTTTATGAGATAATTTATGTGTCATGTTAGAAGTGTCAACAACGATGTTAATGTCAACTTCAAATTAAAGAATAATATTTTTATAACAATTATTATCAACATTTAAAATCCTATATTAATATTTTTAAAATTTTTCATTTTCATTATCATCTTTGTCAATTAGAAATCAAATCCTAGGAAATCTTAAGTTATAAACCCAAATTAAAATCAATTAATGGGTTGACGAAGATAACAATGATGTACAAGTTAAATAAGATGAAAAATCTTATAAATTAAAATATAAATGGTGAGTTAGACTTGCCACTGCATCAACATTAAGAATTTGTCACCGTCATTATTATGCATTCTTGACGGAGGAGGGAGACTGTTGCACGATGAATAATAGTAGGACATGCAAATCCCAACATAGCAAGGAAAAAAAACCTTAGATCTTGAAATTCATAGCAGAGCAAATTTTCCCTCTCATTCAAGTTATTAATTATTATTATAAATATTTTTTTTTTATTTTTTTTATTATATAAAATGAAAAAAAGCATGGTATAATTCAATTCAAGTATAAAATAATGAATAGTGTATAAAATTTTTTAATGGTAAAGTAAGAGAATGTGTAATCTTAAAAAGGAAACTTGGTCTTTTTTTGACTAGAGACTTTGACTTGAAAATAATTAATATAATTTCTATTAAAATAATCTAAATCTGATATTGTAAATCATTAAATTAGATTCAGGTAAATTTCTATTTGTATTTTATTTATTATATGTTCTTTTTACTAGATTTATTATATATACATACACAAACATGACAACTTTATTGTTTGATTAACAGAGGAAGATAACAACAATGACTAGAAATAAAAAAATTATCATGGCTGCCTTTGTCGTAGTTCTTCTATTCTCAACAGGTGTGTTAGACAATTTGTATAATAGAGTTTGAGTCGCTGACATATTATTATTATTATTCATATACATACTAATCATTTATTTTACTAATGTTACTCTTCTTGATAGGTATGGCCCTTGCAAATACAACATTGAAATGTTTTTCTGAATGTAAGAAATATAAAGATTGTCATTCCTTTTGTTCTAGACAGGGCTACACGTATGGAAAGTGTTATGTTAATGAACGTAAATTAGCTTGTTGTTGTTTCAATTTTGTTGATGATAAAGTTGATAGTTAGAGATTTCCTTCTTATTTAAAGAAAATATTATGTTTTATAAATTCAAGTAAACTTATTTTTAAGAAATAAAACATGAAATGACAATCTTGTCATGACGTACAAAACATACATGTTAAAATAAAAAATTTATTATTGGATGACGTACAAAACATCCAATAATAAATATAAGTAAACTTTATTATTGGATGTTTTTCTTCTGAATTAACCTTTTATGTTGACATGTTGCAAAACATAAATGTTGTTCTTTTATTTTTTATTTTTGTAAGACCTTCGTAAAAATAACTTATGTGTCTTGTCATGACGATGAGGTGTCCACAATATTGCTATTTGCTACAATGTCAACTCCAAATTAACAAATTATATTTTTTTTACAAATATTATCAACTTTTAAAATCTTATATAAATATTTTTAAAACTTTTCATTTTCTTTAATATCTTCTCGTCAATATAAAAATCATAGTCTAGAAAATCTAATTATGAATTCATAAATAATTATTCTGAGGTGGTGGAATTAAAAACTACTCATCAGAATCAGGAGAAAGAAAAACGTAATGACTAATTACGAATTGTTATTTTCTTGGTGTCAAATTTATGGATTTAAGTAACCTAAAAAGCTTATTTGATTTGAATTTGGGTTGAATTTAAACCAAATAAAAGTGTATGTCACTTAACCATCAACATGTTTTTATTTGTACTTCCAAATGTTATTCGTTATTGACACAACCATATTAGCAACTTTGAAAACTGAATATAGCCTACCACGAAATCTATACAACGTAACCATTGGCTCCATGAACCAATCATGTGCTCTTGGCTTTCTCAAATAAACAAAAGGCAGCAAGAATCCTATTATTTTAATAAGTTTTACATAAGGTCCTTATCCTCATAGATGTGGTACAAAGTCAATTAACATATAATATCAAGAGTGGGCTAAATGAATATGAAGCACTTATAAGTTTAAATATGGAGTCACACAGCAAAACCAATAAATGAGCGCATATTTGTAGAATGAAAGGGGTTAGGAGAATGGTGACAAGGATTCACCAAGAATTGTTATGGAATAAAAGAAACTATTATCTCCTTAAAAAAAAGATAGACATGTTGAGTATTTTTCTATGTGGAGAAAGACTCAAATATTATAACTCATGTGTCTCGCTAATTCATGTGAAGAGGAGTTTGAATAGGGTTGTAAATGAGAGACTAGTTTGAAAGGAAAGGCAGCCACCAAAACAAAAAAGAGAAGAGTGAACCTTATTCTCGATTTTGTCAAATCAGTCTCAAAAAAACATCGATTGGGCATTTGTTAACCTTTAGATCGGGCTTATATTTGGAAAGGGCATATATTTGGATAGCAGATTCACAACATTTAGGTCTACATTTTTAATGGTCAGATCGCCGAACGTCTAGAGAGGGAGGAATAGTGCTCGCACATCAACAGGTTATTTTGGTATTTTTCTTTTTCTTGCTTTTCATTTGTAAGCTTTAGTGCTTTGTTATTTTGGTTGGTTATAGACACAATTTATGCATCATTTTGAGACTCTGTTATACCTTTATATGATTATAGAGGAGCTATTTTTTTGGTTTAGATGACCCATGGTTTTTACCCTTGCATTGAGGGATTTTTCACGTTAAAATATTGGTGTTATTTACAGTCTTTTATTTTGATCAATTTGTTGTCATATATATGTGTTATTGCTCTTCACCGGTTCTTGCAAATTGGAGGAATTTTATATCTACTGTGTATTACTGCTTGTTACTGTATTTCTTTGTCTATTCCTATTAGACTGGTATTAGAGCTCTTGGTTATAGGGTTATCTGACTTGCTTGAAGGATGGAGGCAAATATGAATATAAAGATGATATGCTTGAATGGTACTAATTACCATTTGTGGAAGGGAAAGATGAAAGATTTGTTATTTCTGAAGAAAATACATCTTCCTATTTTTTGTTCTAAAAGGTCGGCTGGTAAATCTACGGAAGAATGGGATTTTGAACATCAACAGGTATATGGTTTTGTTAGGAAATATGTAGAAGATAATGTCTATAATCATATTGCTAAGAGACAAATGCAAAAACTATGTGGGATAACATACAAACTTTTATTGCCTCTAAATCAGAGAATAATAAATTGTTCTTGTTGAGTAGTTTCATAAGTTTGAAGTTTAAGGAGGGGACTTTCATTTCGAACAACTTGAGTGAATTTCATGGGCTCTTTGATTAGATGCCACGAATGATTATCAAGTTTGATGATGAGGTCTTGAGACTATTTCTATTATTATCTTTACTCGAGTCATGGGAGACATTTCTGGTTTCAATAACGAGTTCAGCTCCTAAAGGTGTTGTTTCTTTGGAAATGATTTAGGGCAATGTTTCGAATAAGGAAATGAGAAGGAAGGCTTTTGAATGATTTAGGGTAGTGTTCTTCATATCAATTTGAAGTTCTTGTCACTGAAAATAGGGAGAGAAATCATAAAAAGGAATTGAGGGTGGTAGAGAAAATAGTAGAAGCAAGTTCAAGTTTAGATCCAAAAATGTGTAGTGTCATTATTATCATAGAACAAGACACATACAGAAGAATTGTTTTCTATAAAAAAAAAAAAAAAGAATAAAGGCAACAAGGGTAAGCAAAAACAAATGGGTTATGGTGATGATAGTGATGATGACCGTGTTACTACTTCTACTAGTGATGAACTTGTTATCATCTATGACTATGAGTCAATTAATCATATATCTGATGAAAGCATGTGGATAATTGATAGTGGTGTTACACTACATGTTACACCGAAGAATAAGTTTTTCACATCTTATACTTCAGGTGACTTTGGAGTTTTGAAGATGGATAATTATGGTGTATAAAAGATAATTGGTATTGGTGATGTATGCTTGCAAACCAACATGGGAACGAAATGGTTTCTTAAAGGAGTCTGACATGCTCCAAATGTTCACTTCAATTTGATCTCTGTGCATATGCTTGATAAAAGTGGTTTTGATAATCATTTTGGTTTTGAAAAGTGGAAACTCAATAAAGGTAACTTTTGATAATCATTTTGCTTTTGAAAAGTGGAAACTCAATAAAGGTAACTTAGTTGTGGCTAGATGGGAGAAAGTTAGTAAATTGTATTGGATAGAAGATTTTGTTGCTAAAGACAATGTGAATGTCGTGGATAGGAAACATCTATGTGACACCAAAGGCTTAGCCATATTAGTGAAAAGGGTTAAATTGTTTAGCCAGAAAGGATGTGCTTAAGGATTGAAGAATGTAGATTTGGAGAAATGTTCTCACTGCAAGGTTGGTAAATAAACTAGAGTATCCTTCAAAAGGCATCCTCCTTTTAAAAAGTCATAGTTGCTTCAATTAATGCATTATGGCGTTTGCGGCCCTTTAAATGTAAAATCTTTTAGTGGTTCACTTTATCTTATTACTAGTATTGACGAATGTTCCAAGAAACTACGGGTGTATGCTTTGACGACAAAATACCAAGTGGTGGAGAAGTTCAAATAATTTGATATTTTGGTTGAGAAGTAGACGGGCAAAAAGCTAAAACATGTTTGTACTAACAATGATGGTGAGTATTGTGGACCCTTTGATGTCTATTGCAAACAACAGGGTATAACACATAAAAAGACTCCTCCTAAAACTCCTCAACTAAATGGTTTAGCATAAAGGATGAGTCGAACACTTGTTGAGAGAGTGAGGTGTATGCTCTTTGAAGCTAAGTTTCTTAAACATTATTGGAGTAAGACACTATACACGGCAGTGCATGTTATTAATCGTACTCATATTGTCGCTTTGAATAGTGAAGTACCAGACAAGTTATGGTTTAACAAGAATGTCAAGTTTGATCATTTGAAAGTCTTTGGTTGCAAGGCTTTTATGCATGTTTTGAAGGATGAAATATCCAAGTTGGATGCAAAGTCAAAGTGGTGTATCTTCATTGCTTATGGCGAGGATGAATTTGGCTACAAGTTGTGTGATCCTGTAATGAAAAAGGCTATCAGAAGTCGTAATATGGTGTTCATGGAAGACCAAAATATTGAAGACATTGATAAGGTGGAGAAGACTACACCTATGAGAGAAAACATCTTGGTTAATTGTGATGGTCACCTGTTCCTGATTTGGATACTACTGATGATAATGTTCAAAATGGTGAGCCATATGATTGTGTTGATGATCGTTAGCTTAGAGATGAGGTAAATATTCCAAGTAGTGAAGATCATGAGTTGTAACATGATGAGAATCTTAGTGATGCTTTAGAATCATGTCAAACCCAACTTATGAGGTCTAAGAGGCATAGACAACCAACTACAAGGTATGTTTTTGATGAGTATGTGAATTTGACTAACGAAAGGGAACTTGAGTGTTTTCGAGAGGCCATAAAGAGTGAATAAAGTCAAAAGGTAAAAAGGCTTTGGAAAACATGTGGATCTATAGACTGAAGCTTGAGAGTAACTCAAAGTCTCCGAGGTATAAAGCTAGATTAGTGGTGAAAAGTTTCCGTCAAAGAAAGATGTTGATTTTAATGAGATTTTCTCACTTGTGGTAAAAGTGTCATCGATTAGAACCGTGTTGAATTTGGCATCTACTATTGACTTAGCAGTAAAGCAAATGGATGTAAAAACGAATTTTCTTCATGGTGATTTAGAGGAAGAGATTCACATGAAGCAACCTGATGGTTTTCTTGTTGAAGACAAAGAAGACTACGTGTGTAGACTGAGAAAGAGTCTATACAATTTGAAGCAAGTTCCAAGGAAATGGTACAAAATTTTTGAGTATGTAATGTGTGACCAAGAATACATGAAGACTACCTCTGACCATTGTGTTTTTTCAGAAAATTTTCTAACGATGATTTCATTGTCCTGTTATTATATGTTGATGACATACTTATTATTAGGAAAAATATATCCAAGATTGACAGGTTAAAGAAGCAATTGGGCGAGCTCTTTGCCATGAAAGACATGGGAACAACTAAACAGATTCTTGGCATAAGAATCATACGTAACATAAAGGAGAAGAAACTTTGGATGTCCTAATAACATTATATTAAGAGAGTGTTGCAAAGGTTTCATATGAAAAACCCTAAAGTTGTAAGTATTCTTCTTACTACTCATTTTATGTTGAGTTCTAAACAAAGTCCTTCTAGTGAAGATGAGAAAAAAGACATGGAACGAGTTCCTTAATCTTCTGTTATGGTAGTTTATGTATGCATTAGTGTGTACAAGACCAGATATTGCACATAATGTTGGTACAGTAAGTAGATTTTTGTCAAATTCAAGTAGAGAGCATTGGAATGCAGTAAAATGGATTTTGAGGTATCTTTGTGGTACTATATCTATGCGACTTTGTTTTGGAGGCGACAAACCTATTTTGGTGGGGTTATCTAACCCAGATATGGCTCAAGATATTGACTCGAGTAAGTCCACTTTAGGTTGTATGATTAAATTTATAGATAGAGTTGTGGCTTGGCAGTCCAGATTACCAAAATGTGTAGCATTGTCTACAACTGAGGCATAGTTCATTGTCATTACTGAAGCATGCAAAAAGTTGATTTGGTTGAAGAAATACTTGCAGGAGCTTAGGTTTACTCAGGAAAAATATGTATTATTTGTCGATAGTCAAAGTGCTATTTATCTTGGTAAGAATTCAACATTTCATAGTAGGTCCAAACACATTGATGTGAGGTATCATTAGATATGTGATATTTTGGAAGCTAAGTTGATGGAGTTGGCTAAAATTCATACTAACTATAATGGTTCTGATATGATGAATAAAGCATTAACTAGAGGTAAGTTTGAAACTTATTATGATATCGTCGGTTTGACAATTATCTCCACATGGACATAAGAGCGAGATAGGTTGGGTATTGGGATCCATTCCTTTGTGAAGACACACCCAAATATTGTAGCTCATGTGTCTTACTTCTTTAAGTGGAGAAAGGTTTAATTAGGGTTTTAAGAGAGAGAGTATTTTGAAAGAAAAGGCAGCCACCAAAAGAGACAAGAGAAGAGTAAACCTTATTCTCGATTTTGTCAAATCAATCTCTGAAAAATAGACACGTGTATTCATTAATCGTTGGCCTGAGCTTATTTTTCAAAAGCAAGTTCGCGACATTCAGGTCTTCGTTTTCAACTATCAGGTCAATGAACCGACGTCTAGAGAAAGAGAAATAATGATCGCACAACAACAGGTTTTTTAGGTGTTTTTATTTTTCTTGCTTTTCATTTGTATGCTTTAGTGTTTTGTTCTCTTAGCTGGTTGTAGGCACAATTTGTGCATCATTTAGACATTTTCTTGTTTCCTTATTTGATTATAGTAGATCTATTTCTTTGATCTGGACAACTCATGGTTTTTACCCTTATATTGAGGAATTTTCCACGTTAAAGTATTGGTGTTCTTTATGTTATTTTACTTTGATCAATTTGGTGCCATATATATTTATTGTTGCTCTTCATAGGTTCTTGAAAGTTGGGAGAATTTTATATCTGTAGCGTATGATTTGTTTTCTTATTTCTGTGTTTATTCCCATCAAGCCAAAAGGTATTTGTACAAAGTATTAGGCAAGAAACAATTTCAAGAATGGTTGTAACAAGATGTCATAATTTTTCACTTAAAAATATTGTTGCCTAAATTAAGAGCGACCACACTTGGAATGAACTTATATTTGTGAAAAGTTTGTTAATCGATATATATGTTGTTCATCATAAAAAATGGGGAGATTGTTATAACCAAATTGGTTTAAAATACAATTGTTTCGGATAAAGTTTTTATGATAACAAAATAATAGAACAACTAATTCTGTGATGTTTTCTCTATGTTTGTAGATTGTATGACAATCCTCGAAAAAGATCATCTTATTTGATCCTTTAATAAGGAAGTGCACAATGTAAAGCCATGTGTGTATGACCCTCTAAAGATCCATATATTCCTCTATTTTTATGGTTCCTCTATAGAGGTGTATCGCCTTGTCATCATTTGCTTCAAAACAAACTTATGTGACACTAGAAGGCACTCTCTAAGATGCAACACATTTGAATTGTGTCAGTTGTTCTAAAATTTCGTACAAGATTGTACAAACTACAAACTAAGCTGCAAGTACTACTTAAAGGTCAAATTCTTCTCAACCACTTTACAATAAAATTATTTTGCAGAGCACCATACAAAGGACACCTTTCACTACGATAAAAGAGGGAGAGAACCTTGCAAAAAATCTAATCACCTTTAAAAGAAGAATTTGAAAAGCGGGAATATTAGAAAATGAGAAGATTTTAAGTCAAAATGTTTGTTGCTTTGAAATTCATCACTTGCGTATTGTTTCGAGCAAGAAAGATTATACTTTCTTTGAGAAAGAGTTAAACACATTAAGTCTTATAACTGACTTCGTCGTTTAAAATGTGAACATTAGAATTTGGCCCAATAGTAGTTGTTGGTTTTCAATGGTTTGCTTGTACGTACTAAGCTAGAAGCTTGAGAAGGTGATCTTCCAAAAGTTTGACTATAATAAATTAGAAGTTTAGGAGAATTTACTCAAGATTTTGATTGTACTAATTAGAAGTTAAAGTAAGGATTTATGAAAAAAATTGTTAAAATGTGATTAAAACCCTAAATTTATGCATGACACACATGTTGTGTAGCATGTGATGCCATATTTTCTACGCATTTTATCCAAAATGTCTTTGCAATGCAAGCAAAGTTTCTCACCATACAAAACTAGATAAAGAGCTCTAGTTGCCCCAAAGAATTAACTTGGCGTGCGAGTAGAGTCTCGATTGTGTGAAATCACAAAAAGAGATAAAAAAAAATAATAAACTTGGTTTATGACATTCTAAAAAATCCATAAGTTTATCCACAAGTATCCTACAATCAACTTTCTTATCCGAAATATATCTCATAAATTTGAAATATGACATTTGCATGTTTTTTTTAAACGATAGTAAAAATAGTTTATGTGAAAGCTCCCAAAATATCAAACATGTTAAAATATACCAAATAAATTCTACTTATAAGTAAAACTTATAACAAAAATATTTAGATTGGTCAATTAGGCCAAGTTGGTCAAGTATCGGTTCAATGTTAATCGCTTAGTTGTGTTTTCTTGAGTACTATGTTCAATATCTTATTTTGACCAAATATTATTGTTTTATGTGCTATATGTTTTTCTTTGACAGTACGTGTCTTATGATGTGTTTACTACCTAATTGGTGAAGTTTCTTGTTATATATTAATTGTTGCCTAACAATTTTGTGTGATGTATTTGAAGTCCTTATATGAGTGACCAAAAAATTCTTTAAATTGCATTATGAATTTTCTGAATTTTATTTGATTTATTTTTAGACCATACAAGGATTTTTTCAGTTTAAATATATTTTTTTGGAAACTCAACATTTTCAAAACTTGGAGGTTGTTTAACAAACACTGCCTCATTTATATAAACATTCAAAAATTCACTACATCCATTTGATATAAGATGGCATTATTTGTAAGTATCTAAGTACGCCTAAGAGGGGGGTGAATTAGGTGTAAGTGAATTTTCTTGTTTTTAGTGATATGGTAGTTGAATTTTCTGAGTTTAACAAAAGGCCTACTAATAATAAACTGCAGTAAGTAAATGGACACTGTAAGATTTATCCTGGTTCCCCTTATAACCAAGGGTACGTCCAGTCCTCTTGCACACCACAAGAGATTAATCGAATACTTGTCAGAAAATATACAACTCCCACCCTGGGATTCTTGCTACAAACTTCTAACAATACTTCTAAGATAGCACACCACTATCTTAGATTAAGCTATCTTTTACAACTGATACAATAAGGTTTGAATAAGACTAAGGTGAGGTATATTGATAAACAATCCAATAATAATTCAAGTACTTGAGAACCTTTTAGAATGATATGAAAATGGAATGCAAGTACTTTAGTAAAAAATCAGAATTATGTTCTAAGTTGTTCAATGTTTTGTTTCAAGGATTGTGTGTTTTTGATATGAAGTTATGGGGTATTTATACTCCATAAACATCCCTTCAAATTCGTGGCCATTGATCCAAGAGGTTTGATGAAAAATTACAATGTTCTAGAGCCATCCCAGATCTGAAAAATTGTAATGTTTCTAGTTGTATTCAAATACAGTATATGTGTATTCGAATACACCTCTTTGTAACATTCAAAAATATTCAAATTTTACATCTTGTATTCAAATACACATTGGTGTAGTCGAATACAGATTAGTGAAAATTAGCCAATGACTTAGCTTGTATTCGACTACAGATGGGTGTAGTCGAATACACATAAATGAATTTTAGCCACTGACTTAACTTGTATTCGACTACAGATGGGTGTAGTCGAATACAACATTTAAATTTTTGCCTCTGACTTAAGTTGTATTCGAATACAATATGATGTATTCGAATACACTTATGTAATTAGTCAAAAATATGTTTTTAAATGTTTTGTTAATGTTGTTTTGTCTTTTGAAAATATGTTAAATGCATATGTAAATATGACTTGTTCTCAAGTATTTGAACTATTGGTTTGTATCATATACCTTTACATTTTATCATCTATTGTTTGGATTTTGAAGCTTATTATGAAGATATTTGATCTTCTTTTTGATCTTGTTGCATTGTCCATAATTTGTGATCTTTGTCTTCATCAAAAACATATAGTTTATATTATTAATTATGTGCAACAATATATAAATAAAAAAATGAATTATTTATAACCTTGCCGCCAAAGCAAACATCTCCTGTAATCTATACCTTCCTAATGATTGTACCTTTAAGCTACCAGTCGAGCTTTGTTCCTTATAACTTCTCCTTTATCATTCAACTTATTCCTGAATACCTACTTGGTTCAAATGGGCTTCCTTTCATCGAGTATGGGAACAAGATCCCAAATGTCAATCCTCTAGAATTTAAAAAGCTCTTTTTGCATTACCAGAATCCATCTATCATCTAATAAACTTCATCTGTAGAGGTTGGTTCGATTTAAGAGAGCATACCAAACAAATATTTATCTTTTAGAGCTGACCAGGTCTTCGAAGAATCACTTGTGTTACTTATAATCATGGAGTCTAGATGAGATGATTTATACTTCCATTCAATTGTAGATTTTAGAGGATCTTGACTTGTTCAAACATTATCAGTCTTATCCTCTGTTGTTTTGTTCGTTTCCTCCGAAGTGTTCTTCTAGTTTTCTTGGTTCATCTGATTTAGTTAGCTTCTCTGGTTTGTTTGTTTCCTATAGGTTTTGTGGACCTGCAGAATCATCATCTAGCTCTTAGCTTTTATTGTCGGGTTTTTTGTCATCAAACTTTACATGAATTTATTCCTTAACAACCAATGTTTCATTGTTGTATATCCTATAGGCTTTAGACCTTTCAGTGTATTCTAAATTGTTTTTTGGTGTTTAGCATATTACATGTACCCCTAAACTGATAAAAATAAGAAATTTTGAGTGTTTTTCATTTCCACAATTCATAAGGAGGCTTATTTAGAATAGGTTAGATAAAGACTTTATTTTAGAAATAACATCAAGTATTCATTGCTTTTGTCGAGAAGTGCTTTGCAACAACCGTCTCATTTATCATAGTGCGTGTCATTTCTTGAAAAGATCAATTTTTCTTTCTACAAGACCATTTTGCTCAAGTGTTCTAGGAGAGGAAAAGTTGTATAAAATTTTGTTCTCTTCACATAAGTTTTAAAAAAGATTGTGATCAAACTACAATTTGTTGTGAATGAAATACATTTCTCATTCTACACTTGTTTATAGAAGGAAGTGAATACCTTATATGATTCGTCTTTGTATCTAAGGAATTTAACTCATGTTCTGATGGTATAATCATCAACAATGACAAGTCCATACTTCTTACCAGTAACATAAATTTTTTTAACTGCACCAATAAGATCTATTTGCAAAAGCTCAACAAGTCTGGTTGATGAAACAATGATTTTAGAAGAAAATGTGTTTTTAGTTTGTTTTCCTTTTTTGAAAGCCTCACAAATAACCTCTCATTTGTATTTGAGATTAGGCAAGCATTTAACAAGGTTAAGTTTGTTTAATTTTGACATTAATCTCAAATTTGCATGGCCTATTATCTTGTGCCTAATCAAATGTTCACCGTTCAATGAAACAAGACATTTAACCTCTTGTTTTTCTAAGTTAAAAATATTTATTTTGTAAAGATTATTTTGCCTTTAACTTGTAAAAAGAATAGAACCATTAGTTTGCTTGATTACCTTACAATTTTTTTTTATTAAAGACAATAACATAACCGTTGTCACTTAATTGACTTATCCTGAATAGGTTATGTTTTATTCCATTAACAAACAAAAAATTTGAAATAGAAGAAGAATCTTTACCAATTGTACCATGACCAAATATTCTTCCCTTCTAGTGCCCTTCGAATCCAATTGTTCGTTTGACTTTCAAAGGAAGGTCTTGGAACATAGAGCATTCTCCCGTCATGTGTCGTGAGCAGCCACTTTCCAGGTACCATGATTGGTGTTTTAACTCTGCCACTAAGGACATATGCAAGAGGAATTATGTTATCTTTACGTACCCAAATTTGGGTCTTTGTTTGTTAGTTTTTAAAGGTTTCTTGTTTTTCCATTTGTTTAGCATAGGACAAGATATTTTGTTGTGTCCTTTCTTCAAACATCTAACACATACAACCTTAGGAGAAATAGTATTTTTGTTGGTTCTTCAGACTTGATTTTTTTTTCTTCTATTTTTACTAACACCATAAATCATTAAAACTTGCTTACTTTTTATCTAAGACATTTGCAAGAAACTTTTGAAAATATAATTCATATTTGACTGTATTATCCTCTAAGAGTTTTGAAATGTTTTCAATCACAATCATTTTCTCTCTCATATGTTTTTCAAAATCTTTTTCAAGAAAGTTATATTTTTCAGTCAAATTATTTTGGGATTTTCTTAGAGTTTTCAGTTTTGAAGACACAAAATAATTGTTATTTAAAAACTCATTTAAAATAGCTATAAGCTCACTACGAGATAGATTAGAGAGGGTTTGTTGATATCTCCTCTGGAAACTTCATCACCAAGGTTAGACATAAGAGAATAATGGATCATTACTCAACATTGTAAAGTGCTCAAGCCTTGAGACCGAGCTTTGATACCAATTGAAGGTTGAAAAACACACAAGAAATAGGGGTTTGAATTGTATTTTACGGTTTTTATTAATTTATTTATTATAAACTTGTTCACAATCACACATAGATTTATATTGGTTCACCATCAAACCGGTAGCTACATCCATTCCATTCATCTAGAAGAATTTTTTCATATAATTCAAATCGAATTAAAACACTTTGTTGGGAAAAACAGCACAAGTTTAAAAAAAATAAGACACAATCACAACACAAGAATATAACGTGGAAACTCCAAAACCGGAGAAAAACCACGGCTGCTGCCTAAACCGGCAACCAGAGAATTAACACTATGTGAAAATTGTTACAACACATAGACTTCTCTCACCCACACCCAACACCCCAGTACAACCACACTCTTACAAAGCAAATATTGAAACTAAGTCAGATACAAGCTTAAAATGCTATTACTGACTAATGCTGGTGTATTTGAAAACAAATGACTAAAACTCAATATATAGCCTTGGTCTTCTCCTTATTCTCCCACACTAAGCGATGTGGGACTTGCAATCAACCCCAACAATCTCCACCTTGATTGTAAGAGTTACACCGCTTTCATTGTCTTACCGACAATCATACTCCACCATAAAGAGTACACTTCACTTGGAACTAAACCATCCCAAGAATTTTCTCCACTTGGAACTAAACCATTCCAAGAATTTTCTCCACTTGGAACTAAACCATTCCAAGAATTTTCTCATGTCGAAACCTTGCTGAAATTTATGGTGCAACTCCCATGTTGGCTTCCAGGAAGTTCTTCAGCCATCGACACATCACCACACACCTTGCATCAATGCCAACCAATGCCCGTGTGCTGTTCTGAATCCGCTAGCAATAACTTGTCCTTTTTCATGGTATAGCGGAAATACCATAAGGACAAACGGGAGACCTTGCCAGCACTTGTATCAGAGTCTTTTTCAGATACTGCTCCACCTGGACAGTTTCTCTTCACATGCCTTGTGTAATCCTGATTGTATAAGCACATCCTTGACTTGTACTTTCCACAAGCCAAAGTTGATTCTTCCATCAAACTTCTCTATGTCAAACTTCATAACGCTTGAATAAGACATAGCAGCTGCACGCAGACTGTAAACTGTGCACCATGTAAGTTCCCAGGAAAGAGAGGTGGGTCACAACAGACACGCTTAAATACCAAGTCTTTCCTTAGCCAGAACCTCCCTAAACAACACTTTCACAGTATCACCTTTCCCCTAACAATACCAAGGATAATTCTTTTCTGATGTGGAAGATCAGACAAAGCTGCAACCACAGAGCATACTAAGAAAAATTATCCCACCGAACCTCCGAACCTGGCTCTTGATACCAGTTGTTGGGAAAAACAGCACAAGTTTAAAAAAAATAAGACACAATCACAACACAAGAATATAACGTGGAAACTCCAAAACCGGAGAAAAACCACGGCTGCTGCCTAAACCGGCAACCAGAGAATTAACACTATGTGAAAATTGTTACAACACATAGACTTCTCTCACCCACACCCAACACCCCAGTACAACCACACTCTTACAAAGCAAATATTGAAACTAAGTCAGATACAAGCTTAAAATGCTATTACTGACTAATGCTGGTGTATTTGAAAACAAAGGACTAAAACTCAATATATAGCCTTGGTCTTCTCCTTATTCTCCCACACTAAGCGATGTGGGACTTGCAATCAACCCCAACACACTTAACCTCAACCAGTTAAGTCTTCTCAACTTCTTATTTGCACCTAGAAATCATTGAGGAAAAACAACCACTATCAGGCTAGGTTAAAATGAATGAGGTTGGGTTTTTTATGAGAAATATATATAAAAAGTTTGTTTACGATGTATTACTTACATATTGTTCAACAATTGAACTATTAAAATAAATTTATTTGTTGAGCTCATAACTGAATCCCATAAATCACTCCTCATAACTTGAATGAAAACAATAAAATCACATGGTAAAAGATCAAATGAATGGATAATGAGAGCATTGTCTTACAAATCATTAGAGCATGTGCATAGCTTGTCTTCTTATAGGATTAATTGGTCTTAGATAATATACTCTAATAAGAACATTGACTTCTTGAGAGCCATTAACATTACTAGAAGCGTTGAATTTTTCATAATGTTGACTTCTTCATGAACATTGACTAAGTGTTAACTTTCTCTAGAGATATTGACGTTTTTATATACAGACGAATCAAACGCTTCATGCATATCCAGAGGCAATTAAGTCGGACACTTACTTGCATTTCTAGAGGCAACTAAGTCAAACACTTGCTTGCATCTCCAAATGCAACTGAGTTATATGCTTGATTGCATCTCTAGAGACAAATGAATCAAACACTTGCTTGCATCTCCAAAGGAAATCGTAGTAGACCATTTCTTGTAGCAACAAAGGCACATATCACCAGGCTTAGATAAATAGAGCATAAAAGCAGAGTCTTGGTGTTTCACTGTATGAATCTGATAATCAGATGATACAACATAATATCGTACATAAATATTTGATCTTAGAACTGCACACTTAATTAAAACATTAGTTCATTAAATAGTTCCCAATAAATACCTTTTGTTATCATAAAAACATTTGAGCTTACTTAGAGCCAAGTCGTCACACTTCAAAATAGCCAAAATAAAAAGTGAGAAAACACACTTTAATGCATTATGCAGCGCGTCGTTTGCTCTAGCTCAAGCAAAGGGCGCTCCAAAAACTCGAGGAGAAACAAATTGTCAAAATACAGCAAAACTGTGCCCCAAGGAGCAGTTATTTGCGGTCCAGCGCACATCATATGTTGTTTTACCTTTACTGCACTTTTCTTCTCTTTTAAGTGAAAATTTGATAATGATGTCTGCATGAAAATGGTAGAGGTGGATCTTAGGTTTCATTTAGACTTGGTTTGACACCATTTAGACGTCTACAATTCCAAATATGGCAGAAATACTCCACATAGATTATGTTGACTTCACACCAAATGAAATTCACCATTGCACTAAAACTACAAAAAATCTCTACTTAATCAAGGAAATGAGAAGATAAAAATTTCATTAAATTCAAGAATTAAAATCTACAAAAATATATTAAATAAATCCTTAAATAAACAAGTGTTGATAAAAGATAAATAAGACTAAAAACAAGAAAAAATCTGCATATGATATGAAGAACTATCAGACGTATTTTCTTATACAAATTTATCCATGTTTTCCATAGAGAATGATTATATACATATTCAAAATAGATTAGTTATTGTAGTTTCACCAATGCATTCATAAGCATCTCAATCCCTGTGACACTATCAACTAAGTAACTTTGATTCTCTAGTTCTTAACAATGTTGTTCTTTAAATCAACTATACAAATAAGTTTAAAACACATCGATAAAGTAAACTTTCCATATAGAACATGTTAAAAATATGTTAAAAATTTGCAAGACTCCGCTGGATATTCATCTTCAAATATCTTTATAGATAACTTATACTCTTGATACAGGGTTTTTTAAATGGAGTTATTGGGATTGCTTAAAAATTTCATAAAGCTTGAACTAAAGTCTCTGAAACCAGCCTTGATAAGGAAATCATTTGACACTGAGAAAGGAGATGATGGACGTGATGGTGAGAATCAAAACAAGGCCACTTATAGATGACATGATTATCCATGGTGGATATGCAAACCCTAACATAGCAAAGATGAATATCGTAGGTCTTGAAATTCCTCATAATGAAAACTTTCTCTCATTATTTTTATTTTTTTTATTATTGGTAAGGAATGGAAAAAAGCATGGGATACTTGAATTCAATGTACAAAATAAATATAATATTTAAAATATTATAATGGTAATGTAAAGTGTAATCTTAAAAAGTAAATTTGATCGTTTATTGAAGGGAGACTTTGACTTGAAAATAAATAATATAATTTCTATTAAAATAAGATTAAGTCTTATTTATGTCTCATTAAAATTAATTTAAAGTAAATATTTATATATATTTATATATATTTTATATGATTTTGACCAGATCTACTATATATACATACACCAACATGCTAAATATACTTATTGGTTTAGAAAGAATTGTTGAAGAAGAATAGAAGATAAAAACAATGATTTGTAATCAAAAGTTTATTACGGTATTTTTTGTTGTAGTTCTTCTATTCTCAACAGGTATATAAACAATTTTCATAATAGAGTTTGAATCAACAATATATTATTAGTTTTATACATAAAAATTATTTATTATACTAATATTACTCTTCTCGTTAGGTACGGCACTTTCATATACAACAATGAAATGTTTTGGCCCATGTCAGCAATACAGTAATTGTGCAGGCTTTTGCTCTAGTCAAGGTTATGTGGCAGGAAGATGTATTATTAATGCTTATCAATTATCTTGTTGTTGTTTCAAATATGCAGATGAAAAACTTGGAAGTTAGAAATTTTCTTCTTGTTTGAAGAAAATATTATGTTTTATAAATATAAATAAGCTCTATTAATAAGAAATAAAGCATGAAATGTTATCATAAATAAAAGTTTTATTATTTTATGTTTTTCTTTGAAGTAGGCCTATATGCTGTAAATATACATGTTTTTGTCATTTTTCTAAGTTATGTATAACCTTCAAAAGAAAAAACTCACGTGTCATGTCAAGACGATGAAGCGCTCATAACATTGCTGCCATTTCAACTCTAAATTAACAAATTATTTTAACAAGTATTATCAACATTTAAAATTTTATATTAGATTTTATAAAACTTTTTATCTTCTTTATAATCTTCATAAATCTTGTAACTTCCCATATTTTGATTCAAAAATATTATTTAAAACTGTTTGTTTTCTTTAAAATAGTGACTTTTTTTAATGAAATAGTTTACCTTGTTGTAAGTTATGTTATAAAATGATTATAACTTAACATTGTGTTTTGTAAGAGAAAAGCAACTCAACACACTGATTATTTTATAAAAACAATTGATTTATTAATTGTTAGAAAATTTTTATTTACGTGTTAAAATATATTAAAATCTTTTTAAGTAAAATTTACATAATAAATAAGGTTAATTTTAATTAACAACGATAAAATTATATTCTAATGGAAGAAAATCCAATTCTGTATTTCTAATTAAAGTTAAGGACAAAAAATAAATAATTTTTAAAAATATATTGTATTGGTTTTAAATAAAAATCTCATTTTTCCCACACACATGTACCAAACAAACACCATTCAATCGTACACATCTTCTACATGATTATTAACACATAAAATATCGATGTAAGGAGTTAGTTCATCCTAGTGCAAAAAATTAAACCAAATGAATTATTTTAGAAAAATACACAAGAATGTGTCAAGATTAAATTTTTGTTAAGTCGTAAAATGTACTTAAATAAATCATGTAGCATTTCATGTAGAAAACATAATTATATCAAAATAAAAATATGTGCAAGTTATGCGTGTTCCTAAAACTATATGATCCCAATATAGGATTTTTTTTCCAAATATATCCTTTTTTTACAAAAAAAATATACCCAATTTCCTCACTTTGAAAAAATAATATCAAACCACCCTACTCTTTAGCACAAGTAGATGATCGCACACCCCACCTGCGACGTCTTGAAAACTATTTTTTTTTTTTTTCAATAGAAAGTCGCATCCCCCAAATTTATATAATTTTTTTATTTCAATAAAATTATATTAATAATAGTATTAATAACAATAATAATAATAATAAAATAAATTATATTAATAAAAAAAATTAATTAAATTAATTAAATTAAACAAACAAAATACATTACATTAATGACAAACAATACCATAAATTGAAAAGAAGAAAAAAGACATCAAATTCAAATTTTATTATTATTATTTTTATTAATTTTTATTTATTAGATCGAACTAAATAGGAGGAAGTTGTTATACATCATTTGTTTTGGCATATCTATTTAACCATATTTTTTCTCCAAATTTAATGTATTTTATTTTTAATTATCAATACTATTTTGATTGGTTAATTATTTTTAATTTATTTCAAAAAATCAAAATAATAATAATAAAAAAATACATTAAATTAAAAAAAAAATACATCAAACGGTTAACAACCTAATTTTCATAACAACTCCTTTCTTATTTTTTATATATTTTGTTGATAAAATAATAACTTATTTTCTTAACAATTTCCTCCTATTTTTATTCTGATGTAATAAACAAAAAAAATAATAAAATATTATTTATTTAATTCAAAAATAATAATAAAAATATTTTAAAAAATAAAACACATTGTATTTAAGAGAAAAAAACGGTTAAATAGATGTGCCAAAACAAACGTAACTACTTCCTCCTATATTTTCTTTTATTTAATAAATAAAAATTAATAATAATAATAATAATAATAATAATAATAAAACTTAAATTTGATGTATTTTTTTTAATTTGTAGTTTTTTTTCAATTTGTGGTATTTTTGTCTTTAATTTAATGTATCTTATTTGTTCAATTTACTTTATTATTATTATTATTATTAATATAATTTTATTTTATTATTTTTATTTATTAATAATATTTTATTTTTTTAAATATTTTTGTTTTATTAAATAAACAATTTTGTAATTGTAAAAATGAGGGATTTTGATATGAATATTTCACTTTTTTTTTTATTCTAAAATGCCCTACTTTAAAAAGAAAAAAAATATTGCCCTACTTTTTAACTCCTAGATGCG
>JBBPBR010000005.1:19844649-19856791 GCA_037974775.1 Cicer pinnatifidum
ACAATAAAGTAAATTATATTAATAAAATAAAATTAATTTAATTGAACCAATAAAATACATTAAATTAAAAAACAAATACAAAAAATTGAAGGAAAAAATACATCAAATTTATATTTTATCATTATTATTATTATTATTATTTTCATTAATTTTTATTTATTAGATAAAAAAATAAGAGGAAGTTGTTATAATAATGTGTAAAAATAAAAGAAGTTATTAAAATAATTTGTCAAAACAAACAAATAGGAGGACATTGTTATACCAACATCTCAATAAAAATGGGTATCACAAACTGACTCTCAAATAACACAAAACTACTAATATAAATTATTAAAATATTAAACAATGGTAATAACAAGGCTAAATTACATCAGTGGTCTCTTAACTTAATTTCAGGTAACTTTTTTGTCCTTTAACTTTTTTGTTTCTCGAGTTGGTCCTTTATTTTAATTTTAAGTGATAATTTGATATTTTATGTTTTTAAAATTTCAACAATGTTATCCTTTTTTAAACAAAAATTCAAAAAAAAATCATCAAAATTTTCAACCAAAACCCATAAAATTAATAATCATCTTCAATATAATGCAAATTTTATCAAATTCATAACTCAAATATTCAAATACACTCATATTTTCATCTTCAACAACATCAAATAAAGAATGAAAATATGAGTTTATTTCAAGATTTAAGATATGAATTTGATTAAATTTGTATTTTATTGAAGATGATAATGAATTTTATGGGTTTTGTTTGAAAAATTTGATGATTTTTTTGAATTTTTGTAAAAATATCAAATTGTCACTTAAAATTGTTGAAATTTTAAAATATAAAATATCAAATTATCACTTAAAATTAAAATAAAGGGCCAACTCGGAAAAAAAAAGGATAAATGACTAAAACGTTAATTGAAATTAAGTTAAGGTACCGCGAATGTAATTTAGCCTAAAAACAATATACTAATTGAAATGTTTGTTGATCCAACTTCCAATAAATTATTTTCTCTTTGGTCCTCTATATTCCTTGCGTGCAACAAATTTTCAATTCTCACCCGCACTTTTTTTTTCTTGCTTAAACATGCATTTTTATACATAGGAATTAGTACCCTTTACTTGTCACATATGGGCTATAGCCTATGAAACTTATTTTTTATTGTTCTTTTTTCTTCTTCTTTAGATAGGTGTGGGCTCCCACACGAGGAGGGACCCACCCAACACATATGACATGATATTTATTTTGATAATGTATTATTATGTCTTGACATATGCATCTTCATGGATATTGTCTTTGTGATAGATTTATTTTCCCAAATGGTATGTATGAGTAATTTTATGTCTGGAAGTTGCCTTAGGGACATGTATTATATCTGGATCTTATAGTATTTAGGAGCATGCATAACATTGAAGTGTCTTGTGATTGTTTGATTATGACTATTTTAGATAATTTGATGTTATAATGAGATATTGATTATCCTTGAATGATTTTGATGTTATAATATGATTTTGTTTCTTTAATACTTTCATTTATCGTGATGTGTTTTATACAGCTCTAAACATACATATATTAACATCATACAGACACACATACATATACATATATATATATATGTATGAATATTTGAAAAATTATTTACATACTACTACAAACATATGCATATCAGACCACATGAATATCAAGACCTTAATAAATGGACAATGAAGCATATCATGTGTAAGAATATGAAATGTCATTTCTATTGTTAATACATAAAGGATACATTAGTTCATTAAATTGTCATACCAAATACATTTTGTTATTATCAAAACTCTTTGTTTCTCTTCTAAGGAAAAAATCTCCGCATTTCAAAATATCCAAAAACATCCTTAAAAACTGAGAAAAACACACTTTAATCCATTATGCAGCGTGTCGTCCACTCTAACTCAAGCAAGGGGCACTCTAACACTAGTGGAGTAATAAATTGCAAAAATACTGCCCAAATGCGTCCTAGGCGCATGCATTTGCATTCCAGCACACAACATCAATTGTTTTCCTTTTATTGTATTTTTCTCCTCTTTTGTGTTCAAATTTAGTATTAGTGTCAACATAAAAGTTGTAAATGTCGATATTAGCTTTAATTTAGACGTTGTGTAACACCATTTGGATGGCTACAACTCTTAATATGAATGAAATATTCCACATAAATCATGTTGATATATCATCAAATTAAATTCAACATTGCACTACAACAAGGAAACAACTTAAAACCACGAAAAATCTCTACTTAATCAAGGAAATAAGAACATATAAATTTCAGTAAATTCAAAATCTAAAATCTACAAAATATATTAAATAATTCCTTAAATTAACTAGTGAAGATTAAAGATAAATAAGACTAAAAACAATGAAAAATATGCATATGATAAAAAACAATCAGACGTATTTTTTTATATAAATCTACCCATGGTTTACATATATAGAGAATGATTATATATATATATATATATATATATATATATATATATATATATATACACGAAATAGATTAATTACTTTAGTTTCACCGATGGATTCATGGACATCTCAATCCTTGTGACACCATCGACTAAGTAACTTTGATTCTTTAGTTCTCGACAACGTTGGTCTTTAAATCAACTATACAAGCAAATTTAAAACACATCGATAAAAGTAAGTTTTCCATGTAGAACATGTTGACAATTTGCAAGACTCGCTCAATATTCATCTTCAAATATCTTTATCAATAACTTATACTCTTGATATAAGGTTTATGAAATGAAGTTATTGGGATTGCATAAGAATTTGATAAAGCTTGAACTGAAGTCTTTGAAATCAGACTGATAAGGAAATCATTTGACAGCAAAGAGGGGGATGGTGGACATGATGGTTATAGTAGAAGGGTGAGAACCAAACAAGGCCACTTATAGAAGACATGATTATCATGGCGGTCATGCAAACCCTAACATAGCAAGGAAGAAAATCATATGTCTTGAAATTCCTATAGTAAAAAATATCCTTTTAATTTAATTATTAAATTGATGTTATTATTTTAAATATTTTGTTTTTATTATTTGTAAGGAATGAAAAAGAGCATGGGGTAATTCAGTTCAAAGTACAAAATAAATATAGTATGTAAAATATTATAATGGTAAAGTGAAGTGTAATTTTAAAAAGGAAACTTGATCTTTTATTGATAGGAAACTTTGACTGAAAATAAATAATATAATTTCTAGGCTAAATTACATCTGCGGTCCCTTAACTTAATTTCAGGTAATGTTTTAGTTATTTATCTATTTTTTTTCCGAGTTGATCTTTTATTTTAATTTTAAGTGACAATTTGGTATTTTATGTTTTAAAATTTCAACAATGTTGTCCTTTTTTTTACAAAAATTCAAAAAAATCATCAAATTTTTCAAACAAAACCCATTATCATCTTCAATAAAATACAAATTTAATTAAATTCATATCTTAAATCTTGAAATAAACTCATATTTTCATTCTTTATTTGATGTTGTTGAAGATAAATTTATGAGTGTATTTGAATATTTAAGTTATGGATTTGATAAAATTTGCATTATATTGAAGACGATTATTAATTTTATGGGTTTTGGTTGAAAACTTAGATGATTTTTTTTGAATTTTTGTATAAAAAAGGATAACATTGTTGAAATTTTAAAACATAAAATATCAAATTGTCACTTAAAATTAAAATAAATGACCAACTCGGGAAAAAAAAGTTAATGGACTAAAACGTTACCTGAAATTAAATTAAGGGACCACAGATGTAATTTAGTCTAATTTGTATTAAAATGATATAAATCTTATATTATGTATTTTATTTTTTATATAATATCGACTAGATATATTATATATACATACACAAACATGCTAAATGTATGATTATGTGAACAACTCTTCAAACACTACTACACACACTAAACAAAAATGCATATCACATAGAACACATAAATATCAATACCTTAATAAATGGACACTAAGCATACCATGTGTTAGGATATGAAATGCCAATTCTAATGTTAATACATAAAGTAGATACAAAGACATGTTAAATGGGGAAGGAAACTAGAAAAAATGGAAAAAACCTGAAGAAAAAAATTAGCCATGAGTTGATTCATGAAAGAACGAATCGATTTATGGGAGACTGAAAAAAAAAAAATAGATGAAGCCATGAATAAAATCATGACAACATGACTCTATATATTCATGCTCTAAGAGACTAATTTTTCGCTCTTTCACAACATTTTGTATTCGGATACAACCCCGATGATATATGTGTGTGTTTGGAATGCTTAATATGTTTATCATTTCTATGATTTGTTGTTTGGAGGATGTTTGTATATCACGAGTTTAAGGTCAGAATAAAAGAGAACATGCATATGAGGATTTTAAGTGTATTATATAAATAATATTATTGATGCATTGAGGGAAATTTTATGGTATAGGACCAATGGATATAATGTGCTTAAGAGTGTGGCCCTCGACTACGGTTCTATGTTGATAAAATAAGTAAAATTGATAAATGACAAGGTCGTACTTGTGGTTTGAGATGCCATTGAGGTTTTGTGTTTGCTTGTGTTTGGCATAATAATATCTGAGCTTTGCTATATCTTCCAATTTTTATATCTAAATAAGAATCTATTATCCCATATATCAATTTTCCTTGGGCTTGTTCAATATGTTTAGATTATGACAAGGAATGCCTCGTAGCTGATTTTGTCTATGGCTGATTTTGGAGATATCAATATTGAGTTGTGAGGATATTGGTTTAGTTTGGATAGCGATGGTGTCTTTTAGAGTCTTCTAACTTAAGTCTTTTGTAAAATGTTTTTTGACTACTTGGTCTTAAGTGCATCGCATGGATTTCTTTTGATATGTAGATATCTAGTGTATGTATATATAAGTGTTTTGATGTTAATATAGTTAAAGCAATTGTACTAAATCATTACCGAATTTCAAAATTAAATATTGCATTATATTATCGAATTACAATTAATTATTAAAAGTGAATAAAATATTTCTTAATTGATTGAATAATTTTGAAACAAATAGAATTTATAATATTCAACTTTTCTAATAAGATAAATATCAGAGATGAATTTCTTTTTGAATCTAATCTCGATTTCTAATTTGATCCTAGTTAATAAATTCCTTTATTGATATTAACGAATTATCTATACTATTCTTGCCTTAATTCCTTAGTTACCGAACCTTCAATTCAAAGTAATTTATAATTCTTTGTTGGATTTAATATTAGAATTAAGTTTTACATTAAAATAATTTAAAGGTTGTAAAAACACAAGAAATGATGATTTGAATTGTGTTTTAATATTTTTAAAAATATCTTTTTGATAAACTTGATAGTTGAAAAGCTCAAAATTGAATAAACAAAAGAAATTAGTAATTCACACAGAAATTTATATTAGTTCACCACTAAACCAGTAGCTACGTGTAGCCTCTTCACCTAAAAGGATTTTCTAAAATAATGCAAATCGAAATACCACACTTAACCTTAACAAATTAAGTCTTCTCAACTTCCAATTTGCAGCTAGAAAATGTTGAAGACAAACAACCATTACTAGGCTAGGTTACAAATTAATGAGGTTAGGTTTTACTCTAAATCTCTCTCAAGAGTTTGATTACAATGTATTACTTTAATATTTTTCTTTCTCGGCACTTAGATGAATTTTGAATGATTGCATAAAGTTATAGTACTTGTTGTGTTGTGTCTAATTGTGATGCGTTGTTCTACTATCGCAAGTAAGGAAACGAGCCATTTTATTGAACTCTTCACTGTAAGGTATGTGTCCTTAAGGCAAGGCTTGTGTGCTTTCTTTCAGAAATAGATCAAGCTTGTATCTTCATCGGTTTCAACAGTTGAACCTTTGGTGATACATTTATTCGTTGAGCTCACATATGAATCCCTGAAATCACTCCTCATAACTCGAATTAAAAATAAAAAAAAAATAAAAAAAAAAACAAATTAGAGGGTACATGATCAGAGGATCGAATAATCAGAGCATTGTCTTACAAACCATTAGAGCATTCAAGTTCTAGATGATCACGCGAGGATGCGCATATCTTGTCTTCTCAAATGATTAATTATTCTCAGATAATTAGTGCTCATAAGAATGTTGACTTCTTCAAAGAAATTGACTTTATCAAAAGCATTAACTTTTTCATGAAAGTTGACTGAGTATTGACTTTCTCCATAAGTGTTGACTTTCTTTATAGGCAAATGAATTAGATGTTTGATGTATCTCCAGAGGCAACTGAGTTAGAGGTTGACTTATATCTCTAGGAGAAATTGAGTTAGAGTCTTGGTTGAACTGCAGAGGTAGCTGACTCAAACACTTGTTTGCATCTCCTGAGAAAACCATAGTAGACCATTGCTTGTAAGAAAAGAGATGTGTATCACCAGACTTAGAAATGTAGAGCATAGAAGTGGACTCTTGGTGCTCCTTTGTATTAATATGATAATAAAATGATATAACATAATATCCTACACAAACAATTGATTTTGGAACTATACACTTAATTAAAACATTAATGCATTAAATTGTTCCCACCAAATACCTTTTGTTATCGTTAAAAAAAAAAAGATAAAGAATTGTTCTTCAAACCATCTTAATTTTAACAATCGTACCCCTTTTTTTATGAAAAACATCTATTTTGTGAATAATTTAATAAAAGTAAAACATAATTCATAAAGCTCCGCCTAAGTTAAAGCATATTTAAAGATAAGAATTTATACTAATATTATGACTTTTTCAACAACAAAAAAATCCCCTTTTGAAAGTCTTAAATTAAAGTATTCAAGGGTTTGTTTTTAAAATGTATCTCAAAATAAATTATCCGCCTTTTGTCATCAAACAAAAAAGTGAATAATTTCCTATCAGATTATTACTAAAACAAACGTACACAAATTGCACATTATATCAATTGAATGGAGTAGAGCATATATATTAAACTTGCAAATTTTAACTCTTTGGTGTTAAGAATATAGTATACTCCTAAGCTAATGAAAATAAGAAATGTTGTATTTTATTTATTTTCACAGTTCATAAGGAGTCTTATTTAGAATAGGTCAGATAAAGACTTTGTTATAAATATAACATGCAATATTCATTACTTCTATCGGGAAGTATTTTGCAACATCCATCTCATTTATCATAGTGCATGCCATTTTTTGAAGATATCAATTTTTCTTTCTGCAACACCATTTTTCTCAGGTGTTCTAATAAAGAAAAAGTTGTATAAAATTTTGTTCCTTTCACCTAAGCTTTCAAAAAGATTGTTTTCAAAGTCACCACCATGATCACTATGAGTTGTTGTCATTGAAAAACATATCTCATTCTACACTTGTTTATAGAAGGAAGTGAAGACCTTATGTGACTCACCCTTGTGTCTATGGAATTTAACCCCTGTTCATCTGGTATAATCATCAACAATGACAAGTTCATACTTCTTACCACTAACAGAGACAATTTTGATTGGACCATAAAGTTCTATATGTAAAAGTTCAAGAGGTCTTGTTGTGGAAACAATGTTTTTAGAAGAAAATAATTTTTTAGTTTGTTTCCCTTTTTTGAAATCCTCACAAAGAACCTTTGATTTGTATTTGAGATTGGACATACCTTTAACAAGGTTATGTTTTTTGAAACCAGCATTACTAAAGAAATCATTTTATAGTGAGTAGGGAAATTGGGTACATGATGGTTAATAGTAAGAGGGTGAGAACCAAAACAAGGCCACTTATAGATGATATAATTATCCATAGTGATCATGCAAACCCTAACATAGCAAGGAAGAAATCTTAGGTCTTGAAATTTCACGCAGTGAAAACTTTCCCTCTAATTCAATTATTAAATTGTTATTATTATTTTAAATATTATTATTGTTTTTATTATTAGTAAGGAATGGAAAAAAGCATAGTGTAATTCAATTCAAAGTACAAAGTAAATATACCATATAAAATATTATAATGGTAAAAGGACCGTGAGTCTCAGATTACATTATCAATGATTTTCTGTCGTCCTTGAATGATACAATGATGTTGATTGGAAAACTTTATCAAATGACTCCAACGCAATCAATGTCTATATTTTTAGTATAGTTGGTGGTGTTGTATCTTGGAAATCAAAGAAACAAACGATATTGGCTCAGTCCACTATAGAGTTTGAAATGATAGCACTAGAAACCACTAGTGAAGAAACAACTTGGTTGAGATGTTTGCTAGTTGAGATCCCTTAATGGAAAAACCTATGTCAATTGTATTGATCTATTATGATAATATCGCGGTTATTACAAAGATTGAGAATTGTTATTACAACAGTAAGAGACGATAAATACGTTGTAAGTACAACACAGTTAGAGAGTTACTTTATAAATGAGTTGTTATAGTGGATCATGTACGGATTAATGAAATTTTGACAGATCCTTTGACGAAAGGATTAGCTAGAGAGAAAGTCCTAAATACATCTAAAAGCATAGTGTAATTCAATTCAAAGTACAAAGTAAATATACCATATAAAATATTATAATGGTAAAAGGACCGTGAGTCTCAGATTACATTATCAAAGATTTTCTGTCGTCCTTGAATGATACAATGATGCTGATTGGAAAACTTTATCAAATGACTCCAACGCAATCAATGTCTATATTTTTAGTATAGTTGGTGGTGTTGTATCTTGGAAATCAAAGAAACAAACGATATTGGCTCAGTCCACTATAGAGTTTGAAATGATAGCACTAGAAACCACTAGTGAAGAAACGACTTGGTTGAGATGTTTGCTAGTTGAGATCCCTTAATGGAAAAACCTATGTCAATTGTATTGATCTATTATGATAATATCGCGATTATTACAAAGATTGAGAATTGTTATTACAACAGTAAGAGACGATAAATACGTTGTAAGTACAACACAGTTAGAGAGTTACTTTATAAATGAGTTGTTATAGTGGATCATGTACGGATTAATGAAATTTTGGCAGATCCTTTGACGAAAGGATTAGCTTGAGAGAAAGTCCTAAATACATCTAAAAGAATATAACTATTGCATATATATCAATGAGTCACTCATGATGGTAACCCAACCTAAAAGACTAGAGATCCCAATAATTAGGTTCAATGGATAATAATAAGTCATGTAGTGATATGAGATGAACATGATATTATAAATTAGAGAAGCAAGACTTTTGAAGCGATGATAATATGAGATAATAGAAACTCTTAATGAAATTTATACTCCATGTGAAGTGGAATACCTAGCTACAAGATTACTCTTGATAGATTTATTTATATGAATGTGAGAGTGAGGTTGTTTCCTATGAAATTTTTAGACAGAATTCCTAGAGCGTTCATTATACTAGGATAGACGTGTAGGGTCATTAATGCACAGGCTTTTAAGAATACACTCTATGAAAAGATTGTGTGGGTTTGATGTTAGAGATAGATTTCAAGACTACGAGTCACTCTTATTGAATATGAATCTTACTTACTATGCAAAGGTTCAATTTGGAAGGCTTTTCTGCTTATGTACAATCTTATATAAGCGTTTGATGCTACTTCATAAATATTTTTTAAACTCAAGTAGGGGATTGTTGGAACATAGAGAGTATGTTAGTGTGTGAATCTTAAAATTGTTGAAGTCCCACATTGGAAAGCTCATATATATTGAGTAGTTTTCAACTTTATAAATATTGGAGTCTCACATTCGATAGTTTGCATATGTGGGAGTGCTTCCATCACTATATAAAGAGTGTTAAAATCTTGTGAAAAGTACATCAAAGTTGAATCCAATTCCCAACTTTCTTTCTACTCCATCTTTTGCTTGATGCACTTTAAGTCACTTCTCCCATTTCTTTCTGTCTCTTCAATTTTGAGTGGTCATAATACCATTGTCCTTTTAGAGCAGTTTTTTGTGTTGTAGTCCCTTGGAGTTTTGAATGGTCCTAATACCATTTTCCTTTTAAGTACCATATTTAAGTGGCCATTATAACCATATTTATGGTGTAATTCTTGAACAGTTTTCTACGGTGCAGTAGAACTCTGATATAGCTTGTCTGAGTTGTTTTATCGTGCGGACTTTTGATAGTCGGTCTTGCACATTTTAGGTAGTACTACAAAATGTCTTAAAGAAAGCAATCTAGTATGCGACTCAACCCAGTAATATCTTCAATGGCAAAAAATTATTTTGAAATAGATTTTCGAAACTCAAAAACAACAAAAAGTGACCTAAAGATTTTCATTAGCATGGTTACTAATAATTGCATTATCAATGGACACATTCACCCTTTAATTTAGCGAATTCAACACTTTGAAGAGATTTGCATACTCAAATTATCCATATTTAACGTGAAGGAAACTGTAGTGCTAACTGACCGACAAACTTTAGCCTTACTTTAGATTCTTCAAATGGAGTACCCTTCTATTGAAATTAAAATACTCTTTGTCAATGATATTTCTTAGGCTTTGATGTCTCAAGGTGTTTAATTTTCTATTTTGCACTGTTTTGGCCTTTGGCCTCCGTATGTAAAAAAAGACAAAAAAAATCTATTTATTTTGATAATTAATAAAGAGGATTTCAACCATAAACGATGGTTTGCTCCCAAAAAAAAAATACTCACAGGCTATGGACTTCACGTGATCAGATGCTAGGATTTAACTTTGAAGTACGTCGAATGGTTCTAATTAATAATTGAGAAGTTGTGCAATTGATTAATGACACACGTATACTCCGTTTTTTTTTATTTACTCAACATGTATATTCCGTTATTGTCTGAGAAAATGTAAAATAATAATTGATTTATTTTTTTAAAGTGATAAAATTACTCTAATGTAATATTACACGAATATTATACGGTTCACTAACGTTATAACAGATAGAAATTAATTTTACAAAATACATGATTAGATTAAAAATTTATATTATATAAATTAATTATATAAAATTTTGTATATAATATAAAATTATTTGATAGATGATTGAAATTCAAAGTTAAAGACATTTAATATAAATATAAAAGCCATTAATGTTGATATATTTCAACAACATATCAAATAATTTTAAATTTTTATAAAATTTTATATAAATAATTTATATGATATAAATTTTTAATCCAACGACAAATTTTTATATAAATTAAAACATTACTGAACAGTAAAATATTACATTAGTTTAATTTAATCTTTCTAATTTGTTATTTATTTTTTTTTATTTTTTATTTTTTGCAATAGACATAGCTAATTTGTGAGTCATGCAATTTGATGATGTTTTCTGCGATAGACATTGCTAAGTGTGTCATGCAATTTGATAATAGCACATTTGACTTTAATAAATGTTGTTGTTTATAATAAAATTTTATATTTAAGCAACAGGTTGGTGCATGTATTTGATGTTTGAGGTCAAGTCTTAGTTCTTTCTAACTTTCTTATGTTTTCGACTATTCATTATGTATTAATTCAAGCGAGAAAAATTTGATGAGCTGGTGTTAACTTATCCCAATGACATCATCACCTAAACAAACATTTTTATATACAACATATATTAGTATATTAATTATTCACTTGTTAATATTATTCGTCATAACTTGAATAATTTTTAATTAAATTTTATTTATCTTTGAATCAAATTTTAAATTGTCTCATTTCCTTAAAAATTAAAAGGTCAATATATATACATATATGAGAGGTGAAAATTGAACTATAAATCTCTTTATCACATCATTCTTATACACTCTCATCTCATTCTCAAGAATCAAATTAATCTTATGTCTCAAATTCATCACCTAAACATGTTAACCCCTTTCTCATTAAAATTATTTAACTAAATTAAGATTTAACGAATAAAAAAAAGTTTTTTCATGTATAATAATCTTATTTAACCCCTTAATAAACTTTTATTTAATATTATACACATTAAGACTCTGTCACAATTTTTTTTAATGTCATTTTAATTTTTTTATTACGGTAAATCTGTAATTTTGACTATCTAATTTTTTCTCAATTTTCAACTCTTTATTTTTTAAATTTAAAATATTTAGTCCACCTCTTATTTTAATATTTAATTTTGACAATGTGGTAATAAGTTAGATGACGTGGACATGACCTCAATATATATTTGAAAAGTCA
>JBBPBR010000005.1:19857356-19868069 GCA_037974775.1 Cicer pinnatifidum
ATTATTCAATAAAAATTATAAATCAAATTTTTTAATACTTAAAATTGAGATAATTCTATTTGATTTTAAAGCCGCTCTTCAACTTAACTTACATTATATCATTATTGAATCTGATTCTAAAATAGTTTTGACATAATTCATGGTGGTTATACTTTTATTCAACATTGTAATCGATTATTACATAAATTAATACTCTTATTCATCGCAGTATAAATTGATCGTGAAGCTAATAAGTGTGTAGACTTTCTGGTACATTGAACTCATTATACCAACTTTGATATAACTTTTATGAAGTCATTATTTTCTCTTTTAGATAATTTTACTTATATGGATATGGATATTGAGGGAGTTAATTCTTTTAATTTAAATTCTTAATATAAATAAATAAACAGGGGTATAGTGTATTTGTCACGACCCTTCTCCTTCCTTTCCCCCGTGGTTTGACTAAACTTTGTCAACTGAATTGTAAATGCTGGAATATACTATAGAATAGAACAAGTCATACTCACACCCCCCATGAAGCTGGTTTTTTCAAAACTTGGTACTATTTCAACCCCCACCATACCCCACACTTCTCTTTTCTTCACTATATATACATCAACATTAACACAATTTTAACATCCATCTTAGCTTTCAATTTATATTTCACACCATTTCCTGTCCTAGTCCTAGTCCCCCAATATTCATTTTCAATTTACAAATATTTATCAACCCAGGTATGACAATTAATTTCTCCAATTGACCCCAAAAACAAACTAATTTCTCCAATTTCCTCAATTCAATAACACATTTTGCACTACTAAAAAATGTTAAAAATTAGTCAAAAAGATAAAACGAAATTTTTCTCTAATTTCTTCGTCACTAATTTAGTAATGGATTTAAAGAGGAATTTCATGTTTTTCATTAAATTTCTCTTGCTAATTTTTTTTATAGTAGTGTTGAAATAACTCCACAAACACAACATATATGCAATTTATTTATGCATATTATATACACTAATTTGTTTTGTTGTATATGCACATGTTCTTAATTTAATTTGATATATACAGGATAAATTACAGAATTATATATATGTCTCCTGGAATGGTAGTAACATTTAGTGAACAAATGAAATTGAAAGGTGAAGATGATATTGATAGATCAGAAAATCAATATCAAAAAGGAGTGAAGCTACTAGTTGATAATGGTATTCAGTGTGTGCCTAAAAAGTACATACTTCCTCCTTCTGAACGTCCTGGCATTAATATTGAAGATGCAAATGTTGCCAAACAAAACCTTGAGCTACCCATCATTGATTTTTCTGATTTGATTGGTCCAAATAGGCACCAAGTCCTTCAAGCATTAGCCAATGCTTGTCAACGGTACGGATTTTTCCAGGTAAGCAATCTAGCAGAAAGATTTCATATAATTAATTATAACTAATGAAACCTTATAAAAATATTACATGTTGAGTCATGTGTTATGTGGAAAAACAAGGGTTCTTTGTCACTGGTAGCTCTAAAGTTGAAAAAGCCCTTGTCACAAGTACCTCAATATTTAGAATAAAGAGTTAAAATTTGTCGCTCTAATACTTTTTAATTTATATAGTAGCTATGTCATTGGAATTGAATCATTTGTATGTGTCTAACCTTCAACCTTAATTTAGGTGTCTGGTCCCTATTGAATATTCATGTATCTCTTAATGATTGATATAATATAGACAATGAAATTAGTTTTGTCTAATGAGACTACCAAAGTTGATCCTATTAATATTCGGTTGACATCCAACTTAAAGTGCTTCATATCTCCGCCATAATTATCTATATTATTAGGTCGGATAACCAAATATTGAATTATAAAAAAAACATATTTTCTATTGCAAATGATACTGGTTAGTTTGTTAGATAGATAGAAAGAGATAAATTGTTAGCAAAATAAAACCTTATACTTTTTTTAATACTTCTTCAATGTCCCAATCTATGCTACTAGATTACATTTTTAGGGACCGCTTTAAAAAGCAATTACATGGAACATAAAATAAATTGAATAAGATATCATTTATAGTAGAGATAAAAACAAATTACAAGCATATGAAATTATTTGGGGAATTGGCTACTTGAGAAACACTTAAGTTACTCTTGTATTAGAGTTGGACTTTATAATTAATTAGAAGTTTATTTATGTTTTGATTGATGCAGGTGGTAAACCATGGGATATCAGAAGATGTAATTAACAGCATGATGGATGTGAGTGGAAGATTTTTCGATCTACCATTTGAGGAAAGAGGAAAGTACATGACAGCTGATATGAGAGCAGCAGTTAGATATGGAACAAGCTTCAGTCAAACAAAAGACAGAGTGTTCTGTTGGAGAGACTTCTTGAAACTCCTCTGCCATCCTTTGCCTGATTTTCTTCCTCATTGGCCTGATTCCCCCGTGGACTTTAGGTGTGTAACAATATTTAATTAATCATTAATCAATTCAATATATACTTAGACAACAATTATATTTATTATCATAATATCATATAGTAAATCCTAGTACTAACTTATTGGTGTCTCTGTGTTTTTTTGTGTAGTATAATAACTTTTTGGGCAAGTTGTATAAATAATTTACGGTTGATCAGTATTTGAAAATTATCTAAAGTATCATCGGTGATTTATGATATTATTTTTAGAGGTAAAAGTTTATACTCCTCTTAGTTCTGAGAATAAAACACTACTATATAAAAATTGAGTTGAATTTCAATACTTTTAATATTAATTTTTTCTCGATCATACCTACTGACATTGATTATATCACTCTTTGAGTTGAGTTTCTTGTTTTTTCTAAAATAGAAGTACATAACGTGAATTTCTATTAGGAGCCAAAGTTGAAATTTCACCGAAGTTTTGACAATATAATACAAATTGTTAACAAATAAAATATTATAAAAAATAAAAATTATATTTTTATCTTTTATCTTATTTAATTATAACACTTAGTCATTTATCTTTTAAAATGCTACAAATTAATATATTTTTTATTAAAAAATACCAATGTGGCAAGCATGTATTTTTGAATTTTTATTTTTATTTTTTTTAAAAAGTATATTAAGATTTTTATAGTAATACTTATAAATAAATAAAAGTAAACTTATTTTATTCATCATCTTCTTCATATCAAGATTCAAAAGAAAAATAAATAAAAACATCCGATTCAAATATAAACTCTTAATTTACAACAACAAAATCAAAACTCAATCAGAGAAACATACCCTTTCAATTCCTTAACTCTTTCAATATAAAAGAAACAACAATCACCATAAAACACACAAAAAAAGGAGTAAATCCATAAAACATAATCCCCATCTCCCTCTCACACAATCACATTCATCACCTCGATTTTGTTTATTTTATTAAAGTAAATTAAATGATTTATTCTGTTCAATTCGGTTGATTAGAATCAATGATGTGGTTGCATAGTGTTGTGGCTTCAGCTTGATTAGTTTCAAGTTTGTCGTTGGTTAGGGATTAGGGTAATGGTCTAATGGATGCTATAGTGTGAGAGGGAAATGGGGATTAATTTTATCTTTTTTAAATCTAGCGTTTATATATGAATTGGGGTTTTTTTTTTTTTTAATATAAAGATACGATAAAGTTGAGAAGATAAAGACATTCAATATTACTATAAATTTCTTAATTTTCTTTTATTTAAAATTAAAATTAACAAAAATTTCAAAAATAATGTTTACATGACTGCTAAATTGATCAAATGTCTTATATATAAGTAGGGGTAGTACTAATTTCTTTTCATGATTTTGAATGCTTTAGGTTGATTAAGAAAATATAATAAAGAAAATTGTAATTTGACTAAATTATTTTTATTAATTATTAATATATTTTTATGATAAATGTAATGTGAAGAGTAATAATTTGGGAGTGATGCATATAATCAAACAATAATACATTAACTTTAAAAAAAAATTAATTACTATGTATGTAAAAAGAAAAAAATTTAACCATTATTGCATCATAATTATTTATAATTATGATTTTTAAATTAATTATAATAAAAGTAAAAAATTTATGATAATTCTATAATTTTGATTAATTAACATATAAAAAAATTTATATTATTCATATATATAAATTAAATCTTAAAAATATTAATATTGCATTAAAAACTAAAAGTGAGTCTTTGAATTTTATTTTTTATCAATGCGACGGTTATAATTAATTTCATGTTTTAATTATATTATATGTTGTACCTATTCTATCTTTTTTTTTTTAATTTCTCTCTGTTTCCCAACAAAGTTGCAATGGGGACAACCAAGATGACATGAGAACAAAATTATATTTTTCTTGCAACAATTACAATAATGTTTTTTAAATAAAAAAATGTAGGAAAGTGGTGGCTACCTACGCAGAAGAAACCAAACACTTATTTCTAAGGTTAATGGAAGCCATCGTAGAGAGTTTAGGTATAGTTGAAAACAACAAAGAAGGAAAAGACAATATTCTCCAAGAATTGGAAAATGGGAGCCAGCTTATGGCAGCTAATTTCTACCCACCATGTCCTCAACCAGACCTAACTTTAGGGATGCCCCCTCATTCTGACTATGGATTCCTAACACTTCTCCTCCAAGATGAGGTTGAAGGTTTGCAAATCCAATTTCAAGGAAAATGGTTCACAGTTCAACCTATTAATAATGCTTTCATTGTTAATGTTGGTGATCACCTTGAGGTAAACATATTTTATTAATTGATTTGTCACTATCTTTTCATATAGCAATATTGGTTTTTATAACATTTTATGTTTGTAAATAATATTATAACATAGTATAAATATTACAACAACATGCTCCCTTTGGTCCATTTTATATAAAATGAAAATAAAATAACACAAGAATACACGTGTCAAGTAACTACCTTAAAATGAGTCAAAAAAAATAAAAGAAAGCAACTACCTTAATATTTTTTTATCATTCATTAATGCATCCACTTGCATGAGAATTTTTTGTTAATTTAAAATACATGTTTATAAAAGAAAATTCAACGACTAATGTACTTTAAAATTGTACTTAATTTGTTTCTTACAATAAGGACTAAAGAAAATTTTAAAATGATACTAATATCTTCTTTAATTTTAAAAAAACACTCACATATTATATATTCACTAAAAAAATGCATTAAACGTTTATTTTTTGTCGCACTTATATTTATTTATGTCATTTATTATATGACACGATTAAAACTTTTGTTTTAATTTGTAATTGTACAACATATGTTATTTGCAATTTAAAAATGTATGATTATGTTTTTAATAGTCCAATTAGAGTGAGTATTTTAGTGTTTGTTTGATAAATTGACATATAAAGTTGAAACAGTGACAAAAAAATAAATGTTATTTACAAATTTTTTAATGAATATAGGATATATGGATGTTTTTTTAGGGAGGTAAATGCAATTCCCTCATATAAAAAAGTTTATTTTAAGATTAATTTGTTTGTTTAAAGCATAATTATTTGTTTGTGCAAATATATTTAAAAATATAAAGATAATTTGAGAAGAAAAAATATTTAAATTGTATTTTGAGTTAAATATCTTTCATATCCACTACTAGTATTATATGTATGTGTCAAAAAAGTCATGTGGATTAGATTGAAGTTGCTAATTTTTCTTCTTGTATGGTTGTCAGATTTTTAGCAACGGAAAATACAAAAGCGTGCTACATAGAGTTTTGGTGAATTCTTCTAAGCGTAGAAGATCCGTGGCATCGTTGCATAGCGTTTCTTTCAACGGTACGGTGAGACCGTCACCAAAACTCATTGACGAATCGAATCCCAAACGTTACGCAGACACCGATTTTGAAACTTTTCTTGCCTACGTTTCAACTAAGGAGACCAAGAGAAAGAGTTTTTTGGAGTCTAGGAAACTCACTTCTATTCTACATCGCTAGGAACAAAAAAAGGAATTATTATATACTACCTTAATTAAAGTGCCACTTATTGCATACAATAATTGATTATTTACTCGGAGAAAATTTTGTTGGTAAATTACATGTACTCCTTTGGGCTAATTTACACTAGATTTTTTCCTCGTGTGTGTATACAATCCCTATTTTTTTTAATTTTAAATAATATTTGTCAGTCTTTTTTATGGAAAAATGTTTAAGTTAGAATTAATTCAACAAAAATTAATGTATTTTATTAATATTATGAATTAAATACACTAATTTTTATTAATCAAATTTTAATTCAATCATCTTTTATAAAATAGATTCAAAAAATAAATTTTTTATGATAAAAATTATAATATAATAATTAACATTATTCAAAATATATTTAATTAATAACAAATGTCACCTGAACTTCCGTGAGGTGTTAGACACATAATTAATTGGAAGGACCTTTTAAAATCCATATATGAATGTGTTGGTCTATTTTAATGTTAATAAAATTGGTAATAATAGTGAAAATTAATCAAAAATGACATTTTTACAGGTGTAAGTGTAAGTCATAATTGATTTTGCAAATTTAAATTTTCTGAAAATTTGTTATAATTTTATTTGCTGTCAAGGAGATAGATGTTTTTGAAACAAGCAATTATTTAGATGTGTTGAAATAGTTAAACTGTGAAAATATTATTTTTTATTATTTTTAGAAATGTGTCTTTAATAAGTGATATTTCATCTTTTTTTCCATATCAATTATTTACATTAAAAGCCTCTCATTAAAGTAAAATAAACATAAATTTATAAATAAAAATAAAATAAAAAATATTTTTTTTCAAATTAAACAGAAATTAATATTGTGGATAAACTTTTTTAAATCACATATATAATTTGGAACATTATTGTGCAATCAAATATAAAAGATATAACTTTGTTTTCAAACACAAATGTTAGTATTTTAATAATATACTAAAATAGGAGATGAAATATTATGGATCTTTTTCTTACTCCACTAGTTTAATTCATCATATAACCTTCAAATCAATCTTATATTCTATTTTTTTATCCAAGAAGGTCGAAGACTGAAAGAAAAAAAAAACTAAACAAAAATTAATCTAGGAGTTAAATCAGCTAAGAAACCAAGAACCTATAAAACCAAGAACATCAACACTTGCATCAGCGTTTCACAGAATGAGTGATACACCTTCAACCTGAGACACTTCTCATCTTGTTTCCGAATAAAGTGGAAACTATTACCAGAAAATTTATATGCAGTTCAACCTATAAAAGCCACAAGCTGCAAACCTTCAAAAACTTTTGACAATTGAGCTACATAGCCAACAATCTTTACCATCTCTACAACTACAAGTGTAACATCCAAAACCACTTAATTTAAGATTGTTTTAGTGTTTCCACAGATTAACACCAGTCTTTCTAATATATTTTGTCTTCAGTCACACACATTTTTAAAAGTTTCTTAAAAGGTCATCAATTCAAAGAGTGTTTTATGTCAAATACACTTAAATGTGTCGTTTCTATATTTTGGACTCCTAAAAAAGAATATTGTTGATATAAGTATTACTAATTAATCCTTATAAACTCTCCTCCATATATACAATAGGCACTAGTTTCATCATTTTTCTATTTAATTTTTCCACTTAATTACTTCGAAATAAAATTCTAGATTTTATTAAAATAATTAAGAACCTTAATAATGTTTATTTTTTGCCTTCTTCATCTTCAACCTAAAAATTTTATTTAAACCTAAAAAATCAAGATATGTGAAGGAAAGTCAGCATAAAAGTGATTTTTTTCCATCTTCAAATCTCAAATAAAATATATCCAAAAAAAGTATTCGTACTCATATCTCCCCCAAATTTCTAATCTAGCCTAAAATCCAGATCTAGTATGTTTTCCCCCCAATTCAACCTCTTCAAATAGACAAACACACAATAAACCCCAAACAGTCACACCAGAAATCTAGCCACAAAAACAAAAGGAAGAAGAAAGGGAGAAAATAAAGATAGAAGAGCATGAAGTTGGGAACTAAGGTTTCGATTTTGGACTATTTACATCTTTTACTCGTAATTCATTCTTGAATTCAAATTTTTTAATTTATGATCAATCTTTTTGTCATTAATAAAATAAAATTGAAAGAGACTTTTTTTTATTGATAATTTAATTGTGATTATTTATTAGTAAATTAATAAAATTATCAAAATACTCCTATTATTGTGTTGTAAAAGAAGGGGAAAACTATGTTGTAATACATCATGTTATGCGTTAATGTATTAATACTTTTTATATTTTCAATAAAAAAGAAAAATCCTACATAATTAAAAAAGATAATAAATTTTTTATATAAATAATTTTATTTTTTTTAATATATATATATATATATATATATATATATATATATATATATATATATATATATATATATATATGCAATACATGCAGATAACCCAAAATCAACTAAATACTTGAACAAAAAGAAGACAAGCATCATTTAAGTCAAAATGGGGATTCCGTATAATATGTAAAAAGATGGACCAATCTCATTGTAGACTGTAGCCCTCAATATAATTCAAAACTAATGGAATGGTCACAATGCAAATGGGTTACCTTTTATAGAGGTTATATGTTACCGAATATAAATATTTGGTTTGTATAGTTAAGTTGAAAATTATGTTGGGATGAGTTTTACAACTAGATGGTGAGATATATAATTAAATCTTGATCACACAATCATAGATGATTATGATTAAAATAAAAAGTCATGTAACTTTTTTAAGTGATCATGTGTCACTTAAATAATTTTTAATCATTATCATCTATATATAAGTGTATAGTCAAAATTTAATCATTTTGCTCTTCTATTATACAACTCCTCTTATTTGATATGTTCCCTATATATATAATATGTCATTTTTGTTGAAAGGATGGATGGGCCAAGATTACACCAAATATAGAAAGGCAAAAGGCCCAATTTAATCGGACTCACCTTTTCTGAGTCGAGTTTTCAAACATTCATAAGTTAAATATTACGACTGTTGATCAAATTAGATGATTCAAATTAAAGATTAGTATTTTAAAATATAAATTAAAATTAAAAATTTATAATTTTTAAAATTATGCGATCTGGTTCGAACGACCACTAGTTTCTTTGATTATATGAATGCCTCAAATTACAACAGAGAATCCAGTTTCAATTTATTTGGATTGAATTGTCTTTATTTTTTTATGGTTGGATCAAAATGCCTCAAAGTACCGTTGGATCGTCAAAATGAAAATGTTTAAGCCGTAGTTAATCTATTTAAGTGAGAATATATCGTTGGATCTTCGAAAATAGAATTTTTAATTCTTAACTAATCTATTTAAGTAAGATTGTATTATTGAATAGTAGAAATCATAATTCATAAGTCATTGTGTTATTATATTTAGGTGAGAATGTATGTTGAATCCTTATATTCTTTTTTTGAAATAGTCAATTTTATTAATTAGTTATTAATTTTGTCAAATATAAAGTTCGACCTATAACTTTCTTAGAATCTCGTAAATAGGATTCCAAATTTATAGTTATCTATTTAGGTGATAATGATCGTTGAATTGTCGAAATTATAATTCATAAGACGTTAGTCTATTTAAGTGAGAATGCATAACTAGATCCTAAAAATTAGAATCTTTATGTCTTAGTTTATTTATGTAAAAACATATAGTTGGATCATTGAAATTACAATTCTTAAGTTTCAGTTAGCAAGAATGTACCATTGATTGTCGAAATTACAATCCATTAATCATTGCTAGTCTATTTAAGTTAGATCCAATTGTTGGTTCCTCATAAATAAGATTCATAATTCTTAGATAGCCTACTTAGAAAGAATGTACCTTTGGAAATTGCCCAAATTTGAATTCCTAAGTCAAATTTTGTCTTTAGGTGAAAATATATCGTTGGATCCTATAAATTAAACTTTATAGGTCTTAGTTAGTCTATTTAGATTAGATTGAACGTTCAATTATTGTAATTAAGATTCTTATGTCTTAGTTAGTATATTTAGGTTAGGTCGAATAGTTGGATGGCCATAATTAGAAAATCTAAGTAGTAGTTAGTCTAGTTAAGTTATATTAAAATATTGGACGGTCGCAATTAGGTTTCTTAAGTTTTAGTAGGTCGACTTAGTCTAGATTGAACCAATTCTTAAGGCATATGGAGTCTATTTAGGTTAGATTGAATTGTTTGATTATTATAATTAAGATTCTTAAGTCGTAGTACGCCTATTTATGTGAGAATATATTGTTGGATCGTCGAAATTACAACTTCTAAGTCTTAGTTGATCTATCTAGGTAAGAATATATCGTTGAATCACCATAATTATATATTATAAGTTATAGTTAGTCTATTCATATTAGATTGAATTGTTGAAACTTCACAATTATGATTACTATATCGTATAGCCTATTTCAGTGGAATGTACCGTTAAAAAATTGAAATTAAAATTTTTAAGTAATAATTAATCTATTTAAATTAGATTCACCGTTGAATTATCAAAATTATAATTTATAAATCTATTTAAATTAAATGAAATCGTCGGATCCTCGTAACCATATTATTTTGCCATATCTTTGTATCTTCTACAATTTTTATCATTTTTTCAACTTTTTACTACTATTTATATAGGAATAAAACTACCCTAGAAAATTTCTTCAAATTTATGCATATATAATTTCCATATTGAGGTTGTCAATTTTCAAACAAACTAAAATTATTAATTTCAACATTCTGTCTTATATAATAGCATCA
>JBBPBR010000005.1:19868319-19899072 GCA_037974775.1 Cicer pinnatifidum
ATATATTAAAAGAATCAATTATTCATGCAAATAAATCTTTAAAATAAAAAATAAAATGAAACGAAAAACAATGTTTTGAAAAAATTTGACTTTTTAAATAAAAAATTAATAAATACTTGAGTATATATATATATATATATATATGATATCAATTATTTATTTATTTATAAATAGTTTGATATTATTTATTTTAATTTTTAAAATAAATTATTTACTTTAAAACAGTAGACTAAATTTAAAGTGAATTAATCTCTATAATTGAAGTATGAGTAAAATTTTCTGAACTTCAAATCTCTGAAATAGGAAATATCTTTAACTAAAATTTTCATTTCCGCGTAATAAGAAACAAAAAGAAAGAAAAAAATTCTCTCATCGTTTAACTGCTAAACCGCCACTGAACAGTATCCAACGTAAATCCTCAAACAATGCAACATTGTTCACTCTTTCCCTCTCATCTTTCTCTCTCTTCCTTCTCCACAACACCATTCAGACTCCCTCCAAAACCTTATCCAATTCATCGTTACTCCATAAAATCCTCAATCAACAAAAACCAATCAACATCCACAAAACAAAGTTCATGGGTAAGTCCAGATTGGCTCACTTCATTATCCAAATCCCTAACAACACGAAAAGACGATGATTCTGGAATTCCATTAGCAAGTGCTAAACTCGATGATGTTTCTGATCTTTTGGGTGGTGCTCTTTTTCTCCCTTTGTTTAAATGGATGAATGAGTATGGTCCCATTTATCGTTTAGCTGCTGGTCCTAGAAACTTTGTGGTTGTTAGTGACCCTGCTATTGCTAAACATGTGCTTAAGAATTATGGCAAGTACGGTAAAGGTCTTGTTGCTGAGGTTTCTCAGTTTCTTTTTGGCTCTGGTTTTGCTATTGCTGAAGGTCCTCTTTGGACGGTAATCTTCAATTCTCAAACATTTTTACTATTCTGCCTTGTGCTATGAAGACACTGACACAACTAGTTAGTAACTACCTAATATCTCTAAGAATAATTTGAGAAAATAAATTAATTGAATGTAATCAGTGTCAAATATTGAGACACGTCTTAGATTAGAAGTGTCGGTATTACATAGGCTTTGTGTGTTTATGAGATTGTTATGTTTTTGTTTTTAGAATGATGAACTAAACTTTTTATAGCAATGTGAGATGTTTTGGTTGTGCTGTGCTATAGTGTTTTATGTGTTAAGTAATAATAATATGGCTGCTGCAACTGCAAGCATTCTCTTCCTCACTTTCTATTTCTTTCTTGAAGTCATTCTTTAGAGGAACTATGATGCACCGACATAGACATAGACCTTAAACACAAGGCTAATACTGACACGTAGGTACTGACATTAATTTAAGAAAATAGAAGTGATTTAATGTAACTATTTGTGTCAGACCTTATACACGTCATTAATTTGAAGTGTAGGTGTTGCATAGCTTATCAATGTTCTCAATTTCTTGTTTCTTATATGTAAAAATACATGGAGGAGATAAAGTTACCTATAGAGTAACTTTGATTAGTTATTAACTCAACGTACATATTAAATTTCATTCCAGCTGTTGGGTATTATGATGTTACCTCAATGATCATGCACACAAAAGTTTAGGAAAAGTACATTACATGTTAAATTTAAGATATTTGATGAAGGATCATTTAGTTTTGAAATTTTCAAAATTTTGTGGACTTGATCTAATAAATAAGAACTTTAATTTGGTGGTTGGATTGGTGAAATATAATGTATACATTGAGTTCTTTAATGGAGTAAGTAACCCTCACACTTTAGCTGGTCCTCTTAGAGTATAAAAATCAATTACTCACTAACTGCTTTCTTGGATGAACAACTTAATTGAGCGCTTATTATATTAGTGTTTATGTAAAAGCTATTTCTATAAACAAAAGATAAAATAAAGGCAAAATGTTTGCATATAAGTTACAAATTGTTTTCATAAACTATCTTAGAGTCTTTATGAAAATAAGCTGAAAACAACTTACGAATATGTAATAAACGATTTCCCTAAGTTATCCCAAAGAGTCTCGCTAGTCATTATCCCAGTAAATAAGCTCAAATAAGTCATTATAGTTGAATCGGTTCTAGTTGTGCTTCTAGTAATAGTTTTATAGATTATTTTAGGCAACCGGCTCTTTGTTTCAACTATTTTCTTATACGTACTAGGCAAGGCGCAGGGCTGTGGTTCCATCTCTTCACAAACGGTACTTGTCTATTATGGTGGATAGGGTGTTCTGTAGATGTGCTGAGAGATTAGTAGAGAAGCTACAACCTGATGCACTTAACGGAACTGCTGTTAACATGGAGGACAAATTTTCTCAGTTGACCCTCGATGTTATTGGTTTATCTGTATTCAACTACAACTTTGATGCATTGAATTCAGATAGTCCTGTTATTGAAGCTGTTTATACTGCACTGAAAGAGGCCGAGGCTCGCTCAACCGATCTTTTGCCGTATTGGAAGGCAGGTTCTTTCTCATCTCCCATTCCTGATATGGAATTCGGATTTTTTTTTTTCTGTGTTCATCATCATGTATTCTTTTTCTTGTTCTTTGTTGCTGCAGGTTAATTTTCTTTGTAAGATAATTCCAAGACAAATAAAGGCTGAAAAGGCTGTTACTGTTATCAGGAAAACTGTAGAAGATCTTATTGTAAAATGTAAAGATATTGTAGAGTCTGAAGGTGAAAGAATTGATGCCGATGAATATGTGAATGACGCTGATCCTAGTATTCTCCGATTTTTGCTTGCCAGCAGAGAAGAGGTATGCAGTATTTCTGTTGCCATTTGCCAATGTCTAATTTCCTTTTATCATTGTGTTCTTTGGCGGCTAGCGATATATTCAGAATATATTATAATGATGTTCAATATTAATCACATGAACAGCTATAGATGAATAGTGCATTTGTTTTATGTGAACATTAATACTTGTTTATTATTACTCAACATGCTGTTCATGTTATTCAGGCTGAGATGTTGAACATAGCACAACCTAATAAAATTAATATTTAAATTCATTTTTATTTAATAATGTTCATTATTCCCATATTTATTTTAGGTCATTATGTTAAATTTCTGAAAAGTTGTCAACCATCTAGCGTTTTCTGATTTCTGAACTTTTGTAATTTAGTTGTGCTTATTTATTGCTCAATCATTGAGCTTTGGTTCATTTAGTTGCACTGCTTCATTTAGTTAATTTTGAATATTTCTGCACCACCATCACATCATTTTCTTCCTGGAACATGTAATATCAGTATATGATGACAATATTTTGGTTCATTTTATGGGTTTTATACTTTCAGTTTTTTATCTGTTCTTCATGTGTATATTTTTATGACTTGGTGGTTCAGGTTTCTAGTGTGCAATTAAGGGATGATCTTTTGTCAATGTTAGTTGCTGGTCACGAGACAACCGGTTCGGTGCTGACTTGGACACTTTATCTTCTAAGTAAGGTATCGTATTTGTTTTGGATTTTCCTTTTAATTAATCATCCAATTACAGATTTTTTTCCCCTTAATCTTCCAAGCTAATCTAGGTGTGAATGTAGAAAATTGTGAACTTAAAACCAATTTAATGTCTTTCAGCTTTGAGAATGATTCACGGACTTTGTGAACTTTTATCCATTCTTATTTTTTAATTTATATGTCTCTATTTATGTGTTATAACATATGATTGTTAGCATTGAGAAAAAACAAAACAAGAGCTCCATTATAGTCTTCCCCCTGTGAATTATTAGTTCTATTTATGCAGGATTCTTCCTCATTGGCGAAAGCACAACAAGAGGTTGACAAAGTTTTACAGGGAAGGCGTCCTGCCTATGAAGATATTAAAAATCTTAAGTTTTTGACACGTTGTATTATCGAGTCGCTCCGGCTCTATCCACATCCGCCTGTAGGTTTCTATACCAAATTTCAGTATTAATGTCTTTTCGAGTTGCCAAATATTCTGTAATACATATTGTGTATGATGGGTCTAAACTTATGTCTAGGTTCTTGTTATGGAAAAAAGTTAGATTGGTATAATAGAAAATCAATAGATAAAACTAATGATACGACAACCAGGTTGAGAGTAAAATTTGTCGATTTAATGATCTTATTTACTAAAAATTCGGAGAATTATGACTTTCGCAGCAGGACCTTAGGATACAGGTGACATAAAGAAACTACGAAGAAAATTACAACAAAATTTAGCTTGTAATTACTACTGTGTTTGATTATCTATTAGGAATTATGCTATGAACGCACTCTCTAACACACTTTTTTCAACATAAACTCTTCTATTGTTTGAATTTCATACGAATCCAACTAAATTTATGTGGAGTCTACATGATTAATAAGATTTGTTTGAGTTTCAACCAATAAAAAAGTGTTTTGCTACTTGCTAGCACTCATCATCTGTGTAAACTTAATAATTTTCTTTGTGCAATATCTTTGACTAATTTTATTGTTTCCAATGGTTTTATACAACTTTATGTATCCTAAGGTATTGATAAGAAGAGCTCTAGTTCCTGATGAACTTCCAGGTGCTTACAAAGTCAATGCTGGTCAAGATATTATGATTTCTGTGTACAACATACATCGTTCTTCTGAGGTATTACTTGATGCTCTTATGTGAAAAAAGGTTTCTTTTATGGGTCAAATGTAGCTTCTTGGTTTGAATGTAGCCAACCTGTATACTTTATTAGACCCTCCCTCTTTTCAAGTAGTTGATTTCGACCATTGTCAACTATGTGACATGATAGCTATATGTATTGCAATCATGGTTATGATAATACATATGAAGACAGCATAGACCCTTTGGTATTATGTTTTTTCTTTGTATTTTTTAACTGAATATTTTATAATGGTTAGAACCTGTTCAATTTCATTTCAAAAAGAATATTCTGTTTTCTTGATTTTCCCTTTCTGTTTTAAAGGACAGGAGGAAAACAGAGAAAGAAGAATAATTACTAAGCAAGTTTGATTTTGTAGTGCAGTACAAGTTATCCTGTTTCTTTTTTTTTTTGGTTTTCAGTATAGAAATAAGTGTATCATTAAAAGCAATTTGATGTTATCACTGTTTGGATGATTAGTTTTTCCGTTCAGAGGTTGCTTTGTTTAAATTATTGATGTCACACAAAATTACATGTCATATCTTTATGCTATGCTGAGGTGATTAAGAAATAATGTGATGCATACATTATTTCCATCTCAGCATTCATGTCCATTGTTTATTTTCTTGTCATTTTGCTATATTGAATCTAATATGCAAGATGTCGCACTCGCTTATGTGTCGTTATTAGCTCACTATTTTGATCTATTGTCTATATATTTCATTATGATTTTGCAAGGTTTGGGATAGGGCTGAAGAGTTTTTGCCAGAAAGATTTGATTTGGATGGTCCGGTGCCAAATGAAACAAATACAGATTTCAGGTCTGCATTAGAGAGTATTTTTTGTTTGTATATCCTATGGAGTATTTTTATTTGTATATTCTAGTTTACTCAGATTGAGATGAGAATCAAAACATGTTACAGATTCATTCCATTCAGTGGCGGGCCTCGCAAGTGTGTCGGTGATCAATTTGCTTTATTGGAAGCCACAGTTGCTCTTGCAGTGTTTCTACAGAACATGAACTTTGAGCTGGTCCCTAACCAGAATATTAGCATGACAACTGGAGCAACAATACATACAACAAATGTAAGGTTATCTATTTATGTCTTCTTTGATATGTGTAATTATGGACCTTTATCAACTTAGCCCTCCACATTATCAATATTTCACAATAATTGTTAAAATTGCAAAATGTTAATCAGGTTTGTCCCTCTTACTAGATCTGTTATCAAATGTATCCTTCATAAGTTAGTATTATTTATTTATTGTCAAATGCATGGAGAACTATGTGAAGATTAATGGGAAAAAGAACTATGTTGATATTAATGGAAGGACAGACTTGATTAAGATTTTGTAATCTCATAGATCATTTTGGAATATTTATAACATGGAGAACTATGTTGATATTGTCCTACAATTTTAGGAACCAAATTTGATATTTACTCATTATTTTAGTCTTCATCAGTGTCATGTTTTTCTTTTCATTTTGTCAAATATGGAAAAAAGAATATTTTCATTTCCTCACTTTATTATTATGATGATTTTCTTATTATCAAACAAAGGGAAAGACATCTAACTAGTACATTTTACTCTGACCTAATAGGATTTTGTTTTTGCAGGGCTTGTACATGAAACTGAACCCGCGGTTGAAATAGTCAACATTCATCTTCATTTATTTATTTAGCAAATCAAATCCTCATGATGATTTTCTCATTTCTGCTATTTCATATATACGACAAGTTATGCAGTAAATATGTATTTGATAGAGAAAGTATTTCCAACAGTCTAAACATTCTTCATATTTTCTAAATGTTGTAAAGTGTTACTGAATGACAAAGTTAAGAAGTAGTGCAGTCAACTCAGCTACAAAACTGTTATACCTAATTGTGATATTAATCAAATACCTCTGTTTATTAAGACTCAGTGCATTTTCATGAGTGTCTTATTTTTTGTCATCGTTCCTTAAAAGTGATGTGTTCTATTCTACTTCTTTTCTTGAAAAATTTTACTCTGTACCTTAGTATCATTTACACACACTAACGAAAACCCCATTTTACTGTGTTTTTTTCCTTTAAAAAAATCACTAAAAAATAGAGTTGCCAGAAATGCTGAAGGAGGAGATTGTTGGAAAAAAGTTTGAAATTTTTATTACCAATAAATCGAATTTTTAGTTTTCTAAAATATAAATCTGTTTAAAAAATTTAAAGTTTAAGTTTTTCAAAACACTTTGTATTTTACAAAACGGAAAAACTTAAAATTAAGGTTTCCACAAGTTTTGTAAAACACAAATTTAATTTAGTGGGATAGAAATATTTTATGCTTTTTGTTTATTTAGTTTTTTATTTAACAAAAAGGTAAAATTAAATGTGGGGTAGAGTAAAATTTTCCTTTGCTTGTTAATTTTACATTGTTTCAAGTTTGTATCCATTTTGTTTAGGTGATTGATTATCCACCCTTCAATTTGGGTAGAATGTGTAATTGAATTGGAACATTCGGTAACAGTATTCATCCCAAAAAACCACTATGGGATTGGAGATTCCGATCATTTCTAACTGGCGAAACTCAGACTTTTGATAAAACACCGAGAAGTTGGGGGTGTCTCTGCAACTCCTATTTGTTTATTAGAAAGCCCCGTTACTGTTTGGCCTTTTGGAATTTAATCAAGCTCAGGTTGGTCAGCCCAAGCATACATAAAGCAACAGCAAGCTCTTTTTTGAGTGCTCTAAAACAAGAGCCCCCATGAGGTCTAAAAAAAGTTGTGCTCAACCCACCATGACTTCAAGAAAATGAAATTTTTGCACCTCTCAATTATACTTGAGGTATTTTGAAAAATATCAATGCCACGATTAAAATACAAGCCAAGCCGAACGGCGGCACGCGTGGTCCATTTGCTTGCGTTCTCTCTCCTTTACAAAATTGCGGTACCCCTTGGGGCCCAATGTGATTTTCCACCTTATAAAGGCTATTAATGGAGTATCTTCCCTCTTATCTGGGACTTCTCATTTTTCAATTCACAACATTAAAAGCCATCATCAATTCCATTTATCTTCCATCATTTCCAACAAATTTGTTAAAATATCTTTAAGTTAATAAAAACAATTAAAATAAATTTGAATAATTGAGTATACTCTCACATTCTAAAATTTCTGAAAAAAATAATTTTTTTCCTCTAAACTTTTTGAACTAAAAATTTCATTTTTCTAAAATTTTTAATAATTATTTTCAAAATTTTCGATGATTATACTGTGTATCGAACTTTAAATCTTAAACCTTAAAAAAATTACGTACAAAAAGATTTTAAATTTTGAATGGTAGAATAAAATTAACTATTAGAAATTTCAAATTTTAATTTTCAGAAGAGTAAATAACTATCGAAAGTTTTATCAACAAAATTTTCTATACCTGAAATTTTTGTGAAGAGGCGCTTTTCGAGCAATTCTTTATGATGAATGAAATAAATGAAAATGAAGTGGTTAAAATTTTTAAATATTTATTTATTTATATATATATATATATATATATATATTGAAGAGGTACAAATTTAATTAAAGGGAACAAAATTCAATTTTCTGACTTCAACAAAATTAACAACACACTCTTTAATACATACATGTTATCATATTCTCTAGTATTAATTAAAATATAAATTAATCTATACTAAATTATATAAATGTCATATAAATTTGATGAGACACTTAAATTTTAAACAATAGAATAAGAGACTCAAAAATTATTCATCCACTGCCTTTGGTTTCACTTCATTTTCAGCAAAGTCCTGTTCATTTGCTTAGCTCATAGGCAAATGAGCAAAGCAAGAGTACAAAGCAATTAACTGAATTAAGTTAACATAATATATAGTTTACTGAAATTAGGAGAGACAAAAGTCTTCTATTATTGACCATTGGAGAATGTTGGTGATGATTAACGTTTACCCCTGTCCAAACTAACCAATGGACACCACATAAATATGGCTATAGAGACATTAAGTTGATCTTGTATTAATAATTAATTAATAACCATAATAATAACGTGTTTTGATGGAAAGAGAATGGGGACATTCTTTTCTTACTAACAGCATATGACCGGTTGGTGATTAACCTTAGATCCAACCGATGTGACCCCAAAACAAACCCGAAAAGACAAAACTTACATAAATGAAGAGCTACCAATGATAACATCTTAATTACTATATTTAAATTGATATTAACACAATAGTATATTACTTTATTAAACATTTAACAATTTACGAATCAGACGCAAATTGAATACGACACTGCCAGCATTTACATTATATATCCTTTCTCGACCAGGAGGAAACTGCAAAGCTGTCCGTACGGAACACAGTCAAAATATTAAGAGTTGTGTTATTTGTAGCACAATTGTAACGTTCAAATATCTTTTCTCAAATATCAATCTCAATTTATCAAATAAAGTGAGTTCACTCTATGATACATTTGTAAGAAAATTGATTATTTGAACAGTATTTTTAAATGCGTTAAAATATAGAAAAAAAAAGATTACATATTATTAGTGTAAATCAATTTTACGTTAACAGTAAATAGAGTACTTATTTTATGATTCCACCATAATTCCTATTAATTGTTGCAAAATTATTTACTAAAACAAGAAATCGTGATGAGGTCGAGGCAAAGTCTCTTTCATGGTCCATTCTTGTAGTCTTTTAGATATCCTATTTTTGGATTAATATCCATATATGTACATATTTTTCTTTTAATATTTTCTGACAGAAAGAAATATTCTTTTTTTTTTTTTTTATTGAGAGTCGAATCATGAATATCAAATTATTCTACCCCATCATCATTTGGAAACAGGTTGTTCATTTTTGTTTGCTACTTACTGTACGCATTGCTTCTGAGTTGGTAGTTGCAGTTAGTAATAAGCTGCAACCGCTCCCATTGTGAAAAGTAACAACTTTTAAGTTCTTGGCCAACCACCAAGCGCCACGTCAGCAAATAGAATCGTTCGCTTACAAGAAAAACTGTACCAAAAAATAAAGGAAGGAACGAGTCGTAGCTGTTTCTCTGTTTTCTATTTCACACTTCCACTAAAACCAACCACACTGCATTCTTATGAATCCCCGCACACAATACAAGCTACTATGCAGTAATTCATCTCATCCGTTGATTTTGTTCAAATCAGAATATGTATTTTACTATGTGCAATGATATTGATCGTCGATCTAATCCGACGGTTGAGAATTGTAACTCCATAACACAGTTTTTTGTTATCTTTCTCGCGCTTCTTTCTGTTTCTCTCTCTCCCGCAAATACGTCCCACGATAGTTTTGAAGGAACAATAAAATAACAACACCCTTCGCAACAATGACCACTTAGCTAACTCTCTCTCTCTCTCTCCTCTCTCTCTCTCTCTCTCTCTCTCTCTCTCTCTCTCTTCAACAGTTGGTGATGGTGGTTGCGGAGAAGACGATGAAAATCATGAATACGATCGAGAACGAACAAGCCTCAGCAAAACGCACATTGATATACACAGAGAATAAACACTGTGTGTGTGAACTGTGAAGAGGAAGTTTCTAAAGAGAAGGAGAATGTTTAAGCTTCACAAGCACAGGTCTCCAAAATCAGGAGACAGAATTGAGTTCAGAATTTCTCATCTTAAGGCACTTCAGGTTCCTTCTTAATTTCACCTTTTCGGTTTCAATTTCGTCTTGTTCTTCTTTATTGTTTCGGTTTAGGTTGATAACTGATGATGATTGATATTTCGTTTATGGAACTGAATATCTTTGATCCTAATTTGAAAATAACAAACACTGTTATGTTACGATAGAAATTTATTGCATATGAAACGAATCTCTAATTTGGAAATTAGAAAAGAAAAACGTTGAGTTACATTGAGTGGTAATGAGTTTGAATTTTTTATGAAATCAAAGGTTAGTTAGGATTGTGGTGTTATGTTATGAATAGCTGCTTTAGCATTGTGGTTTCTGTTTTGAAGAGTGTAGGACAATGCTTATTGCAGGTTCTGTCACAAAGTGGTTTCTGATTAAAAATGTGATAGAACAGAACCAAATCATAAAATTACTTAGGTAGAGTGTTAAAATGGTTAAAGATTTGATGCTTTTTTTTTAGATTTGCACAATTCACATGCTTTCATGATTGAAATGAAATTCCGTGAAGCCACAAAAATGTGCAAATAACAGATGCTAATTCTAATGTTACCAGGTACCTAAGGGGTGGGATAAGCTGTTTGTTTCTGTTGTTTCTGTAGAAAATGGTAAAACAATTGCTAAGTCAAGCAAAGTGGCAGTGCGTAATGGAAGTTGTCAGTGGTCTGATACTTTTTCAGAATCTATATGGGTTTCAAGAGATAATTCGTCCAAGGAAACTGATGATTGTCTCAAGCTTATTGTTGCTATGGTATGGTACTACTATCACTATTGCTGCTTCTTTTACTGTTATGCATTGCACACCTTGTTTTCTGTTAGATTTATCAGTTTGAAATTACTCTGTTTGGATTATCAAATGAAAAATAGTAGTACCGTTTAACAGGGATCATTAAGATCTGGCATCCTGGGAGAGGCCACAGTTAGTATGACCAGTTATGTGAGTTCAGATGCTGCTGTTCCACTTTCAATCCCGCTAAATAAGTGCAACCATGGGACAATTTTGAATGTGAGTCAGACTACTTAAAGCTATATTTTATTTTTGACTTAACTGCAGAAAATGAAAACTGAGAAGACATTTTCTTTTGTGATTCCTGGACAAGTAGTCATTTTGGATTTGATTCCAAGTTGCTTTCTTTCAAATTGAGGAAAAATTTAACACTGGAAATCTGGAATATACTTGCTTGCTAAAATTGAAATGAAAAATAAAAGATTTGATGCCAAAATATATATAGAATATTGGTTTTCTTCCCATATTTCCTTTACTTAAGAATTATGCTAGTGTGACATTGCTATTTAACTTAAAAAAGTGTTCTTGGATAAATAGTAATGTAACAGAATAGTATTATGTGCATAGTCAGGTAGATAAGTAATGTATTTAGGTATCAAAATGTCATTGAACTTAGAGATGGAAATTCAGTGGTTATGCATTTTGCAGGTAACAGTGCAGTGCCTTGCACCAAGAACAAAACCCAGGTTTGTATTGAAGTGTAGTCTTGTATAATATAATTATAATGTCTATTATTCTATTAAAAATTGATCTCCTACAAATTTTCAGAGATCAAGAATCAAGCGAAACAAAGTCCCATTTGAAGGCTATAAATGAAAATAATCATGAAGTGATTGTCAAGTCAAATGGATCTGATTGTTCATATGTACAGAGTGTTGAATCTTCCTCTGTTGATGATGGGGACTCTACCTTATCACCTGGAGAAGTTGAAACTAGGGTAACATTTCTACAGTTTCCCTATCATCAGTGTTCTGTTGCATATATGGTTCTAAATCCCTGTCCATGCATGCATTATTGGTAAATAATAATTATTTGTGCCTATAACTAGATAACTAGATGAATCTACAATCGACAATCGGGATTAGCTATGAAGATTCAAATAACTCTCAAGTTCGATAGTTTGTTTAGATTTAGGGTCTCCTGGTATACGAGAAAGCATTCATTAGGTTTATATGAAGAAAACTTTGCACAAACCACATCACCCCCCAATTCCAATTTTAACCCGCATTATCTCAATCCATAAGCAAAGTTATTTGGTGGTTGAAACCGATGGGTTCTAAAACAAAATTATCTAATCTAATCATATCAGTTTTTACTTGATCATTCACTAGTTCTTTCAGATTGGATGCAATCCAATATATAAAATGATTTTAATTGTACTGATTTTTTTTTAAGTTTTTTTTATGAGACATTTGACATATCATAAAATGTTAATTAAATACTAATAATAATTTCAATGGTATGGTCTAATGATAAAAAGATAAATATTGTATCTGCAGGTTGTGAGTTTGAGTCTCACTAGTGTGATCGGAGGGATATACCGTTTTCTCACACCTTGGATTGGATCACCATCCCTTCACTCTAAATTTCTTCTAAAAAAAATTAAATTTTAAAAATTTATTTAAAATATGAAATGTCTCATCTCAATCTTTAAGAGAAAACTCATGCTATATCACATCACATCTAGTAGTAGTACTTGTTTTTGGTACAGGAACTTGAGTTTATCATGTTTACTACGGCAGAATACATAGTAGTATTTTTAAGTAATATGTTAATTTTGAAATATTTCCTGATTTAAAAAATAAAAATAATGAATGTATCAAGAAATTTTTTTGTAGATTTTAGCTTAGTTTACTTTTGATAGATATTTATCTATGGTTATTTCTGAATTTTTTATAAAAGTATAAATCAGAAAACAGATTCAGTTCAATTAATAATATCCAATTTATTATTTGGTTATCGTTTCTCTCTGTTATCAATTTTTCAAATTGGTTTTCTAGATTTTTATGTTAGATTGCATTCATTTATTAACACCCGTACCCTTTTATGTATGCAAAATTACTTTCTTTTTTGAAGAATTTTACGCGGAGATGGTAACTGCATTTCATTCTTTGGGTACTTAAAGTCATTCATAGCTGTCTTCAATCAGGGTCTAGGAAACAAAAGGATTTCTTTATGCAGAGCTATCAGCTTGCTTATGTCCATGTTCGAGTTGAGACATAATTCACCGTCTCTGTCTTGATCAATTTATAACATGTTGTATCTTGGCTGCAGACAGCAAGTCTTTCTGGATCTGTATCAAATTGCAGCTATAACTCAGCTGAGGATTCCACTGGAAGGGGAAATTTCTCTCCATGCATCAGTGATGGGAGCCCGACAGGAAGACAAGATTCAACCAGTTCCCAGAAAAGTGTATCTCATTATGATTGCCCTGTTAATAACTCTTCTCAGTCGAATCGTTCATCATTCAATTCCCAAAATATGCAAGACATTGGTGCATCATCTTCTAAGATGACCAATGCTTCTAATAAGAGTCTTGAAGCTGCAGAAGACACAAGTGAAGAGCTACGGGCAGAAGCAAAGATGTGGGAGATGAATGCCAGAAAGCTAATGGGTGACTTGGAGATGTTGAAGACAGAATTCTCAGATCAATCCCGAAAGCTGGCAGGTCTGGAAATGGACCTTTCAGCAGCATGTGTAGAACGTGATAGTGTTAAAAAAGAAATTGAGCAGTTAACATTGTCATCAGGAGATATGATAGCGAGACAGAAAACTTTGGAAAATTCAATATCTCAAGGTGAATGCATTCCAGAAATTGAAAATGCTATAAAAGATGAATTAAAGTTTCAAAAAGAATCCACTGCCAACTTGTCTTTGCAACTAAAGAAGAGCCAAGAAGCAAATGTTGAGCTTGTTTCTGTTCTCCAGGAGCTGGAACAGACCATAGAACAGCAGAAACTTGAGATAGAAAACCTTTCATCATTACCCTCAAAACTCAGTACTCTCGAGAAATCTTTCCAGCTAAGCGAAGAAGGAAACAGGGTCTTTAAGCAACAAATAGAACAGTTAGAGGAATCAAAGAAAACCCTGCTGGCTAAGGTGCAAGAACTGGAAGAGGCATCGGAGGATACGATTCAAGACATTGAACATGCAAAGATTCCAAACAACGAAACACTTCCAGATATTGAAATGGAATATGAAAGCAAGTTATCTGCTAAAGAGGAAGAAATTTCAAGTTTGAAAGCAAGGTTGTTTGAATCTGTCCCAGAAACCTGTAATGGGGAGACTATGTCCAGAAATGTAGGTGACGCAGATCTTTTGAAACAAATCGAAGTACTGAAAGAGAAAGTTGAGGAACTTGAGATGGACTGTACTGAGCTGACAAATGAAAACCTTGAGCTTTTATTCAAGCTAAAAGAAGCAAAGACAGCTTCAAAAGATGGAGGTGCATCCGAAGAACTTTTGTCAAACATGCTCAAAGATCAATCTTTTTCTAGCTCTGAATCTGAAGTCAGCAGAAATTTATTTCGAATATTTCATTCAGAAGACATGCTCCCGGAGAAAAACGCTGAGAAGATTAGTAATGATAGTCATACTTCAATCCGAGAGCTCGAGACTTCCAAAGCACCACTAGTAGAAGTGAGAATCAATGATCTGAATAATCATCTAACTAATAAAACATCTGATATGGATAGCGATGAGGCTGACGCATCAAGTAAAGAAAAGGAGATTGGGGTTCTAAAGGAACTCCTGAGCAAGTTGAAAGCCAAGGTTTATCATCTTGAACAAGAGAAAATTCAACTAGAGGAACACATGGATGACAGGATAAAAGAAAGAACGCATGAAATGATGCTCCACATATCAGATATAGAACATGAAAATGGACAGCTGTCAATGCGTGTTTCTGTTTTAGAAGATGAAGTGAGAGATTTGACAAACGAACAAGAGTCCCAATTATCAGAGCTAGAGAATGATAGAAATCAAGCTGCAAGGCTCCGAGAGAAGATTATGGAGATGCAGTATGAGATGGATTCTTCCATAGAAGATTTGAAACAAAAACTAAAGGCGACACAATTTCATTGGTCAGAAGCACAAAAAGAATCTGAATATCTCAGAGGAGAAAATCAGCAGCTACAAATTACCATTGAAAATCTTGAAGACGAGTGCAATTCATTTGAGAAGCTAAATGGATATTTGAGGCAGCAAAAGTTGGAGTTAGAGGACAATTGCTCCCTTATGGGAGCCAGGTTGAGGGAATCAAGTGAAAGATTTTCTGATTGCTGTGGAAGAGTGGGATTCCTAGAAAAGAAATTTTCTCTAATGCTGGAAGATATTGCATTAAAAGAGAAGGATTTAACTTCAGATATGGATGGTATTTTGGATGAGAATAAAAAACATATGGAGCAGGGTCAAAACTTATTGAATGAGCTGCAAATGGAGAAGATGGTAGACATTCAGAACCTTAAACTAGAAATAGAGAATCTCAGCCTGAAACTTTCAGCAGCCTATGATGAAAAAGAGAGAATAGCTTCCAATGCTTTGCTTGAAGTATCTGAATTACGTGCTGAAAAAGACAAACTGGAATATGCTTTTGGAGAAGCTCAATCTAAAGTGATTTTGTTTAAGACTGAGGTCAATACGATGCAGACTCAATATGAACAAAAGTTGAAAGAGCAAACAACTGAGCTTGCTGATTTCAAAACTAAAATGGAAATGCAGATAGCCGAACATGAAAAATTGGCAAAACTGGTGGAGGACTACAAATCAAGAGAACTGAAATTCAAAAGCACTATAAATGCCGTTGAGTCAAAACTTACAGTCACTGAATATGAAAGACATAAATACCTGGATGAATCCGGAAATTTAAAGGTTCAGTTGCAGCAGACACGTCAATCTGAAAATGAGATAATGGCTCTCAAGAGTGAGCTCAACGCTTCCAATACTGAGAAAGAGCGACTGGAAGCCTCATTATGCTTGACATCTGAACTATGTGAAGATCTGAAGGCAGAGAATACATCATTGGAACGAAAGGTGTCAAGCTTGGAGACGGCTGCATCAGAATTGGAGGACTGCAAGAGAGCTAGAGCATCCATTGAAGAAAGGATTATGCAGTTGGAGAACGACTTGAAGGCAAGAGAAACAAGATGTGCTCATCATGATACTGAGCTCAATCACATCAAAAGAATAAATAGCCAGCTTCAACAGACCATACAACAACTTGAACAGGAAAAGGCTGAATTTCAGAGAAAAGCTCAGGCCTTTGAAGAAGAATTGAAACTGTTTAAGGAACAAAAGCGAAATCAAGTTTCGAAGTTAAACAGGAAAACTGTTCACGATGATCAGAAGGCTTCAAAAGTAAGTGTCTCTTTTTCATTAATTACATATCACTGTGAAGACACGACTGATAATTTTCTTTCTTTGATTTATCAGAATTCTATGGTTAAGAATACCAATCAAGTTCGCAGTAATAGGAAAAAGCCGTCATTAAAGAATGACAGAGAAATCCTGAAAGATCAACATGGCCCTTATTACAGCAGCAAACATCAGAATGAGGTGATATGTTTTGAATTTGTCTTATTGTATTTTACCTAATTTTCAAATGTTACAAAGTATATTTTCGTTTGTAGCTTCAATTGTGCTGACCCAAAGTAATAATATCAAATAATTGCAATCTCACTGGAAATTAAATGTTTCTGTTTCATATCTCCTTTTTGTTCATAGGTGGAAAGTGAACATGGACTTCTTGATGACAATGTTCATACGGTTGAATTAGAACCAATATCGAAGACTCAATTGCTTGCGACTGAACTAGAAAAGTCAGAAGAAGCCAAGAACATATATGAAGTTCAACTTAACAGGTCGGAGAAACACATTATGCATCCATTCTAGTAAAAACGAAAAGCTTTTAGCATGTTTGTATGATTCCTTATTCTGTTTCTGCTGTTTGTTTGGAGCTCTTCTATTTTTTATTTATTTTGAACTTTGCAGCAGCATCAACAATAATAAAAATAAACAAATGAACAAAAATGGTTATTTTAGTTGTTGACGGAATAAAGAGAAAAAAAAGTGAAGTAATTAAAAGTGGAAAAAAAGAAGAACAATGATGTATTGGTGTTCTCATTCTTCCCCTGATGTCCAAGACATGTCTGCCAAATAATGTCTTGTTTCTTGATAAAGGAGATCAAGCCTTGTATTTATAAAAATTCAACCCTAGGCATCTCAAATTATGAGCCTAGAAATTATGGCCTACATTGTTATGCACGTGGACCAAAATTTAGTGTCCTAAGCCTATTATAAATTGATCACAATATTAATAGGTCTAACTATCATCAAATAGATCATAACATTAGCCCATTTTAAGAGTACAATTCATTGTAAGCACAATAATATTAAAATAAAAAATAAAAATTTAACATCTGGTTTTCACTTGCTGGCGAAGCTTGAGTTTTATTCTCTCCAGAAGATAGGTACATTGTTCAAAGAAGTTGTTACTCTTCTTCTAACTGTTGGAAGCAAATTTTAAAACAGCAAGGTATATCCATATTATACTTTTGCTTTAGGTCGAACTATAAATCAGGATTGCTGGAATTTGAAACATAAGAAGGAAATAGCCTGTTTAAGTCATTTGTATTATGCCTTTGGTTTTAGGTCATGCCTTATTGTTCTATTAAGTCATTTGTGCAATAATATTCCTTGTATTATTATACTGCAGATTGTCACCTCAAGGCCGAAACAACCAGGCAGAAGGCCCAGTAAAATCAATGGCTGAAGAAGAACTAGTGACAAAAGAAAAGTTTGAACGTACAAAATCAATGCTAGAGGAAGAGTTAAGAGATATTCAGGATCGCTACTTCCACATGAGCCTTAAATATGCAGAGGTAGAATCTGAGCGTGAAGAACTTGTAATGAAGCTCAAGGTGGCTAAAAGCAAAAAAGGATGGCTCTCATAGAACTAGACCATCATTTTTTATGCTGACAATCTCAGGTTCCATCTATCACGAATTTGAAGTACCAAAGTTTTCAATCTGTTATAGAAGGTGCAGTATACATTGAAAAGAAATTCGGAAAGTAAAAAAGAAACCATAATGGTCATTGTAAATATCAGAAATTTTGAAGGTAGAAATTAACACACAAAGTGATATTGTGAATTGTCTTGCGGTCAATACTAGGACTTTTATGTACACTTTTCTTTGGTATCCCTCCATGAGTGGACCTATTACACAGTTTCAATTTTCAAACATTAAACTTTCATGTTTTGGAATTTTATAACTGATGCTATTATCAACAACAGTAAGATACAAAAGATACATGTCTCTTCCACAGTGCCAAGTGACCGTCCACTCTACACTAACAAAGGAGAACAAGCAAATGCGGGCCTGCATTGTCCTGATCTAAAGCACCTAATACGTTATAAACTACTCATATATGAAATAAAAAATACACAATTGTACCTCACAAAAAAAAAACACATAATTGTCGCAAAAGAAAAGAGAGATTTAAATTCATTAGCATCTTTGGAAGAACTAATCATTCAATCGATCACCTGAAATATCCTATGAACTAGGCAATTGCTAAGAGGGAAATATTGATCATTAGTGGGTCTTGCCAAACTAAATAGTTGAACTACAAGCCTCGAATACTGATCGTGAAAATAAACAAAAACTAATGGTACGTTTGTTTCCGCGCTTGACCACCGATTCACTGCATGTCCATGTCGAAGCTCAATAGCTTCCTATTGGCTGCGCATCTTGAGCTTTCTAATGTGAAAGCAATCACATGCTAACTGTGTCTTACATTCTAATTTCTATTCATCGACTTCCGTGGCAGATTTTTTCAGAGTGGACATGGACCATGGTATTTCTATATTATTTTTTTTTTTATAAATAATAATGATATAATGATAAATTATTAAAATCATAGCAATAAATTACTAAAATATCTCAAATCATTTTGTGAATCGATTTCGTCTATCTCCCTTTCTTCTCTAAATTATGTGCTCATATTGCTATATCTCTTTTCTTTTGGACTCTTCTTCTCAATGGCATCACTTAGAGTAGTATCTTGTTTTTTAATCCTCAGAATATCTAACTATGTTTCTTATATTTGTGAGGTTCTTACTCTTTTGTTCTTTTACTTAAAGTAATTTTTCTCTATTAATATTAAATAAAAAAATAAATAAATATTAATGATTCTTAACAACAATAATCTTCTTTTTATCTTTACCACAACGTAAAGAGATTATTCAATATTTCTTAATTCACAATCAATTCGTTGATATCATATTAAAATTATGTGATTGAGGAGATACATAGTGTAGACATTTATTAGAATTTAAACTGATAAACAAATATAATAAAATTAATACAATGAGTTATATATATAAATAAATTATTTAATATATAATGATAAACTAACTAATATCGAACACATGCTAAAAGTTGATATATGATATGTTACATGTTAAGAGTTGATATATGATATAGTGTGATACTATTTGTTACGTTGATTTCAAAGTTTTAGGAGAACAAATGACATAACTTTAATTCAATGTAAATGTCTATTTTCACATATTATATTTTTATTTTGTATCAATGTTATATTAAAATGCTTTGTTTCATTAATATATTTTTTTTAATTATTAATATTATTAAATAATTAAAATCAAACCAACTCCACTCTACTTCATTTTTCCACCTTACATTTTCTCTCCTTCTTCTTCTCCCTCGGCAACAACATCCATCTTCCCCGATTTTTATTTTATTTCTCTCTTCTTTTTTCTCCTTGCTTCTTTTCACTCCATAACACCAATTGCACACCTAAACCATCAACTCTTATAATGAATTTAACATCCCCAAGAACATAATTTCTCATACTCCTACAAATACTTTTGGTTATAATTTTTTGGGGTTAGGATTAGTGAGTCAATGAAGGAGAAGAGTAACCATTTTTTGAAAGGTGTTCATTGAGACTCTTTGAGGTAAATACACAACTCTAGTGCTAGTATGAATCTATAGAAAAACATGTAGTTTTATTTAAACATCTTATGTTTGTGTTTAAAGTAGATTTAAAGGATTTTTATAATTTCCTAGAATTAGCTAAATAGAATAATTTTTCTAAAATCTTGAGAATATTTTTATAATCAGATTTGTTAGGTGATGTCTTGTCTACTACTCTGAAAGTTCTTGGAGAACATACTTAGTCGATTCTCCATAGTTGTGAGTAGACAACGATCTTTGTCATGTTTTTTTTTTTTGGGCTATAATTATTATTTTACTCGTTTTCTATGTTAAAGTATTTATTTAAAAAATTGGGGAATACAACCTTTGAATTTTTTCTCAATTTTATTCTTTACTTATTTTCATGGTCTTTATTATATAATATGTTTGTAGTTTGATTTATTAATGAGTTATAAAATATTTAAATATCAAATTGATGTATCGTTGAATATTTTTCATGAGTTACGATAAAATGACAGATTATTTTTAAATATGTGTTTTGAAAATTGTTATAATTATAAAATCGTTAATGGTGGTAGGTGCACCTAGTTACCTCATTTTGATTAGGGAGAGTTACTCGTTAGATGAAGCTGTTTCTATGAGAAATGCCATTTGTAGGAGGAGAGGACTAGTTTGATTTATTAATGAGTTATAAAATATTTAAATATCAAATTGATGTATCGTTGAATATTTTTCATGAGTTACGATAAAATGACAGATTATTTTTAAATATGTGTTTTGAAAATTGTTATAATTATAAAATCGTTAACGGTGGTAGGTGCACCTAGTTACCTCATTTTGATTAGGGAGAGTTACTCGTTAGATGAAGCTGTTTCTATGAGAAATGCCATTTGTAGGAGGAGAGGACTATCAACGATATAAGCTCCCTAATTGATGTGTGATGATGTGTTGCGAGATTGAGAGGAGAAGACTATCCGTTAGATGGAGTCACCCCTAAGGGAAATGACACTCTTAGGAGGGAATGACTATCAATGAGATGAAATTGCCTCTTGGTTCTCAAGAATTTATATTTTTTTACTTGTTTGATTTCATATGGTATTTTTACGGTGGCACATTTTGATTTCACTTCTTTCTGAATTTGATTTTTAATATTTTTACCTGAATGACTAAATTATAAGTTTAATAATTTTATCATTTGTATATTTTATTTGAAAATTATCTATATTTCAGGTAGTATGGTTTAACATAATTTTCACAAGATTGTAAAACAATTATTCGTGTTTTTTTTTTGTGTGTTTCCCTTCTAGTTAGTGGTGGTGGTTGTTGTCTCCTTACGAAGACTTTGTGACTTACTCCTTTATGTTGTATATTTTTCTCTTCAGATTCACAGGCAGCTGAGTAACAAGTTGTTAGTAGATTCAAGTCTCGATTAATTTTTTTTAGGTCTCTTTGATCGAGGATCCTTTTTGTAAAGTTTGTTTAGTCGTGATGTATTTTACAACTATTTTGAGTGTAGAAAGTCTTTTTTGAAAAATGTATTGAATATTTAGTTTATGCTCTTTGGAACCTGACTGAGTTGAAAGTTCAAACAAGAATTTTATAAATTTGGAAACGTTGAAATTACAGAGGATACTATGTCGAAATTTTGAGAAAAATTATATATATTTTTCGAAATGGCTATTGAGAGTATATAGTTGCTTATTTGTTAAATTAGTTGGTAGACTTGTTAAACTATGAGTACATCTTATGCACCGATCACAATGTTTAGTTTTAGGGTAATGACATTTGGATTTCTCATCTCATGAAAAAATCTAACTACCTCACAAAAGTCTAAAATAAGAGAAAAAAATATTATATATAATCTTAAAGTGTTCTTAATCTATGTAAATCGAAAACAAAATTAAAGCCATATTGTGTGTGTGATAATGGATAATGCCTCACTTGAACAAAAGATAAAATTTTATTATGTGCAATTACCATCTACCATTGACAACATTGGTGGCTGTCTAGAACTCCATTTCCTATATATTCTTTGCTTTCAAATTTTCCTATATATCGAATAGCAACATGCAAAAGTATCATTCCATTTAATTTGGAATCAAATAATATTCTGTTTTTTTTTAATATAAAAGTAATATTGTTTTTTGTTGTTAAATTAAAGTATCCACTAATCAATCTACTTACCCAGGAAAGAACTTTCCCCTCTATAAATTTTTTTTCCCCCCAATTCGTACTTTTACTTTTCCTCTGTGTAGTTCCTATTGAAATTAGAAAGTCTACAATATTTGAAAGAGAATAATAGTATAAAAGGACATTGTAAAAAAAACAACTTTAAATATATTGAATTATATACATTTTATCAATTTGTATCGTATCATGATTATAATATTATCTCTTTAACTACTTTTACAAATATTGCATTGTGAGATATATTGAATATATCTTTATATTTTTTATATAATAAATATTTAAAATACTTTTTACACTTTCAGTTTCAGTCAATAGAAATATAATTCAATGGTTCTATGATATCTTTTCATAATATCTCTATTTATAATATTTATGATATACTTTGTTATTTTTAGTAAATTTTAATAAAATATTATATTTATTCTTCATTTTTAATATTATAAAATTTATTTAATGAAATTATAGTTTTAACTATTTATCTTATTTAATTAGAACACTTAATTATTTATCTTTTTTTCATATAAGTCTTTTACTTTTAAAATATCTTTTCCGTTTTTATTTAGGTTTTTTACGCCTTAAAAAGAACTTTGATGTATCCTCAATATACCAAGGTGACAAATCCACATAGGTTATTTTGACAATAGGGATTTTTGTTATTCATTTTATTTTTTTTAATAATTTTTTCACCAAAAAACAAAACCCCAAATTAAATTTTTTTGAAGTATAATTTTGGTTCCGGTGGTTATCTGCAATCGATAAATTTTTTATGGGTTTTTGTAAATTTGGCTTCTTTTTCTTTAATATGCATCAGTAAAATTTGTAATTTGGTTTTTATGAGTATGATAAATTTAGGATTTATTTTTGAATTTGAAATTTTTTATTTTTTTATTTTTCTTGGTTTTAGGAATAAGATGTTGAGATGATGATGAAGAAGATATTGGGGATCTTTTTATTGAGTTTTGAGATTTGATTTTTTTCTTGAATTTAATATGAAGTTATCTTGAGAATATTATGATGAGTTTTTGAACTTTACTTTTTATTAAAAATAAAATTAATAAAAAAATTATAAAAAAAATGCTGCTGTGCTATCGTGGATGATGACATTGTTGAAATGGTTTGTCACCTTAACTTTTTTAATAAAAAAATAATAATCTGTGCATATTTTAAAAATAAATAATTGATTTAGAAAAAAAAGTATAAAGAACCAAAATGTTATTGACTAAATAAGATAAACTACCATAAATTTAATTGTCAATTTATTTTTTCTTACTAAAAACAGTAAAAATCCACCTTTTGACCATTGAGAGGTACATGTTAACACAGCTAAGCATTTTTTTTTACTTTAAAAGTTGCTAAGTGTTAACAAAATAAATATACATAGCTAACCATTTTGTTTTACTTTTAAAAACACCATTGTTTTGACAGTGTTGTTAATTGTTATATATATTCTAATGTTGAACATATTCATTATAAAATTGTAAATTATAATATTAAAGTAAATAGGAGGAAAAAAACCAAGTGATAAGATAAGATTATTAACTATGAATTAAGAGAGTCATAAGTATTGTTGTCGAACCCAGTCCATATATTATTGGTTTTCTTTATTTTTGATCCAAGAATAGATTTGGACTTTTGGTCGAAGTGTAAGACATTGGCTCTTCAATGGTGAAAGTGGTTGAAGTTCTTCGGAGGGTGTATCTATATACACACTATGACAGTTAAAGTAATTAAGTTTTAAAGTGAGAGGTAATTAAGTTAAAATAATCTACATTAAATTAAAAATTAAAAAATATTATATTTAATGTAGTTGACTAGATCTGTCAAAACAAATAACATCTTTCTAATATTTAGTAGATATAATAGTAACACAATTTTAATTTATTAACAACTTTTTCATATTTTTAGTCTGATCTACTAAATAAAAAAATGATACAAATAATAATTAATAATAATAAAAATAAAATATTGTTAATTTAATAAACAAAATAATAATAAAATATTTTAAAAAATCAAAATACATTTAATAAAAAAAAATACAAGTTAATGTGGTTGAGTAAATCTGACAAAACAAGGAACGTGTCACTCCTATCTTGCGTATGCTAGCAACTTAATTCTACTTTATTAACAACTTTTTTCTATTTTTTCTCTAGATTAGATAAATAAAAGATAATAATAATAATAATAATAATAATAATAATAATAAAGTAAAAATAAGAGTAAAAATTAATCCTATTTTCTCATATCAACTTAATTCTATTTTTATTATTATTTATTTATTAGATCAAAGTCAAAATAGAAGAGAGTTGTCAATAAAATAAAATTATTTGATTTTTTATTTATTTGATTTTATTAATAAAATAAACTTAGTAGATGGTCGCATTAGCAATTAAATTTTAATTATTTACTTGATCGCGTCCCAGAGATACAATCTCACGCCAAAAAGGGATATATTGATATAAAAAAATCCTATTTTCTATCATATTTTCAATTTCATAAAGAAAGAAAAAACTTAAAATTATATTTAGAGAAAAATCAATTTAAAATTATAGACTAGTGAACACTACTAAATGATATATAAAAAGTTGATGTATATAATTAAAAATTAAAATAAGATATATCAATTTTTTAAATACTCCTTTTATTTATATTTAATTTTAAAGTAGTATATTTTATTAAAATCATGTTTGAGAGAGATATAAACCATTCTAATAATTACTTTCAAACACACACAAAGAGACATCTTCAAGCTCATAAGCCTTCTTTTGTATCTCCCTTCTTTACTTAAAAAAGAGTGCAATATTGTGTGGAAGATAAATGTTAGCAATACATTTTTTTTACCACACATTTATTAATGGATGAAAAATATTAAATTTTAAAATTTAAAAGAATTGAATATATAATTATTTCAAATATATATTCCTATTTTTAGGTTTTTAATAAGTCATCGAATCACTTTTTAACATTTCCTGATATACTCTCTCCATAACAAAATATAAACAATAAACAATCAATAAAATTAATATATTTAATCAAAATTTAAATACATCAACTTTTTTGTTGATCTTATTTTGCTTATACATTGTTACAAAGTAGTGAAATATATATGATAGAAGGAAATAATTTTATATTATGAAAAAGGAAAATTTTTGTAATATTATTTTAATTTTATCTTATTAAAATTTAAAGGTTAATACAGTCTAATAAATGTATTTCAAAACCAATTTGTTTCATAATAAAAATCACTTGTTTTTTATTTATACGAGAATAATTTCTTAACCCAGACATGTATGGTTACAAACACAAACAATTTGTGTTTAAGCCAGCACAAAATAAAAAATAAAATATTATTATATCAATAATAATAATATTAATTTAATAATTTCTTTTATCATTTGTACGTTTTCCTAAACACAAATAATTTATGCTTGTGACCAATAGACCATGCAAGTCTTGCTTGTCTTTCTCCACCCTAAATGAACAATTTGTATAAAGATTTGCCTCAAAGTGTCCTTCAAAGATTAAAATCATTTTGATCAGAAGGCAAACTTTTGGCAAGCAAATAGACTGCAAAATTTTAATCTAAAAGGGGGCAAGACAAATTATGATCGATGATTATGCTGTTGTTGTGGACAAAGATTGTGAAAATGTCACTCATATATATTATTATAATATATATAATAATAAAATAGAAAAAGCTATGTAAAAGTTTGACACCGAACGGCTGAAAACTTAAAGCCAAATAATGCTTTCAAGGTAAAATATTGAGTGGCGTCTGCCGAGCACACAAACAAACTAAGCACTTAAATAAACTCTATTCTTTTTTGTTTTTTACATAAAAACAAACTCTATTCATATTAAAATAAAAATAATATAATTAAACTTAACAATTAAAAAATTAAAAAAACACTTTAAAAATACATATAAAAATTATAGAAATTAATAAAAAAAATAAACAAATCAAAAACTTAATACTAACAATCTAATTAAGGTATTTTAATGGTCAATAATAATGTGAGATTTGTAGTCTTTAATATCATTCATCTTTAGAAAAAAAAAATATTTTTTTGTGTTCGTTTATATCGACTATAAGTGATCTTTGACATAATCAATCTAAACACGTATTGACAAGTTATTTGAGTGTTAGATTTGGTGGTACCCTCAATAAACCCCTTACTCAAAATCTGTTATTCACAAAATGAGTCATTTGTCTCTGTGAACACTGTCACAAGATCGAAAAGCAAAAAATGTCACACAATGATGACAAATAAATCAACAGTGCATTCAAACGACGAAATCATAAATAGATAAAATACAGAAAAAAAAATGTGAAAAATCACTTATTTAAAAAAATGAGATAATAAAATAACTTGGAAGGTGATTTCATAAAAAAAAAATGATCTTAAATCACCCTCTAACAGGTAAAAGGGAAATAGAACTAAGATTGTTTTTAAGTAGGGAGACAACCTTGGGCCAATTGACTTAAAGAAAGATAAACATAAATTTCTTTGGACAAATTATTCAATATATATTACTTTGTTTGGATAAAAAATTTGGAGAATTTTTAAATGAAATGGATTTTATGATGTATCTTGTCAAAGAATTTGAAATATATGAACAAAGAATTTGAAATATCTTCTTTATCTTATAAAATATGAATCACAAAATAGTTCATATAATTTTTTTTACATTTACAATTTTGTCTTTATATATTTCAAAATTTACACATTAATTCGTATATTTTTCAAGTTTTAAAAAGTTAGTCCTTGAAAATTTATAAAATAGTCTTTTAATTTATCTAAAATTTTAGGTTTTTTCCAAATTTTTATTTATTTTTTCCTTCGAAACTTTTGAAATTTTCTAAAAATAGATTGACTTTAAATAAACGATTGTTCCTCAATCTAGTGAAGGGATCTTCTCTTGTCTAACAACATTGGAACTCTGAATTCGGACATGTCTGTGCACAATATCAATTATGTATTCGGAAATGGCCAAAGTGTTATGTTTTGGAGAGAAAAATGGTTAGCTCAATCATTTTCACTAGAGGTGTTGCCACAAGTTTAAGATAAGTGTATTCGGTTGGAGACTTATGCATAAAAGAGGTATAATCATATATATATTTATGCTTTATCTTGTGTTTTATGTTTTAGCAATGTGGAAACTTTGGGTCATTGTGTGTTTGGTTGTCCAAAATCGACTATTATTTGGAAAGTGGTATGCACTTGGTTAGGCATTGAATTAAGTGAAAATTTAGCAGGGGTTATGCACTTGAATTATTTGTACGCTACTTGTAAAAAACAGTTTAATTAAGAGCATGTTTTGATTTTGAGTTGGGCAATATTATAGAAGCTAGGATTTCTAGATTCAAGTGAACATGAGTTTCCACCTTTGTTTTCCAAATTTCCAAACAATATTAAAAGTTTATTAAATAAACGCTTATGTATAAATTGTTTTATAATCTAAAATAAAATAATGTTAAATTATCTTCATATAAATCTGTTTATTTTTATCTTTTTACGTGGGTAAATTGTTTTATTAAATTGTTAATAAATTATAGTAAAAGTTTATAAACATGAGCTATTTATATACTCTCTCAAACACACGAGAATATACATCAATAGATAGGTTCAAATAAATTATGATATCAAAACTACATTAAGGATAATTTACGTAAAAATCTTATTAAAAAAATACCGATAGAAAAAGTTTAGTGAAAAAAAATTACAATATCATTTATTTAAAAAAAATTCTTATTAAAAAAGCTTACGAAAATAATATAATGGAGTAAAACTATGGTGAAGAAAATATAATGCATAACATTTTTATATATATATATATATATATATAAACAATCATATTTGAGACAACATATTTCAACTTCTAACAGTTAAATGAGAGAAATTTAAAGAATCTGTAATGTCTAACCAAAACCGACACATGTCAATATTGTTAAGTTGAATATTTTATTTCAAATTTGAATTTGAGTTCTTATAAGTATATGAATTTTTTTTTATCATTTCATCTTAAAAAGACCTCACACACATTTTTATATTTAATATACCCATTTCAGAAAGAAAAAAATAATAATTTAAAAACCTTAAAATACCGCGGATAAATTTGTCTATAACTTTTGTTACCCCTTCTGAAATTGAGGGAGCATTGAGCAGTGACCGTTGGATGACAAGAATGATGACAACTATAAATAAAAACAACAAGTGTAAGCAAAAAAGTAGTAGACACGTGATGGGGAAATTCACAAAGGTATTTGTCATTTGTTGAACAAAATAGGTAGCAAGAGTATATCCTTTGGAAGATGCTAATTTAGGAACCTCTATTTCACTCTTTATCACTTTAACTTATGTACCCTTTAATCAAAAAGTCACTACTTAAGTCATCATTCCTTTCTATTGCTATTAAGACCAACAAAGCATATGCTATAACACCCAAACAAACCCACCATTTCAAACCCTCTTTCAATTGCATTCCATCACAAATATGTAACAAGTTTTTCTTTTCTACCCCTCTGCCCCATTTCTTCAAAATTTTGGCAGTTGGGTAGTGGAGAATTATGTGTATGGTTTGTAATGGTTAATTTCTATGCTCCTTTTCTTTCAAGCTTAAACAATATGTTATAAGATTGCTGGGAAATTAACTTTCTTTTGTAGATGGGAATTTCTCTTGGAAAGGGCAACTTCAATCCTTTGGCATTTTTCAATTCCTTCGAATTTGTGTTTGGATCCTCTACAACTGTTGTATGGTATATATACTAACGGTAGTTGATCTATGTCATTTGTCTTAATTCACTTTTGTGATTTGGGTTCTTTGATGAAGAGCTTTCATAATGGCAACACTACTATTATGTAATAATATGTATTGTACTCTCTTCTTTTCTTATATTTTCCTTTTTTTTGTTGTTGTTGTGATGTTATTTAATTTTAAGGTGCATGCTATGTTTGTATGAAATGCCTACTAATACTATGGTAGGTATCAAATAAATGTATGTTTATATATGCTAATGATCAAAAAGTATTGTTGTTATTCTAAACCCCTTACTCTTAATTATCATGTTATTTTTTTTGGTGTTTATGCATCTTTCATAACTACTCACTCTATAGTATCAAAGAATTGGATTTTCAACGGCCACCGTGGAAGCATGGTAGGTAGACAGAGTGGCTAAGGCTATCCCAAAGTTTCAAATATTTTAAAAAAAAATTATAAAATTATTAAAAATAAATACTAATTAAAAAATTATACTATATCTTTTAACTTAAATTTTAATTGTATATATTATGAGTTTGACCTAAAGATATAAAAATTAAATTAATGATATGATAAGCTCAACAACAACAAAAATCAAAATTAATTAAATTGATTTTTTGCGTTTGAGTTTAATAAACTATCAAATAAACTTAATTTTTATTAATTTAAATATAATTTTACTTAATTTAAAATCAACTCCGATAGATGAATAAAATCATTAAACAATATTATCTTAAATATATAGTGTATTTAAGAATTTTTTAATCATTTACATATTATTTTTTTCATGGTAATTTATATACTTGTGCCGTTAAAAAAAATTTATCTAAATGTTTTAATAATGTCATTTTTCATTAAATTGAACCAAATCACCACGTTATTTATTAATTTCAGTTTAGTTTTGTGATAATAATCGTAAAAACTCAATCAAATTAACTTTTTTTTTTTTTTTTAGATTTCTTTCTCTCAAAACATAAGAACCAAATCAATATGTTATATCCATACTTAAACAACTTTTCAGTTCAATTCTTCTTTCTTTTGCAGTCGTGTTTATAAAAACAATTTGTATTTATATTAAAAAATTACAACCTAAAATTCTAATATATAACTTATCAATTAAAATTTTTAAAAATTATAACATCCAAAATATTTATTCAAAATCCGCCAATGTGACCAGTGCATTGGCGTGCAAAACCATTAAATTGAAGAGGGAGAAATAATATGCATTCTGGAGTCTCACATTTAATGGGTGTTTGAATGAGTGAAATAGTGTAACCGCTAGCATCACATTCTATAAATTAAAGGTGTCCACTCCACTATCTGTTGTAACCTCTTAGGAAACAGCTAGGATCTTCCTTTCATCCTCATTCATCTTTTAGTGCTTCATCTTTCTAACTTTCTCCTCTTCATGTTTCTTTTTTATCTTTTATATATCTTCAAAAAATGTAACCATAAACTTAAATGATTAATGCATTTTGATGGAAGACGAATTAAATTCATAATCAATTCACATAAGTCAATTCTTGTGACAATTGCAAATTTCTGCCGTAGTTAATTATTGGCTCATACTAAACATAAATTATATGTATTTCATTAATCATTTAGTTCATCATAAGGGAAAGTGGTCCCAAGTAGTTTCAGTGTCTTTTGCAGTTGCTTCCAAAATATGAATTAATTTCTAAACTAAAAACTCGAGATTAACGTGTGTTTCTGAAGCAATTTTAAATGTCTAAATACTTTGTGACTATGTTTTGAGATGCTTACATGAAAAAATAAGTAGTTATAATTCCCTTAAGTTTATTGTTTGTTAGTTTTTTTTTTTT
>JBBPBR010000005.1:19899213-19922475 GCA_037974775.1 Cicer pinnatifidum
ATTTTTTTTTTTTTTTTTCTTTTCAATAGTTTGAACATTGTTTCATTTATTTTTTTACTCTTGTATTTCAAATCAGTTATAATATTTAACCCTTTAAAACTATTTGTTAATTTTGTTGCCGAATCTTATGTGGTGTACATACGTTATTTTAGTGTCCAAAAAATAGATAGAAAATATTTTGCAATTTTTCAAATTTATACATTTCACTTTTTTCTTCGGCATTATTGTAGTGGTTGATGTTTTGGATTTAGTTTACAGGTTTTTGTTCATGATAAATTTTTTGTTTTTGTTGTAGAAACTCAAATGAAATTATAGTTATAGTTCTAACATTTAGTGTCGATCATATATTATAATATCACCTATATTTTTCAGTTTTTATTTTGATTTTTTATTTATGTTTCAAATCATTATTAATGTTACATAGGGATTAATGTTAGTTTATGAAATGAAGAACAAACAAGAAGGACGATTGCTTTTTTGAATCACCCATGTCTCCTTTATTTTATTTTAATTAGCTTAGTATCAAAAACCACTATGATTGATTTTGGAACTTTTATTGAGATTAAAGGTTATTTTATAAAAAAGGTAAATTGTTGAGTATCTTTGAGTTTTGTTGTGTATTGAAATAGAAAGACAAAATCAATTCAAAATTTGAATTTAATTTAAAATAATTAAATATTAAAAACTAATATGATATTAAATTTTTTGTAAATAATAAAATTATATTAAAAAAGAGTATATGAGATATTCAAATCCAATTTCATAGAAAATTTCCAAGTTGGATGGAACTACATCCAAATTTTATTTGACCGACGGAAATTTTAGTTACCAGAAATTTGCAGTGGTTCCAACTATCTACGACGGTTGATTATAACCAAAAAACATGCATTTATTTTTTTATTTATGCAAATTCAATTTAGCGCGTTTCCATATTATAATTATTTTTATTACTATTATTATTATTATTATTATTAAGCTTAATTGTATTTTTGGTCCCCTTATTATAGGTGAAAATTGAAAGTAATCCTCCTATTTTGTTTGTCTTCCGTTTTAGTCCCCAAACAAAATTTGATGTCAAATAATGATGAGTTGTCATTTTTCAATGACGTGTCAATAAAAAGGTGACGTGACATATACTTACGTAGAATAAACTCATTATTATATTATTTTTGATTAAAAAATATAATTTATAATTTTAAAAATTATTTTTATAATTGTGGCAATATTTTTAAAAATACAATTTAATTGTCAACAACACTACATCACTTCCCAGCCATCGCCCTCAGCAACAGATTTATTAGTCTTATTCACTGCTTCACTCTCTCCAATCTAAGAACCCTGTTCCAATCTCAAAGTAGAGCTTATCAATTCCACAACCCGCATATCTGCAGGCACCTTATCACCAACCTTAAGCTCCACAATATCACCAGGGACAAGATCCTTAGCCGGGCAAAGTAGGGATTGACCATCGTGCTTCTCCAATTCATTGGAACTGTAGATCTTACGCCGATTCTCAACCTCGTCATGACTCAACCCTGATTTGACACTAACCTTGAAGTGTTCTTCGCATTCACGCACATCCTTCGACCACGCTTTGAAGATTTCATAGTCCGAATTTCACGGTCTACGATTTGGGGCTTTTGGTGAATTGGGGCTGTTTTTTATTTAGGGTTCAAGTTAGTTCTTATGATTCTGAATCTCATTTTCCTTCATGCTGCTGATGTTTTTCATTTTCTTTTAATTTAATTTTAACAATTAAATTATATTTTTAAAAATATTGTCACAATTATAAAAATAATTTTTAAAATTATAAATTATATTTTTTAAATAGAAATAATATAATAATAAGTTTATTCCACGTAAGCGTATGCCACATCACCTTTTTTTTATTGACACGTCATTAAAAAAATGACAACTCATCATGATTTGACCTCAAATTCTGTTTGGGGACTAAAACTGAAGACAAACAAAATAGGGGAACTACTTTCAATTTTCACCAATAATAGGAGCACCAAAAGTGGAATTAAGCCTTATTATTATTTATCGATACAAACAAAAAAATTTAAAAGTAAAGAGAAAAGACAAATTTAAGGAACATTTTTGTTACTTCTCACTCATGCTCACGATAAAAAGAAAATAAAACATGCTCACGATAAAAAGAAAATAAAAACATAAGGTAATATAAAGAATTATCATATTCACATCGACTTGAGTAATATTACGCCATTCAATAATAGTTATAATCCTAATTTTAAAGGTTTGAGAATAAATTAGTATTGATTGCTTCAAATTGAACTAACGATGTAAGTAATTTAGAATAATTGAGAGACTAAAATGCTGAGATAAGATTTCATTAACCCCTTTCTCAAATATTTTAATGATTAAGTATATATTTATTTCATGTAACACATCAATAACATCATCATTAATCAAACATTGTTAATTTCTTAATGAGATGAGAGTTAAACTCTCTATCTTAAACATTGATTCATTAAATGTTTAACAACGGTTGTAGCATTAATTAGATGAAAGTTCAACCCTTTTTCTTAAAAACATTGATTCCTTAATGTTTAACAACAACAGTAGCATTAATTACTGATCATTTTTTATTATTGAACTTAATTTTATTCCTAAAATTCATATTCAAATACATTATTTATCCTAAATCAAGATTCAAATAATATTTTTCAATAAAACTTCAAATCAAAAATGAAGTTATAACAAACATGAAAAACAAAGATAAATCATTGAGATTGATGAGTAACTAGAATAAATATATAAAAATCAAAAGAGATACATGAGGGTGTGATTAATTAGCTAGCTGCTCATAGAAACTATAAAAATGTGATAAAATGTGATCAAAAGGGCAGAAAGTATTTAATTATGCCTTAAGATGAGTTTGTCCCTCAAAAGCTCTTCATTGGTTCGTGTCTAGATGCTGAAAAATGACAGATCCCCTTTTGCTTCTCCAATTTTTCCTATTATATCACAACCAAAGATGTGAATAAGTGACAAACTCGGATAGCCAGTTATGAATGACTTACCAAGTCCAACATTTCTTCATGCTGAAGGAATTTGAGTTTCTTAGAATCGTCTAAATTAATGTTATACTTTGCTTATCCAATCTATTTTGCAAAATTCTTGTGCTTTTGTCTTGAATTCGCTAAGCTATCTTATGTTGGCTAAGCGAATTTTGTTCTGTTTTGACATTTAAGCTTTTTTCCCTCCATTTTTTTACATGAACAAAATAAATGATTAGATAAATTTTTCAATATTTTATCATGAAATAATCACAACTACACAACTGTGATAAAAATTGCAAGTTAAATTAACATATTCGTTACATTTTTTTTTCCTCTATTTTCATTGTCCAATCTCTAACTGTGTTGTTTTATTGCATCAGCATGTGTTATGTTATATTTGATTTATTTGAAACAAGCAACAATTTTTCCTTTTACTTGAAATTGAAAAGTCCATGTTAATCGTCTCTTCAATACATACATTTGTCATTGATGCGGCGAACTACGATTTGTCATTCGATACATTCTAACGGGTTCAATGCTTCATACATCAGTTGGAATATTTTCAATCGAAATTACTCCTTGCCCTTGATACAAACCAACCTTAAGATAAAGTTTTTATCTAAGCCAAAATTGTTAGATTTTTTTTTTGTTTTTGAAAAAGCCAAATTAAAAGTATATATTCACAAAATAAATATTCAAAGCACATTTCGTACCAAGAATACTAGAAACATTTTCAGTAAAATGCTAGAACACTACAAATGAGTTTATTATACAACTCAATGATAGTAATCAAAGAAACCAAGAGGATAATTTACATAACGAGCCCGATACATTCTAATGGATATTGTCACCAAATATTGAAGATAAAAAAACTTTTAATAGATAAAATTATCTTTCGTTGTTATCCTACTATGCAATTCAAATTGTATCAAGGTAGTTTTTTGAGCTCTAACATTGACCCAAATTTTCTCACCCAAGACTAAAGTATCATCAACAAATTGCGAGATAACATGTCAGCACCGACTTAATAAGGTATCTTAAACCCCTATCTCATGTTAAAGTTCCTCAATCGGGCTACCACTCTCTAAAACTGAAGATGTAGTTGTGGACATACATTCTTTGATACATTTCCTCTATTTAGTTGGGAATTTCAATTTCTTCATAACTTCCTCCAAATAACTTAATTGCATCGTAGTTCTACTGCATTGTAGAAAACAGCTGATGAGTCTTCATCATATGCATATTTTTCATTATTTTTAATCTTATTTATTTTTAATCATAGTTAATTTAAGGAGTAATTTGATATATTTTGTTGATTTTATTTGTTTAACTTAATGAAATGTTTATGTTCTTATTTCTTTGATTAAGTAGAGATTTTTCGTAATTTTGTGTTATTTCTTTGTTTTAGTGTAGTGCTGAATTTTGGTGATAAATCAACATGACTTAAGTGGAGTATTCTAGCTATATCTGGAGTTGTAGATGTCCAATTAGAGTCAACTCAAATGCAAATGAAAGCTTAGGTCCATAGCTACAATTTTTATGAAGACAACATAGCCAAATTCGAACTCCACATAGGAGAACAATATAGTATACGTCAGACATAGGAGGTTTTGCGCATAAAGCGTGAAACATGTGTCTTGGGCGCATTTCTTCCTGTACAATGTATCTATTTTACGCTGCAATGCGCCTGAAGCGTGTGACGCACATAATTTAATCTGTCACGTTTAGAGCTGTCAATTTGACAAACCCTCTAATTATTGACTCTGGTCCACATATTAGAGGGGTCAAAAAATGTTATAATTTAAAAGGCCTTAAAAAAAAAAAACCTCCTAAAATATTGTGGGCTTAGTGGACCTATAACCCACATTTTCAACAAAAAAATTGATTTTTTTTAAAAAACAATTATGACAATTTTTTTTTCGATAAAAAATGATATACATTTTTTTTAATTTCTTTTTATTCGAGAAAAAAAATTGATTTTTTTTTTTATTTTTCTCACAATATTTTTGGAATAAAATAAATTTCAAAATTTTTTCAAAAAAAATATCTCAACATTAACAAAATATTGGTCTATAAGCTCCCTCCCTTAAGCGCCACGAAATAATGGACCAGGACTTTAAAAAAATTATTTTGTTAGGGCCTAATATTAAGGGCTTAATAAAAAAAAAAGTTTAAGGAGACCTTGGAATTGGGGACTTTAGTCACGTTGTTAGAGTGTGTCCCTTCAATTTAATTTAGTACATGTTAAATTTTTAAATAATATCAACCTCAATTATTTAATCCAAACATAATAACAATTTATAGTTAGAGGTCTAAGATAGAGGCTTATTTTCTCAAATCAACTTTAATTATATGTCTAATATTAACTTCCAAAAGGAAAAAAAAAAATACATCCGTATACCCAAAAAAATATATTAATTTAAATAAGGCTAACAATACACTTTTTAACATATATTTTTTAATGCAGTTTATTTGATTGGTTAAAATCTACATGAATTCAACTAAATTTATATTAACTCGTATGATTTAGTCGTGAGATTGATATGAATTCCAACAAATCAAAGAGTGTGTGTTAGGTAATGTGTTGTTAGCACTCCTCAACAAACTTACAGCAAAATTACATTAGTATACCACTACGTCAATAAAAAAAGTGCTTAGACAACAATTTTTTATGCTTTTAATAACAATAGCACTTTTAAGTGCTTTCTTTAAACATTTTTATAGGTTCAGACAACATTGTTTATCACTAAAAAGGATTGGTATTGACCTATCTAAGGGAGAAATTTACATTGTTGAAGACTGTTTTGAGGTATAAGGGAGAATAGGTAGTCTAAGTGGCAACAAAAGAAGGATACTTCAAAGAATACTCAACAATTGAAGGTTAAGATGCCTCCTAATAAAGGAAAGCAACCCCATAGCTCATTCCCTTCAGCCAATAGATGCAAGGGATTGTCTTAGGTATGGAAGGACCCATCAAGGAGAATACATGTATGGGAAGAATGCATATTATTGGCACATGCAGATAGGGATTTTTACTCATGATTCCCCACCCAGGAAATTAAAGGGGCTATCTGACTCAAATACTCTTCTATTGGAAAATTCTATACTCTTATGCTAAGAAGGTTAAGGGAAATCATGATTTTATTATGTATAAGTGTTTTCAAAACAATGAACCATTTCTCATTTTGTTTTATTGGAGTGTTTCCCACTCTTTTATTTCTATTGAGTGTGTCTTAAATTAACCGAACTAATTCCTCATATGGTCGTTTCTATAATAGCTAAGAGTCATGTAGAAACTTTTTTTGTATGTGTTGGTTGTCGTATTTATGTATCGGATATAGTTTATCCAATTTATATATTTTATCTTCCTTTGAAAGAAATTGATGTCATCCTAAAGATGAATTGGCTTTCAACCAATCACACACTTCTAGATTGTGAAGAAAAGATTTTCTATTTTTGTCATATCCAATTGATATGTTTTATCTTCCTTTGAAAGGAATGGATGTCATCATATGGAAGAATTGGCTTTCAATCAATCATATACTTCTTCTATATTGTGAAGAAAATATTTGTATTTTTGTCATGCAACTCCAAGCAGAAATGAAGCCAATTCCATTCTTTTTCCTAGTGTTTCTCACCTTTTACAATGCCTTAGTAGTGGCGGGTCAATGTTTCCTATTAATGTCATCTTAAAATTTCGGACCCAAGACTAATGTCACCGCAATTCCAATTGTGAATGAGTTAGTGGATATTTTTCCTGAGAACGTAATGTCCTTACATTTAGAGAAAGATAAATTTTTCCATATACTTGATTTTCAACGCTAAACCAATATATGTTGCTCCTTATAGGGTGTCACCTCTAGAGCTAAAGGAACTTAAGGACCAATAAGAGGACCTCATAACATAGGGATTCATTAAACCAAGCATCTCTCCATAGGGTGATCCAATTTTGTTAGTAAAAAAGAAAGATATAAGGGAATGAGACTTTGCATAAATTATAGGAAACTCAACAAAGTAACCATTAAGAGCAAATACCTTCTTCCTATGATAGATGACTTGTTAGATCAACTTGGATGAGCCACTATCTTTTTAAAGATTTATCATTGTGAAATAATTTTTTGACGTTACTTTGATTCTTTCATGATAAAGTAGATACTTACGCACTTGTTGACGTGAATGACTTCTTGTTTGCCCACTTATGTGATTCATATTCTTTAAATAAAACTTAAGTGCACTAATCAATTGATTACTATTCATAAAAATTAAACATTTATTTCATATGTTTTGTTGTAATTAAAACATATATCGAAAAGGTTTTTACCTCAAAACCCTCAGGATTCTGTTGCAAATCCTTAGGGAAAATAAGTTGTTTGCCAAGTTAAACTAGTGTGAATTATGGTTAAGGAGTATGATGTTCTTAAGTCATGTGATTTCTCAAGGGTAAGTAATCGTTGACCCTTCAAAGGTAGAGTTTGTTCTAAATTGGGAAAACCTAAGAAGATTATTGAGGTTAAGAGTTTCTAAGGTTTGGCTAGTAACTACCATAGGTTCATTAAGATATTTTCTAAAATAACATTACCTTTAACCCACCTGACTTGTAAAGATCATCCTTTTGTGTGGAGTGAAGATTGTGTGAATAGTTTCTAAGAGTTGAAAACTTGTTTGACCAAGACACTTATTCTAGTGATCCCTAACTCATCCTTAAGTTTTAAAGTTTATTACGATGCATCCTTGAAGGGTTTAAGATGTGTATTGATGCAAGACCACAAACTTGTATCCTATGCCTCTAGACAATAGACATCACATGAGGAAAACTATCCTACCCATTAACTTGAGTTAACAACCATAATGTTTACCTTTTTTTACCAAAGGTAATTGAACATGAGATAGAGATTGTAGGATGTAATTTTTTAAAGATTATGATTTTGAATTGAAATACCAACTTGGCAAAGCAAATGTAGTCTCTAATGCCCAAAGTTAGAAATCCCTTCACATAGCCCACATGATGGTTTATGAGATGAGTTTATTAGAGAAATTTAAGAATCTTAACATGAGCATGATTCCACTAGATGCTAAAGTGCTTTTTTTTTTTTTTTTTTTTTTTTTCCTTTTAGAGATTAAATGTGACCTTCATGATAGAATTAGGCAAGCACATGAGTATGATGGAGAACTACAACCTAAGAAAATCTAACCTAATTTCTTAATTGCTTCATAGTTTGTTATTAAGGAAGAATTTATGTACTTAGTGGTAAGAATTTAAGGAGAGTAATTTTAGATGAATCTTTTAAGTGAGAGTTTTTAATATACTCTGACGCCACAATAATGTATGAAGATCTTTGGAAGAATTACTAGTGACTTGAAATGGAAAATGACACAACAATTGGTTGTCAAATGCTTAATATGCCAAAAAGTAAAGATTGAACACCAAAAACCCGCAAGTATACTGCAACCCTTAGAAATAATGGAGTGGAAATGAACTAAAATACCTAAAGACTTTGTAGTGGATTTTTCTCGTACCCAATCAAGGCATGCTTTTATATGGGTAATAGTAGATAGGTAAGCCAAGTCAGTTCACTTTCTCTAAGTAAAAACTATATTCAACACACTCAGGTTGGTTAGGATTTTCATTCCAGCTAGCATTGTGTCAAATAGAGATCCCAAATTTACTTCCCAATTTTGGAAAAGCATTCCATAAGGCATTTGGAACCTAATTGAGTCTTAGTAAAGCTTACCACTCTCAAATAGATGGTCAAACTAAGATGATTATTCAAACTTTAGAAGACATGCTTATAACTTGTGTTTCAAAGGATATATGGTGTTGGAATGCATAATTTCTATTAATGGAATTTGCATACAACAATTACCATTCTATTATAAGTAAGATGCCTTATGATGTCTTGTATGGTCGTAAATGTATGACACCTTTGTGTTGGTCATAGGTTGGAGATAATAATCTTATGACCGAGAAACCACATCGAATATTAGGATGATAAACTATAAGATGTTAGTAGCCTAAAGTCGACAAAAGAGTTATGCTGATAATATGGAGAAAAAAAACTTAGAATTTAAAGAATGTGGTCATGTTTTTCTTACGTTCATTCTCACTATAGTATTGGAAAGACTATAAAAATAAAGGAGTTGAATCCCCATTTAAAGTTTATTTTTCAACAAACTCGACGTGTAGGCCTAATGACCTATCAATTGTCTTTATCCTATTCATTGTTGTTTTATATGATGTTTTTTTATATGTCTCAACTTAAATTAGGGATGACAACAAAATCTACACTCAAACCCGTCCCAACTTGGATGGAGAAAATCCTCTTTGGTTGGGTGCAAATTTTCTCTAAAATTAAAACTTGGGGCAGGGACGAGTTTGAGGATGTTGATATTCACCTTATACCTACGCTTGTCTCACTAGTAATATTATTGTTATTTTTAAATCTTATATACATATTTAATATTTTTTAAATATTAAAAATTTAATCTTCTCTCTATAGAAAATATAATTTTAATATTTTTTAATTTTATTATTGTATAATAATAAGTATATTATTATATTAATTATAATTAATATCACTTTTAAATTTATTATTTTATATATATGGTGTAAGTGTGGAGAAACCCAAACCCTATCGCGGACGAAAGATGAGAACTTAAATTTCACACGCAATATAAAATAAAGATGAATGCAGTTTTCTCTGACTAGTCAAGTACGGAGGTGGATGAGGCAAAATTCACTCTACCCCGTTGTCATACCTACTCAAATGTATATTTATTACTCATCTGGATCTTTGAACCATGACTCAATTCAATTAAAACTAATCTTGACTTTTAAATTAGTATCAAATGATATAGAACAAAACGTGAAAACATTAAGAAATAAAATTCATTTTTTAGTGAAGGTATTTGAAAAGATATGTTCTTCAAACATATCACTAAATTTGAGTATGAAGTTTCAGAAGAAAAAGAGAATGATAAATGTCACAGAATTTGTATCACAACGCATCACGAATCGTATTAATTGACTATTTAATACCCTTTCCCCATATATTTTGGGTTAAACAAGAAAATTAACCGATTTACCATCTCTTTTTAACCCACCATGACGTTCGTGATCTTGTACGAACATATAATTCGCTACATATAAGATTACTGATTGGATAATTTTCCTCAATTCCACTAGGTAAGTTTCCGTCATTTTTTAGGATAAAATAATCTAAGGGAAGAATGTAACACCCTTTCTTTTTTCCCTTACATAGTCTTCTCGACGTCATGACCACACCCAATCAATCGCGCCTCGTCACATTTTCTGAGCTAGTCAGTTACGAGTGACTCAGTGAGTCAAACTCGTGGACCCCTCGTCTTCCACCTCCTCCCCCAATCCCATCCCCAATCCAAATCTCTGAAACTTTCTCTCTCTCTCTCCTCCAAAACCCTACACTCTCTCCCCTCAACTCTCCATTTCCAATGTCCTCTTCCTCAATTCATCTCCCAATCACTCCCTCCGCGTAATTACTCACTCACTTTCACTCCACCGCCTTCAAATTCACCGTCCGATACGTTACACTTGTCCATCGATGACGCTACCAACCAAAAACTTGGAAACCGCGTTTCATAATTCCGAAAACGATAGTTGCAAGATGCAGCAGCAGCAGCAACGGCGAGGTGAGTTAGTAGTGAACGGTTACGTCGTTTACACACGACGAAAGAGGATCAATCATCATTCCGAGAACGAGGAATCCAATAGACTCAAAACCGAAGAAAATGTGCAAGTTAAAGTGGAAACTGTTTCTGCTGAGGCGGTGCGTAACGATGTCGTTTTGTGGACGTCTAAACGGCAACGGAAACCGTCGTATAAGATGAAAGTTGAATCAGAACAAGATGCTTCTGCTGTTAACGTCGCTGTTCGTGTTGCGAATGAGTATACGAATACGAATACGAATACGAAGAGCGTTGTGGTGAACAAGAAGCCTATGACTGTGAAGGAGCTATTCGATACTGGTTTGCTCGATGGTGTTCCAGTTGTTTACGTCGGTTGCAAGAAGCAGGTTATTTTCTTCTTCCTTCACTCCTTTCATTTACATTTTTGTTTCTTTCATTTTTGTCATGAATGAATCAATTGTGTTACGAAGCGTGCTTACATTGTTTCATTTTCATTTTCTCAAATTATTAACATCTCTATGAATTGGTGTCGGTGTCTATGCGTAATTAGATACAACCATATATTAATTTTGAATTTTTTTATTTTTGACTGAAATGGTAATTTGTACTTATTATTGACTGAGAAATTGGGTTACTCATTTGGAATTTGGATACAATATGCTTTGATTAAAGTGAATATTGTAAATACAATTTAATATATTTGATTTATACCCATTGCTAATAGTTGTTTATTTTATTATTATGGAATCTAATGACTTAATTGCAGTTTTGGTCCCTCTATTATTAACAATTCATGGAATTGGTGATTCTATTATAAAAGTCTACATTTTAGTCCCTCCCTCTGATTTTTGGAATAAAAAATGACGAGACATACAATTTTATGATATAGAACTATTTAAATGTATTAATTATTCATATTTCATTTAAATTAAAAATATGAATTTTTTTAAAGTTGAAATTTAAATTTTTACGGACATTTTATTTCTATTTCATTAGAGTTAATCATTATACATCATTGTATCATATGTCACTTTATATAAAACATTTCATGTCATCATTTTTTAGTTAAAAAATAAAAGAGATGAGCCAAAAATGTGGACTTTTTAAATAGGGGGTCCAATTTCGTGAATCTGGAAAAATAAGGGGTCTAAAACTGCAATTAAGCATAATCTAATTAGAATATTAATTTATAATACTCCTATAAGATTATTATATTAGAATTAGATTAGATTACTAGGTAAATTCTAGGGTGAGGTGGCCTGTAGTTGACCAATATGTAAAAGTTATCTAAACTCTAACGATCATCGATATAACTCTTTGGAAGTTTTCCTTTGTCTTTACGCCGAGATAGTGACTTGATTGAAGCTGATTCGAGACGAATTGAGTTTCAAGGGACATATTTGTTTTTCCTTGTTTTATCAAACTGACATCAGGCAGGTCATTTTCTCACACATAAAAATTAAGAAGACCATTAACTTATACTTCCGATGAGTGTAGTCGACCATCGTTAGTGTTTTGAGAAACTTTTAATCAGTGTTTTGAGAAACTTTTAATCAGTGTTTTGAGAAACTTTTAATCAATGGCCTACAATGAACCACAAGTTTGAATCCTCTCTATTTCTCTTTAATTTACATTCTTTTTCAAATTTTTTTTGTTGGATTGAAAATTTATATTTATATCATTTAGATGATGCATGTAAAGTTTACACAAATCTAAAATCATTTGATATGTTATTGAGATTTATGAAAATTAAGGTGTTCAATAAAGGTGCATAAGACGCTAATTTTAATGCATTACAATAATATATCAAATGATTTTAGAGAATTGAGAGAGATTGAGGGAGGTTTTGATTGAGAATTTTCAGATCTGTGAACCACCTATACCGTAGAATGTGCCTAGATAATTTTACTCTCCCTACTGAGTTTAATATTGATGTGGTATGATTGTAGGCTTCAGATTCGGGATTGCAGGGTGTAATTGCAGGTGGAGGGATATTGTGCTCGTGCTGTCTGTGCAATGGACGCAGAGTGAGTTGTCATTGTCATTTTTCCTTTGGGTCACGGTTAGGTTACCCAGTAGTACCCGTTACCTAACCTAGCTGTTTCTTATTTTTATGTTTGAGAATGTTCTTTCATTTGTTCTTCCTTGTTCCTTCTGTTCATGTAGATTATTCCCCCCTCACAATTTGAGATTCATGCCTGCAAAATATATAAGAGGGCAACCCAATATATCTGCTTTGAAAATGGGAAGAGTTTGCTTGAACTATTGGGAGTATGCCGGGCAGCTCCCTTACATACTTTAGAAGCTACCATTCAAAATTTTATTTGTTTGCCGCCTGAAGAAAAGTATTTTACTTGCAGGAGCTGCAGAGGTAAACGCTCTGCTTTTGTTATTTGGAGTCATTGTGTTTTTTGCTGTCACAAGGATCGTTTTTTTTTTTTTTTTTTTTTTTTTTTTTCTGTTGGGAAAACTAAGAATCAAATTAAAGATTTCATGATGTTCATTTTGTTTATTCTTTGTTGATTGCTATGGGCACTTATTATTATTGTTGTTGTTATCATTATTGTTACAATAGGTTGTTTCCCTACTTCAACTGTGGAGAGAATGGGACTTACGTGCCATTCTTGCATGGAAGCAAGGAAGTCTGAAGATAATGCTATTCGTGCAGTTGGCAAAAGAGTCAGGTATTTATTTATTTATTTATTCTGCCTTTGGGTTTAATAGCTAACTGTTGAGAATTCAAGTGTGCGTTTGGAGTCCTTAAGAAGAATGAGTGTACTAAAGATAGCAGTACAAAAGAACAAAGCTAGGTACTCAATGTTTTTAGCTTTTGGGTCATGGTGCGATGTGATGTTATATTCACTTTGGTCAGTTGTCTTGGCCCATAGTCCTGGATAGCCAAGTATTTAGCAACGGGGGTTGGTATGGGTTGGCTCTTTATTGAGAACTCCTTTGACCTGGTTGTTCGTAAAGAGGCTTCCCCTGGGGGATTACTAATGTGTTGAGATTTTGAAAAGCCATGCTTCATGATTATTGATTTACTTATGAAATAGAGTTTTGAGTTTTGGTAATAATCTCTGAATTGTTGTAACAAATGGCTTGTGAAGGATAGAAGCTAGTGATTTATCCAACTTAGTATTTGTACAGCTGTTTATCTTATATTTTCTTACAGATACTGCTCAAATCTGACATAATCATTATAGGCATTATTATAAAAGAAAATGCACAAAGTAACTATTAGAGGGTGATAATGATAATAGATTAAAATGAATTTCCATTCTAATTGTAATATAGAAGCTTTTATTTTTTTCTTTCTTCTTGAATATATATATGGGGGATGGCGTATTGGCCTATGGCGGACACGAAAAACAATATGGCGGATGACATAATCATTTATATATCAGCGGTGTTATATAGTACGAGAGACATTTTCAAGAAAAATTATAAAGGCTAAAATTTTAAGTTGGGAAAACTTAACATACACTAAGTTAGTGGGTTGAAATAGTTAAATCAATTAAAAGAAGAGACATATGCTTTCTTGCTTTCGTTGTTGCTTTTCATCGTAACATTAGCATTTTCCTTTATATATATATATATATAATAGAAAAAAAACACAAAAACTTACTGTAATAGACAAACGAAATTATAACAATTTAAATTTAAATAAAATGAAACAAATAAAGAAATATAAGAATTTTTTTTAAACCAATAGATGAGAAAAGGAATACTTAGATTACTAAGATAAGATGAATAGGCTCTTTGTATTTGAAACAAAGATGATATAGAAAACAGATACAAAAAAGTATTACAATTTTTTTAAAGGAACAGGAGAAAAAATGAGTGGTTCACAGGATGGTGTGGTTGCCGTGGGAGGTGGTTGCCAGAGCTGAAGTTCTTTAGAGGAAATGAAGATTACATAGACAAGAAGAGAATAAAGTTGTGAAACAAAAACAGTGGTAACTCAAGAGTCTAATTTTCATTTTTAGGGTTTTTAACTTATTTGGGTGTGATTCAGGTCGGGTTGCACGACCCAATACATGTTTTCTTGATTTTTTAGGGTTTTTTCTTCGTTTTCCCCCGTTGTCCCTCTGTGAAAATCGTCATGCAACCATCATTGTATGGTATCCTGTTAAATTTCCACCAATGCCATGGCCGATTTTCGACATCGTATGGTGGTAAGAGTTTGACTTTGTAATCTTAAGGGGCAGTGTTCTAATTCCTCCTGTTGTAAAATGACCATTAGTGTCACTTTAATTAATTATAACTTCCCCCTTCTCAATATTTGGAAAATAAAGATATGGTTTTACAAACTGCTGGCTTACTATTTTACCAGTTACTAATGTATTGAATTGCATTGTTTTACTATAAAGATTTTTGTAAAATAACTTTTTTCGTATAGTTGAAAAAACCATTCATTTTCTTCAAACCATGCCTAAGTTTCATTGAAAAGTGTTTAAGCCCTTTTCCTCCTTCTGACTATCTTTCATGTCATCACTGTATTACAATATTTCAGGACTCCTCGACCATTACTGTTCTCTAGTCCATCTAGTACATCGAAAATGTGTATCTCCTCACAAACTAAGAGTAAGAGACAAAAGAAGAAGAGAACAAAGTGGGTATTAGTATTTTTTCTGCTTATCCTGTATATTATTTGAATTTGTTAAGTTTTTGCATATCAAATTTGCAGAGACCAATAATCTGTAGTTACATGGTCTCAAACTTGATGCATTTTATATATATATAAAATAGTGAATTCTCATTGGATCAGTGTAAAACAGTTTTACACCGACATCCAATGAGAATTCACTATTTTGCCACGCCACTCCACCTTTGTATGGTTATTTTGAAATTGTAGTGTGACATGGAAACATGGTGGTCTTTTGTTGGGTGTTAGTGTAAAATTATTTTACACTGACAGTGTGGCCACTAAACTATATATATATATATATATATATATATATATATATATATATAGGGGTTTATCTAGTGAGAAATGGATGTTTTATGTGAGAGTGTAATGAGTCATTTACAACCATTAGATCAAAACCAATTGTTGAGGCTAAATTTCTCTTTCTCACTAGATAATCCTCCGTGCCTCTATATATACACATTTTAACTTATATGTCCTTAACTATGTTATTAAAGTCATCAAAACGGGTTAGCATGTCAAAATCTTCCAAGAAGAGTGCTTCCGTGCCTAATCTTATCCAGAAGAAAAATTTGTGCAGCATGGGAAAGAAGTTTGTGCCTTGCTTTATTTTTTAGCACCCCTTTTTAGCTAGGATAACGTACTTGTTAGTTAAATTGTATACAGCCATGTCTCTTTTTCCCTCTTTATTGTAATCAATTACTATCACTAGGTCATCAAAACTGTCAGTAAAACTGAAGACTGCTCCAATTACTTCAATTTCGACGTGCTCATCTCCACAAAATAAGTGTCACTGGAGGATCAATAACAAGTTAGTCCCCTTTCTGCCAATTCATTTGTGTGTATGCATATCTGTCTCCATTTCCTTTTTCACTTTTCTTTAGCGATACTAATTATTTGTTCACCCAATATGTTCTTAAGGCATCAGCGATTGCACAAATTAATTTTTGAAGAAGATGGATTGCCTGATGGAGCTGAAGTAGCTTATTATGCACGTGGACAGGTTGTTTGTGTGTAGTTCATGTAAAAATTATTGTATGTGTATTACTCTGTTAACTGTTATGTTCTAATCGACAGAAATTGCTTGACGGTATTAAAAAGCGATCGGGAATTATTTGTCGATGCTGCAACACTGAGGTATTTATACTTATTTCTCTTGTATGTGTGTGGATAAACTTCAGGAACTTTTAAGCAGTACAGATAATGCTTTAAACTTTTAAATTGTGCAGATCAGCCCCTTACAATTTGAGATTCATGCAGGGTGGGCTTCTCGCAGGAAGCCGTGAGTTTTCTACTTGTTCCCTATGCCTTGGGGTCTTGAGGGAAGGGGAGGGGGCATGGCTGTGTGGGGAGGAATTGAGAAACTTTTTGATTGTTTATGGCTTGTATCTATGAATTTTCATGACATGAACTGATTTTGAGCAGTTATGCATACATCTACACGTCGAATGGGGTGTCTCTCCATGAGTTGGCATTATTCCTCTCAAAAGATTGCAAACGAACTGCAAAATATAATGATGATGCATGCATTGTTTGTTGGGATGGTGGAAATCTGTTGCTCTGTGATGGATGCCCAAGGGCATTTCATAAAGGTCAGGTTTAATTGATAAAGGATTTGGTGGACATTGTTTTTACTGTGTGTAGAATTATCCTTTTACCTAATTATTTTATCCTCGGTAATCGGAAAGAAGTTATGTCACCTTTATTGAAGTCAAAGATATATGTGATGCAACCGTTTCTCATGACTGTATCTCCTGGGACGTTAATATAGGAAAAAGCACTTTTGTGATTGTACTTCAAATTATCGAAGCAGAAGAAGGACTGAGATAAATATGCCTGTTTATCTATTCCTTGCCTTCTTCAACATCTTGTTATCTAAATGCTTAAGTTGGCATAATCTCATTTGTCTAATATAATTGATGATTAATTGGATTATTTATCAAGTGGAATTTGTAATCTGGCCATGCTTTCTGGAAGTTTGAATATGAACTCCTATAATAGTGTTAGTAAACCTTTGCTGTCTTTAGTTATTAAGCTACAATTTCATATGGAAATAATGAAGTTTATAAGTCTTCGATGCCTAAACTTTTTTTCAAGATTTACTCAATTGGAAGCAGCAGTTAAGAATAATATTTGCTTTATATGATAAGTTACAACTTGTCATCTTCTAAGTGAGATTAAATGTCTTATGTTTGGAAATGTACAGAATGTGCATCTGTATCAAGTACTCCACTAGGTGGATGGTACTGTCCAATTTGTCAACACATGTTCCTTGGAGAAGGATCTGTGGCACTCAATCCTGATGCTGTGGCAGCTGGAAGGGTTGAAGGAGTTGATCCTATTGAACAGATTGCCAAGAGGTGCATACGCATTGTGAAAGACATTGAAGTTGAGATAGGTGGATGTGCTTTGTGCAGGTGATAATTACATTGTATAGATTAGAACTTAGAAGCCAATGCATAGACTTGGCTTTCCCCTAACATGTGTTTCTTGAAATTAGAAAATGTTACCACACTCTTACTTCAGTATTCATGATTTTTCACCTTTGTATAATATAAATAGAAAATTTTGTCCATGTAGGGGTTCTGACTTCAGCAGATCAGGATTTGGTCCACGCACAATAATAATATGTGATCAGGTAATCATTCTGGTCCAGGTATTATTTTGACAATGCATAGAAGGCCCCAATATCATTTAGAATTTAGATTCCTTATTTGACGAACGGTATGATTAGATCGACAATGATTTATGCTTTCCTTTATTCATGCAAGTAATTTTCTCTAGGAATTGACTCAGTTTTGCTGAATAAGCTTCACACTGTTTCCTTCCTTATATCTTGCAGTGTGAAAAGGAATATCACGTGGGCTGTTTGAGGGATCATAAAATGGCATATTTGAAGGTATCACTGTGTTTCTGTCTTCATATGTTGATGCATAAGTTTGGCTACTGACCTTGCATTTGTCCGTTGGACGTAATTGTATAACAGGAGTTACCCGAAGGGGACTGGCTTTGTTGCAATGATTGCACAAGAATACATTCTATTTTGGAGAACCTCCTAGTTAGGGTGGCAGAGAGACTCCCTGAATCTCTTTTGGATGTTATAAAGAAAAAGCAAGAGGAAAGATATTTGGAACCCCTTAATGAGATTGATATAAGATGGAGACTTGTTAATGGCAAAATTGCTTCTCCTGAAACCAGGCCATTGCTTTTGGAGGCCGTGACAATATTTAATGTAGGTTCTGCCTGTCCTTATATTGCTTCACCATTTTCATGATCATAACTTCTTTCTGTGGGGTGGTTGAAAGTGATAATTCTTGTTTGTCTGCTGACAAATCGTAGAGATGCTTTGTATTTTTGTTACTAATGATAATCTTTTTCTGAATTGATTCTTATTCATCGTATGCCTTTGTATGATTGTATCTTTTGATTTAATAGTCACTAAAAAAGGTAAATAAATCCAATTTTAGGAGAATGTTGAAAAGCTTTGCTCAACATAAATGTATATTCACACAGTTTTAAATTAATGATTAATTTGTTCCTGCCAAAGTTTCTGATAGCCCAGATAAACTTTCAGTTGTAATGGCTTTTTCACTTGTTGCACTATCTATCTTTCTATATATGCGTGTGCACACCCAAACCCTTCATTTATGGACACAGCATTTACATGAAGTGTCTGTCTATACTTGTGTACATTTTATAGTATCACATGGCATTTCTTGTTTAATAATGCGTTACAAACATACAATGTATATCTGTGCCATATGACATTTGTATTTTTCTTTGGGAGAGGCCCTTTTCGAGTTTTCCACAAGGCCACTTTAATATAATTGTTGGATTTTGGTATGTGTTGCAGGAATGCTTTGATCCTATAGTTGATGCAGCTACTGGACGTGACCTTATTCCTGCCATGGTTTATGGGTAAGAAATTCCTATTAGAACATTTGTGTGTTTTTCATATTTCTCTTCAATTTCATTTTACCTTGTCTCAAATCTCAATTAACTTATCCTACAAATACAGAAGGAATTTGCAGACTCAGGATTTTGGAGGAATGTATTGTGCATTATTAATGGTCAAGTAAGAAGTCATTTCTCTATTTAACTTTTACTAGTCATATTTCTCTTATGGAATTGTTCACATTTTTTTCCTGACATTGAAGTTCATCTGTGGTATCTGCGGGCATGCTTCGGATTTTTGGGAGAGATATTGCAGAACTCCCTTTAATTGCTACAAAACTCAAGAACCGTGGAAAGGTGAGGGGCTTCACTACTAACTTTATGACCTTTCTTTGGGTACTGTTATGTCTCCCCTTCTCCCAAGTCCTAACCACTTCCCCTTAAATTTTGTTTTGCTTTTCTATGCAATATAAAGTGGTCATGGTATTGGTAAGGCTGGGGAGAGTGTAAGTGATCTTACAATATCTGACATGCTTAATTAGCTAATCGGCATTTCATATTTCACAAAGTGGGTTGTTCTGATGAGTTCCATTAGAATATGTTTAGTATTGATAGTTTTTGTTCTATGGTCTCTACCATTATCTTTTTTGTAACTTAATTTCTGGGTTTCAAATTTTGATACATTGCTGCTCTGTTATGATGATTTGAATATTGGGATAAACTTGGTTTTTGTTAGTTTTTTTTATCACGTATGCCTGCGTCTGGGTAGTGAACTATTTATCTTTGTAATGATTTATGCGAACAGGGTTACTTCCAAACACTGTTCTCGTGCATAGAGAGGCTGCTAGCCTTCTTGAATGTGAAGTACCTTGTGCTACCAGCTGCTGAAGAAGCAGAATCCATATGGATACACAAATTTGGGTTTAGCAGGATAAAACCTGAGCAGGTATTTAGTTTTTTGACTACTTATAGTTTAGGAGGAGCAAGGTTACATTTCTTGTCACTTTATTCTAGCATTTAGTTTTATGTTTTTGTGGCTTGAAATTTAGCAAGCTTCGTTAATTATTACAAGACTCATGCATCCCTGGAATGGATCGTCTGCATTTTTCGTTCTCTTTATTTTCTTCATTACTATAGTTTTGAGAAACACTTCATACTGTTATATTAGGTGAGGTCTGAATATCCTCTATACACTCTAAATCACTTCAAAACCATAGTAATGGAGAATAGAAATGAAGAAGATCAATTTCCATGCATCCCAACTCTGTAAGTGACCGAGTTTATTGTTTTGCTACAGCTCGCCAACTATAGAAATAATTGCCAACAGATGATGGCATTCAAAGGGACAGTTATGCTTCATAAAACGGTGCCTCGATGTCGGGTCATAAGTACTCAATCATGAGTAACGAGAAATCTATATAAAAAGGAGGTCAATCATAAAAGGGGAAAACCCCAAGCTCTGGTAAATTTTTTATTTGAAGCCATTCGTGAAACTGACGTGACATTTATCTGACATTTATGATGTCAATTTCCTATTTTTTGTTTTCATTACCCTGGAAAGCATATTCGAGTATTGATCTTGGACCTATGCTTTGCAGTCTAATACAGTGCTATTTTATTTTATATATAAATGGCATGAGACGTTGGAAGAGCTTACTTTAGTCTACACTGTGACAACATTAACACTTACTTAGGTGTTTGAACGTGCCCCTTCCGATATCTTATAGAAATAGTTTTTTACTCCCTTCGACTCACAATGTCATTTTGAATTATTTCACACATATTAAGAAATGATTAAATAAAAGACATATTAAGAAATGACTAAATAAAAGACAGTCAAATTGTCCTTAGTAATTATTAGTGTGTTTTTCACATCATAAATACAAAGTAAAATATAATGCCTTCAAAGTAATGTACATGGTATTAATTGAAAGATATATATGAAAAAATCATTAATATTACATTGAAAATTAAAGATGACGTTTAACTCCAGACAATTTCAATTTTTTTTCTATGAAGTACAAATATTGATACGTCGACATTGATAATAATTTATGATAATGAATTAATAATAAAGATGTCAATGTCGTGTCGGTGTTATATAGTTTTTTTTCTCTCAATAGAGGACACAATTTATGTGAAATTTACTTATGATATGTATTTATTAAATAATTTATTAAAGAAGCTATTTACCAAAGGCTTAGTTGGAGATATCAGAGATGGTGGTTTTAAATGGAGTTAATCTTCAAACCATGAGCAAATGAGTTAAGCATGTTCAAATTCTAAACGCATTAATAATAGTTTGTGAGTATTTGGACAGCCGATCATAGTTTGCTGGACTGACATGCCTTGAGAGGAAAAACTAACTCCCTTGTACAAATGAAATTTTCCTGACCAGTTGCTTAAACTTTTACTGGTATGAGTTAACCTATCATTTCATCAATATATATAGCTTCAAATACCTATTTCCAACTGAGATATTTTCGAGCAGGGACATGTTTTTCATCTGCAATCTACAGTTTCTATGAAAAATATTATTGTAATTCCAAAATACGAATCCCAACCATTTTTATTGGGGTTAAGAGTAAATTTGCACGAAAAATAATTGATTGGTAAGAGACAAAAATAAATGTACCAGTAGGCATAACATATGCTGCGAACTTGCGATTTATAGCCATCATCATTCATCACTAGACATAATGAACAATGACAAAAACGTAAAACGTTTGTAAGACTACTTTTTAGGTTTTATGTGCCTGATTTGAGCAGTTTTGCACGATTCATGTCCTTCGATTTAAGATAATAAAAATGATAAAGAAAATAAACTAGTGATGCACAACCTGTTATTTATTTCCAAGAATATTTCAATTAAAAAGAGTAAGAGTAGATATGAAAGAAGATTTTCTTAATAATTGAATTATGAAGATTTCATGGTGGTTGGTGATGGGCAGTAAGGATGGCAAAAAAAATTCGTATCTGTGCAGATATCTATGGATGAAATTTGCAATAGGTATGAAGTAAGTAGTTTAAGGGATATTCATGGGTAAAATAAACGGGTATTTTTACTACCTCTTAGTTAATGAATATAAATATAGATACAATAGTATTTGCATCTTCATAGTTAAATTAATAAAATTGATATGTTGTAATGTTTTTTATTTATTCATAAATAGTTTTTATGATATAATTTTGTTATCTATTTTATTTATGTACTAATGTAATAATGTTTTTATGTGTTACATGATAAAAAAGTAGGAAAAATTCTACCTAATGCAATAAAAAAATATTATTTGTACATGAATGATTTTATTTATTTATTTAAAAGATGATATTCATGGATCTTTGCTAATATTTGCAGATACTTAAAAATTTGTCAAATGCCCGTTAAGTGGATTATGTGTAGCCGTGGATACCCATTATCATGCGATTAATCTCTAATGTAATGTAGTCATTTTCTCTCTTCCTATCCTACTTTCTTCCTTCTTCTCCATCCATTGTAGATGAATAGTTTGCAGTCATTTTTTAGTTAACGGTAAGGATTTTCTCTCATTTTATCTAAATAAATGGCTTTTAAATAGATTTAGCTTTTCTTCAGTGTTTTTATGTGATTTTATACTTTAGGTGTAATATTATTTTGTTCATCATGTCAATTTTGATTTTTCATTTTCTTGCACCGTTGGTTTGATTTAATATATTGACATATTAATATCAACGTTGATTCATTACAGTTTCAGTTAATGACTTGGTCATCAACGTTACATATTATGAGATATAGGTATTTCAATAACTTTGATTTTATGAAATTTACAAAAAAAATTCTGTTTCATGTTATTATTAATTTAGGTGTTATGAGTTTGATTATAGTTTTATCCTTTTCCATCTTTGTAAGGTTCGATTTTTCTTGTTTCAGATGCAACCAATCAATTTAAACGAATAAATATATTTTTAGTAAAAAAATAAATAATGAAAATTTTAAACATTCTTATTTTAAAAGATTCTATATATAATACGTGTAAATATATATTAAACAATAAC
>JBBPBR010000005.1:19923106-19935859 GCA_037974775.1 Cicer pinnatifidum
TATATTTTATTTATTTAATTTTTAATATTTTAATACATAAATAAAATAAATAATAAATGAATGATATAGAAAATATTTTATTCAACTCACAAATATCATTTAAGTGACATATTATTAATGTAAATGCTACATAATCAAAAATAATATAAACCATAAAAATTAACTAATAAAATGATCAAAAAATCTGATTTTAGATGGAATGACTAAAAATTTATTTTAACCAAAATAATAGAAGTAAAAATATACTTAAACTTAAAATAAAAGATAAGTGTATAATCTCATTGCAAATTTAATATGAGAATTATTATCATAAATGATAGTATAGTAAATCCTATAACTAATTTATTTATTTTTCGGTACAGAGAAAAAATCCTACAACTAATTTCTTAATAGACGTGAAATAATAAACTTTTGTTTATAAATAAAAACAATGAAAGCATTTTTTATTTATTTTTCCCAGGAATAGACTAAATTATTTTTCAAGGGAAGAGTCGTGTGGGTAAGTATGTGAATGCCATGATGTTCTACATTATATTATATGAACAAATGAGTAGGAAGAATGTGTAGCGGTTGAGTTCCAATTTTGTGGTCTTCAACAGAGAGGCTATGAATAATGATTGTTGCAACTTTAACACATCACTCTCTGAGGATAGATATACACCGCATGTCAGAATATCCACCGCTTCTCCAATAATCTTTCCTTTTATAAAATATTTATAGAAAAACACCTACTATATTATCATATTAATATAGAGTACAACAAATAAATCCTTACACAACTTCAAATTTCAAAACACATACACATGACACAACACAAGTATGTCCTAATCTATTCATTCACTGTTTATTATACTTTATTAATAAAACCACAAGCAAGGAACCAACCATAACAATTTCAAGAAAAACAAAAAAGTACCAATCCTAAATTCTAATACTAAAAATGAATTATACAAAACACCAACAATTAACTTTGATTTACTTATCCACATTTGATTTGAAATGCATTATGTCTTCAATTAGGTTCCTCATATTGATATAAGAGGACCCACCTTCTTCAATTGCTTTCTTTGCCATGTCAGCATATTTTCTAGCCCTTTCTCTCATCTCATTTTTTTCTTCACCATCACCCATAACTTTTTCAATAGCCTTTTTAACATTCTCCCTATTCACTTGAAAGCCATCACCAAACTCATCTTCATCACCAAAATGAACAGCAATTTCAGCTCCCAATCTAACTCCAGTCTCAGTCACTTTTTCAACCAACTTCTCATTGTAAAATTGGTCAGCAAACATAGGATATGTCACCAATGGAACACCACTACAAATACCTTCCAATGTTGAATTCCAACCACAATGTGTCAAAAATGCACCTATTGATTTATGTGACAATATCAAAACTTGTGGGGCCCAACCTCTAATTAAAATCCCTCTCCCTTTAACCCTTTCCTCAAACCCATTTTCCAAAATCCATTTTTCTAATTCACCCCACCTATATGCTTTTCTCACCACCCAAATAAATGGCCTATTACTAGCTTCTAATCCCAAACCAATTTCTATCATTTGCTTAGGTGTCACACGATTAAGACTACCAAGACAAATATAAATCACTGAATTTTGTGGCCATGAATCAAGCCACTTAACATATTCATTTGCATTATCAATTAAATTATTGCTACCCCTTTGAGCTTTGTCTAAATAATCATTATTTGATAATGAAACAGGACCAACACACCATACTTTATGTCCTGTAATTTTTTCATACTCTTCAATATAACCATCTTCCAATTCTTCAAAACTATTCACAACTACACCATATGCCTGTTCTTCAGATTTCCTTATTCTCTCACGTATAGCATTTAAATTTTGGCTTGGACTAGACTTGAAAATCATAGGCAATTGAGATTTTCTCATTTCAATCCTATGTGGTAATCCAGGGACAATAAATTCATCTAAATCAGAAAATTTTCCAAGTTCCTTAGAAGCATAAATATTGTGATTACACAACATGTTGAAGCAACTAGTACCATCAAAAATTATTCTTGGAATTTTGAACTTTATTGATGTGTCAGCTAGACATGGAATATTTTTGTCACATATTATGCATGTTGGAAATGGGTCTAGCTTTTCAAAAAGATCTTCAATTGGTTTTTGTAATAAATTTATACCTATCATGAAATTTTCTTTGAGATCCATTGAAGGAAGTGTCTCTAAGCTCTCACATCCTTCAGGTATTCCAGCTTCAACATTTGGAAATTTCACTTCTAGAAGTTGAATTGGTGAGCCTAATTGAATTTCTTTATTAATGTTGGTTTTGAATGGAATTGCATTAAGGGGTGTTGTGATAATTGTTACCTTCACATTATGTCTAGCCAATAATTTTGCCATATCAACCATAGGAAGAATGTGACCAGGTGCCATGAAAGGGATGCATACAATGTGAACGTTGGATAGTTTTGTTGAATCCATTGCCACTTCTTGTGTCATTTTAGCCTGCAAATTTCAATTTGTGATTCAAAGTTCAAATATATAAATGTTGAGATAATTGTGTAATATTTGGTTGCTAACTCGATATCATATATATACACAATGACTCATAAAAAATTTAAAATAAAAAATTATATGGTGCATGAATTTTAACATTTGACTCAACTTTTTTCCTCAGAATATGCAATGAATTTAGTACTTTTTGTAAAAATTTATTTGTCTATTGATATAGAAAAATGAATAATATAAATTAATATTTTAGATTATTTTAAAAAAAGTACAATTTCCTATCTCATATTCATTAATTAGTTTCTTTGTCATTTACTCCGTATAACAAATACTAACCTTCAAATTAATGGTATTATATGAAAAAATATTTCATGGTTCTTTGATATTATAATGTAATAATTAAAATAAGACAATGCTTTATTAAAAAAAACAAACAAAAATATGAAAATAAAGTACTTTATTATTTTTCTTACAATATTTCAACTTAAAAAAATGTAACACCTAATACAAGGATTTTCATTTATAAATCCTTATTCAATGCATTCTAGAATTCAAATAGCAATTAAAATATGTATTAAATAGTATTTGTAGTTTTGTGTACATTAATTTGACTGAAAATTTTGTGTACAGTGTACATTTAATTAGTGTCATAGTATTTTTGACCAAATTAGAGTCATAAAATGTTAGTACAAGCTATCCATAAACAAATTAATCTAATTTGAAATTAAATTTTAAAATGAAATATGAGATTCGAGATTTGAAATTTAAAATTGATATTAAAGAATTGAATTTATTTAAAATATAATACACAAATTTATTTGAAAAACAATTTGTTGTGGTCTAAAATTTTGAGTGTTTCTCGAATTCAATAGAATCGCTATCAAAATTTATTTTAAAATAAGAAAAATATTAGAAAATCTTTAAAAATAGAAAGAAAAAAAAGTGATATTTGAAATCAAACATTGAGTTCGGGAATCGATTTGAAACCACTCTACGACATCCATTAACACAACAATTACCTATTATTTATTGGATAAGATTAACATTAACTTAAATATATTTATTTTTGCTTATTATTAATATAAATAACAATTTTTTTAAAATATGATTTTGAAATAAATGTGTACTTAATAAATAAATGACAAATTTTTTTTTTATTAATGTGTTTGACAAGAATGTGATCTTGCTGCTCATACGTATCTCCTAGTGCGATGGAGAAATCAAAACTACGTAGTTCTTAAGTAAAAAAAATTAGATGTTTGTATCTTAAAAAATACAGATGTGTTGAGTTTTCAAACCAACAAGTAGTACAATTTGTATCTTAACAACTCAAAGATTAAATAATACAGATGTGTTGAGTTTTCAAACCAACAAGTGGTACAATTTCTATCTTAACAACTAAAAGATTAAAAAAGATGTCACATCTAATTTAATCATATTTAATAAATAAATTTTAGATTAATCTATTAATTTATCAAAATAAAATAAAATAAAAATAACAGCGAATTTTAGTGTAATAATTTATGTTAACACATAATTTGAATCAATATTTGTTTTGATTTTATTTTTTTAGCAAATAGAATTTTATAAACTTAATAATTTAACAAAGTAAAAATGCATAGAAAAAAAAAACATGAAATCTATTATGTGTAACGTGTTTGTCTAGTCTGCGAAAATTCGAAAAGAAAATTGAAGTCTACTCTGCGTTAATTGAAAAAAAAAGAGAAGCTGAAATATATATATATATAGGACCTGCTGTCTTAGAAGCCAAGCCGTAACATGTTGAAAAATTATGAATACATGTTGTCACGACCTAATATTTCAGTAAATAAAAAACACAATAGAGTTGTTATCAAAGGTATTTTAAGATAGAGAAAGCATTGAAAAAAAATGAAAAAAAAAAAAAAAGGTCATTGAAAGGAGGTTGGAAGTGTATCTTTACTGAATATTATAGCTTTATATGTAAAAAAATAAAAAAGCAAAGAAGCTGACAATAAGGAGGTTAGTTGGGGGTGCACACTATGTTGCCTGCCTCGGTAATCAATTTTTATTTATTTATTATATTTTTGTTTTATAATTTTTAGTTCAATTGTAAATTGAAAATTTGTGTAATATGGACTCAAAATTAAACTTGATTTAGGAAATTATATTTTTTTTTTAGTTTTTATAATAATAAATATAAAATGTTAGAATTAAATATTTACTACTTATTTTTGGAATTATTTTTAATCGATTGGATAAAATTAGAGTATCACATATGCTAGAAATTTTGAGCATTTATATGATTTTAAATATGTTTTTTTGTCCTTTTAAATATAGTTTGTTTTGATTTTAGTCCTGTAAGTTTTTTTGTTTAATTTATACTCTTGCAAACTTCAACAAGTTTTTAAAAAATTATTTATGAATTTTTTTTAGTAAAAAAATGATGACATAATTAATTTGAATAAAGTGGCATTTGGTGACCGTATAATTGTTTTTGACTAGATAATATTTAATATTTAAAATTAAAATTTATTTTTTAACTTATTTAATCATTTAATGAAAAAATTAAAACTAATTAATTAATTAAGAAATTAATTAAATAATAAAAACTCAATAAATAAATAATATTACTCACACTTTATACCTAAGTGCTTGTACTCATACTCATTAGTCACGCTTTAACTAAAATAGATTGATAAATAAATAATATTGTTGTGATTAGATTTCTTTCTATTTAAAAATGATTTAAATATCTTAAATTCAATCATAAAATATTATAAATTAAAATATTTTCTAACTCAACATTTCAAATGAACACTCGTTAAAATACACATTCAAATATCCATAATAATTTTTTATGAAGTTACAAGTCCTACGATAATATTATTCAAAATCTGTAAAAACAATTGATGGAAAATTGCAGTTATGATTATAAAATAACGGTTAGAGAACCATTGAAAGTGTATCTAATTGTCATCTTTACCTATCACGCACAAAGTCAAAAACCACCCTTTTAGATCTACCAATGTAAGTGGAGAGCCCCAAGCATTTAGAGAACATATTGACAATTTTCATAGGGAGCCACTTATGGCAATCTAGTTTAATCTCCATGGTGACTCAATTTAGTAAAGAAGATGTCATATTTTTCCATGTTAACCAATTGACCCGAGGTCTTTTGATACTTTTCTAGAATAATATTTAGTTCCTTTACTTCTACATTTGAGACTCTGCAAAACATAAGACTATCATCAACAAAGAATAGGTGAGTTATTTTTGAGGTACTCTAAGCAACTTTATACCATGAATACAATTTTCAAAATGGACCTTTTAGTAAAACCAATTTAAATTTCAACACAAACGATAATAGGGTAGAAAAAAATAAAATCTTCCTATCTAAAACCTCTTTCAGGATTAAAACTCTCCTATAGTTTTCCATTAATGAAAATGGAGAAGACACACATATTATGATAGAGTTTGTCTACCACATACAAGTAATTTCTTTGTATTGAAGAAGGGTCCATAAGTGGAAGAGATTTCTTTAAGAAGAGTGTGAAAAATAAAAATGAACAAGTACAAAGTGAAAATACCCATAAATTTTTTGTCCAAACTAATTTAATTTGGACCAATCCAAAAATATCTTGATTGCTAGTCCAAATTGAGAGCTTTAAGATTGACAAGTGAACATAAACAAGACGTGTCTACCCCATCTGTCCCTTTTCAACTTGTAGTTGGGCTGTCGTTAGTAGCTGCTTTTGAGAAGGAATTATGTTGCTATGGAAATTTCCTTTCAACTTCTCACAAACGTCAAGCCAAAACCCCACAATGTGTTTTCATACTCAAAGATATGGAAATTCCACCACCTAGTGTTTAAAAGTAATTTAAAATTTTAACATAATATTTTTTAAAATACAATTTAACGAATTTTCTCGTATATATTATTGAGACAAAAATCTAATCAATTATTAATTTAAAACAAATTAAATTTTGAAAGATATATTTATTAATTTTTGAATTAATATCAATCAAATCATTATTATTTTAACTATAAAAATTGTGCTTTAAAGAAATATCGTCAATTGTTGCTAAGTGATTTTTAAGCACAAATTCACGCATATACCATTCACTCTCAACGCAATGTTACTACAAAAATGATGTCTTTAGAATTTGCTCAATGAAAATGACACTGTATTGCGTCTTAATGAATTTGGGAAATACTGTAATTATTATTATCAAGTCTTCTAGAAAGAGTGAGCCTTACAATATTACTCATACTATGCTACAAATTATTATTGATTTATACTCCTTTTTAAAGAAGAAGTTAACGTGTGAAACTTCTTATACTTGCAAACACATGGTCCCCCACTCTGCTTTTCCACTAAACTAATGTGACTTATTTAAATAATAAACTTCTAAACTAATAAGTATTTTTGTAAAAAGAAAAAGAAAAACTAAGTAGTCCCAACAATATATGTAAATAACAATATGTAAATGTACATCTATTTAATCCCTAAAGTATATGCAAATTTATCTCGTTAGTCTTTAACTTTTTAGCAGTAAGAACCAATAAGACAAATTTTATATATTTTAAAGATTATTTTTTATATATAAATTAAGAACAAGTTGTACTAAATTTTTGCTACTCCTTTGATTTTGTACTATATCTTAATCATTGTGGCATCATATTGCAGCTATAGTAGATCCAATTTTGTTTTTGCCAAGTGAAACAATCACTTAGATATCTTGGATAGTTGCAAGATATCTTGAATAAGAAGATTAACATTAAAATAAGAAGATCCACCTTCTTCTATAGCAATCTTAGCCATCACACCAAGCTCTTCAACTCTTCTTCTCATTTCATCACTTTCACTACTCTCATTCATCAACTCTTCAATTCCTCTCACAACATCATCTTTCTTAACCATTAACCCTAATTCCTCTTCTTCACCCCATTTCATTGGACCCTCCACACCAACACTAACTCCAATTTTCAATATTTTCACAATAAGCCTCTCATTAAAAAATTGGTCCCCAAATAATGGCCAAGTTATCATAGGCACACCTTCACATATTGCTTCTAAAGTTGAGTTCCATCCACAATGAGTCAAAAAAGCACCAATTGAAGGGTGTGATAATATCAACACTTGTGGGGCCCACCCTCTAATAACAATACTTCTATTTTTAACCCTTTCCTCAAACCCCTTAATCCAATTTTCCAACTCTTCTAATAAATTTCCTTCCCTAATAACCCAAATAAAAGGTCTATTACAAGCTTCTAAACCCAAACCAAGTTCTATCAATTGAAGTGTTGTTAAATTACATATACTTCCAAGACATACATAAATAACACTCTTTGATTTATTCAAATCAAGCCATTTCATGCAAAAATGTTCATCAATTGAAGACTTTTTCCCTCTATCACCTTTATCTAAATCATCTTTGTTACTAAGTGAAACAGGACCAATACACCAAACTTTACCATTTTTCACCCTTTTATACCCTTTTGCATATTCCATCTCCAACTCTTCAAAAGAATTCATAACAACACCATATGAAACAGATTCAGCAGCAGCTGTTTTTGCATAAAATTCTTTCCAATTTTCATCTTTTTCATTTCCTTTTCCTGGTATCATAGCTTTTGTCATCTCAATCTTATCAACAATACCAGGCAAAAAAAATTTCTCATTTTCTTTTGTAATGTTTCTCAAAACATTGGAGTGAATTCCCAAATTGTAAAGACAAAAGAGAGTAAAACAACTTTGTCCTAAGAAAGAAATTCTTGGAACATTAAATTTTGTTGCAATATTTGATGTGTAATGCAAACACATGTCAGAAATTATGCAACTTGGTAAAGGTGATAACTTTTCAAAGATTTTTTCAACTGAGTCTTGTAAAAAAGTACTATTTGCTGCATTGAAAAAGCTTAAAGAAGATGAAAGTGAAGGTAACATATCAAGATTCTCACACCCTTTTGGTAAATTAAGTTCTTTTGATGAGAATTGGAGTTCAACTAACCTGATTTTGAATCTTGAGAATGTTTGTGTGAAACGTGATGCGTTTTGGGGTGTGGTGATTATTGTGACTGTAATGTTTTGTTTTGATAAGATTTTTGCTATGTCCATCATTGGTATCATGTGTCCTTGAGACATCAAAGGAAACAACACAAAGTGGAGATTTTTGTGTGTTTGGGAATCCATTTTTTTTTTTTTTGTGTTGAGTTTTGGAGGTGGTTGATTTGGTTGGGTGTGTTGCAATGAATTTGATTCCACTTGGTGACATTATATAAGATCAGCACTTCGTTGCTTTTGTGGGGTGATGAAAGGTGAAACATTTTTTTTAATCATTTTTAAGTTAAACATTTTCTTTTAATTTTGTTATGATTCCTAATCAAGAATTTTCATTTTGTATAGTGTTACCAATTCCTCTAAAAACTCGTGAAAAATAGTGGCTGTAAAAAAATATATTATATCAAACAGCACCGAAAGTATTATACTCCACATAAAACTGTTTGAAAAAAGTTTTATTATTTTCTTTTACAAGAAAATAATTTAATTAAGCAGTTAAGTTAGCTGCAATGGATAACAGAAAGAAAAAATTCGCACTTCAATGAGTGCTAAACAATCGGAGCAATGAGTGCTAAAATAATGTGAAATGATTTTAAATGTTTTAGCCAAAGTTTTTTCCGCAATAGTTTGCAAAAGTTATATTAAATATTTCCGGACCGAAAATATGTATACATTAAAACATGCATGATTTGATTTAAAGACTATAATAACAAAAACATATCGAAAAAGTAAGACGATGCCGAAAAGCAAATTTAAGTAGAGGCGTAAAAGGGAAGAAAAGAATAAATAATTGATGCCATATGTGTGTAATGAATAGGAAATGAATATTAAAAATACAATTAGTAAACAGTAATATTAAAAAAATTATGAAAACATGAAAAGCAAACGTATATAATGCGTGTTCTTCTGTATATAATTTTATATATAAATAAAAGGTGTGGTGAAGAAAAAAAGGAAAAAGAGTAATAATATAAAGTGAGAAATAGATATGAAATAAATTTAATTTATTGTTTAGTATAAAAGAATTATGAGAGAAATAAAAAAGATAGAATAACTTTTTTTTATTTATTAAATTATACTTTTAATTTTTTAAGTTTAATTAATTTTTTAAATTGAAGATATACAAATAACGAATTAGGTCGGGTTTGATATGTCATTTATCTTATCTTAATATTTGATTGGGTCAAATTCAATGATACTGAACGAAATAAAAACGAGACCGGATTGATCCAAAAACTATACGCTAAATAGTAATCTTTGAATTTTTTTATAGAAAAAATAATTAAACATAAAAAAAAAACTCATAATAAATCAGATATGATTACCACCTATCAATTAATTTAAAAGTAGTAACTCATAATATTGTTTTATAAACCATAAATTACTAAATTAAAAATTAACTTTTTAAAAAAATATGAATTAATAATAATTTAAAATAGACTTAATTGCAGTTTTGGTTTCCCTATTTTAGTTGAATCGCGAAAGTAATCCTCCTATTTTGTTTCTCCCCAGTTTTGGTCCCTCAAGTAAAATTTTGGTCTAAAACTTCATAAAATGTCATTTTTTTTACATTTATTTAAGTCACATCATGTCTCAAAATCTCATTTGCAACAATTGTACCTGAAATATATGATCATAAATTGTGCAATACGACTTTAAAAAAATAAAATTTCATCAAATTTTGGATCAAAATTCTGTTTCAGGACTAAAACTAATGAAAAATAAAATAGAGAGTCTACTTTCGCGATTCAGTTAAAATAGAAGGATCAAAACTGCAATTAAACCTTTAAAATAATAATAAAAAATAATTATTCGTTAATTTAAAATGAGAAGTTACTCGAACTCCCTTCTTATTCTAGCTTGTCTTTATCTTTATCTTATTTTTTTAAGACCGACTAAAACTGGTTCCACCGTTCCACTGTTTGCAAGTTTATCTTTATGTGCTAGTAGTTTGTTTGCACATTGCACACATACTTTTTTTTTTTAATAATTCCATTAACAAAAATACATGTAGCAATATGATGCTCACTCTGTATTGGTTGACGATAGTAATATTTATTTTGGAAATTAAAATTGTAGATTCAAGTTTGAATGAATTGAAAAATGGAAAATTGTATAAAACAAAACGGAAGGAACAAGCTTGAAATTAGTTGGCATAAAACAAGAAATAAAAACATTAAACATTCTTATTCTTGCTCATCTAATTTTATTTTTTTAGTAATTAAAATAGAGGATTCAAATTTAGCGGTATGCTCTAATTTTTTTCCCTTCTATAGACCTCAATCTAAAATTCATATTTATCTTTTACTCTTTCCTGTACCATTGATCCATCTTCCTTTTCCATAAACTCATATTAACAAAAAAATTATTTCTTTTCTTTTTTCTCTCTCAAATTCATCTAAAAACCGACATGTATGAAGGAGGAATACAATTTGTCGCAGCAATTTTTTTGGATACTCTTCATATACATTGATTTTTTCCTATGGTTTGTGTTATCATTATTATGAATTTGAAGAAAAAATAGTGAATAAGAGAATAGAGAAGAAGATGAACCCTAATAATTTAATTTAATTTAATATTTTTATTTTTAATAAAAATTAATTATTAAAAATATAAATTGATTATTTATATTTTTCAATTAATTTGATATTTACTTTTATTGTCCAATGTAACTTGAATAAGTAATGACAAGTAAAAACATATATTTTGAATATAAAAATACTACAGAATAATGCTTTTTATGGTTGTTTTTTCAATGAAAATGTATGGTATTTTTGAAAAAGGAAAAAGTTACAAAATAAAATCCAATTAAATATACAAATTAATATAATATATATGAATTTTAATTAAATTTGAAAAAATGATAAAAACATAAGCCATATAAATCAAACTATTCTTTCTATTAAAAACTCTGTAACACAGGCAACAAGATCACATATTGTCAATGTATATTATTCTCCATTAAGCAACAAAGAAAAGTAATTGCATATTTATAACTGCAATTAAACTTTTAATTTCAGGTACAGCAATGGAAGATCCATACAATATATTTAAAATATAAATACAATAATAATAATAATAATGTATTTAAATAAGTTAAGATGCAGTCCCAATAGCAGGACAAAATGTTACATCATAACTATCAGCACCTTTACATTGATACATAGGAGGAGTATTATCACCAGGATAAACATGAGCACTAGGACATTGTTGTTTGAACTTTTGTGTGTACTCATCAGGTTGACAACCACTCGTAATACAACAATGTTGTCCATCATTAAAAACATCACAAGCACTTTTACAACCCACATAAGCCCCATTGGAATTATAAGATATTAAAGATGGTGGACACACATCTCCAAAATCCATATTACATGTCACTGGAGGACATGGGCCTGACCCATCCAACAATGTTCCACCAACGGGCTTTATATTAACTTTAATGTTTTGTCCATGAATTATGCTTATTTGATATGAAACTATTGATTGGTTAACATTGAAATTGAGGAGTGTTACCGGGTAATTGGGTGTTGTATTTGCACACTCTGGAGTACCTAACCGGCAATCACCGGTTTCACATGAAAAGTAACCGGATGCATTTGTTGTGCATTTTGTTCGGGCCCAAATGGACCCACTCCAAGTATCTTCCATGTTGTAAATTTCGAATACGTCTGGGCCTAACTCTGGGTCTAAGTCTCCTATGCTTGGGTTTGATGCACGCCATATTGAGTCTGAGCATAAGTTTTCAAAATGAAAAGTCACATCGGAAAATACACCTGCATATATCATAATGTCAAATCAGATCACACAAATTCTACATTAATTTAGGAGAAATTACATTTATCTAAAGTCAGTTTAAATGACACTAATATTATCTTTAATTTTGAAAAAATATTTATTTTATTTATATTTACTAAAAAAGTTGAAGTGTATTCGCAATTTGTAAAAATATAAATTATATTTATTTTTATATGTTAATTAATTTTCATATTTTTATAATTTTAAATACTAATTTATTGAATTATATATAACAAGATAAAACTACACTTGTGAGAAAATTATAAATATTTTTAAAATTAATTATTAATATTTTATTTTTAAGTTTAATATTAAATTTTATTAATTATTTTTATTTTTATATTTGATTAGATTTATATTTTTATATTTTATAAATTATTTTTGTATTTATATTTTATTAAATTTAAAAAAAAAAAAT
>JBBPBR010000005.1:19954018-19968625 GCA_037974775.1 Cicer pinnatifidum
AATAATAATAATAACTCTAAAATGATTATTAATAATAGAATACATTGACACAATGTATCATAATTTATGAGAAAAATTACAATTATATTAATTCAAGAATATTAACTCTCATACAAAGCTGAATAGATATTACAATTCCAAAATATATATTTTTAAAATAGTGATTTAAATAGTATTTTTATTAAAACTGAATATATATTAGAAAAAAAAATGTCAAAAAAATGCAACATATATCAGTTAACATTTTATACTCAAAAAATATTAACGTCAATTCTACTCAATCTTAGTAATTTTATTTTATTTTATTTTTGTAATTTGAGTAAATTTTTGTATTATTAACAATTATATTATTATTATTATTATTATTATTATTATTATTCATACTATAAATTTGAACTTTATGTCTTCTATAATAATAATAATAAAAAATAAAAAATTGGTCTTCATGATTTTGGTCTTCAAAGAGCTAAGTCGTACTAAAAAAAATGAAGCTGGAGAACCTCGATTTCCATTATAAGAACCTCCAACTCTATTGTCTTGATAACAATGGTTTGATCTTTTAAGACTCGTCTCTATGGTGTTCATGAATCTGAATTATCTAAAATAATAACTAGGAGTTAAATGTGTTGTTGATCATGTGCAAAGTTGAATCCCTGGCAAATCATTGTTGAAATGAGAGAAAAAAGTAGAAATGTCGGTCTCCATTTTATATTTTTCATTTTTTTCTTTAAATTCTAATTGTGTCATTACACATTCTCATGTGTCTTGACGTGTGCAAATAAGACACATCGGTAGTCAGAGATTGTGATAGATATGGGTCATGCCTAGATTTTGTGTTATATAAATTAAATAGCTATTGTACAAATTATTTTACACAAGTTTTATATCTTCATTGCACTTTTTTAGTCGGGTTAATATTATATAAACTTATTTATAATTTATATTTCTAGAGGATATAATTTAATTTTTATTTTGACATGGAGTGTGTACTATATATGTCCCACCAACGTGTACGTGCTGCGATTATTAATTGTAGTAGTACGTTCTTAATGAATGGATTATGTTATGGTGTGGTGTCTCGCTGCACAAGATTCTTTCTTCTATTTGAATTAGATTGTGATTGAAACGTGTTAGTTATTGTAGTGGAGACAAAGTTGGTCCACTTGCACGTGGTACCGCAGGCGGTGAAACCCAAATGGTGTGAATTAGAAAATACATATATTTTTGTGGAGACAAGAGAGAGGGAATGCCTTCTTCTTCAAATCTCTTGTTTAAATGATGAAATTAATTAACATTGATAAGTGCTGTATGCGTTGGATAATGTTTTTATGTACTTGTGACTAAAAACAGAGCACATGGAGAAACCGAAAATATAGGATGATAAAAGTCTTTATAATATAACATATCTTCTATATTTTTTATGAGAGTTTTTTTTAAAGTATTTAATAATTAGAGTTGAAATTAATATTTTTTTTTCTATTTAAATGTATAAATCAAATCAATTAAGTTTTAGATATTATATTGTTGGAAAAAATAAAAAATAACTATTTATATAATGCAAAATATTTTATATATAAATGGTTAAAAAAATAACAAATGGTAGACATTTAAATATCATACACACCACAATTTTTAACTTAAAAAATATCTCACAAAGTGAAAAAATATAAACCATTGAGAATTAATTTAGTAAAATATTTCACTATAATAACACTAGAGAATATCAACAATAGATAACTATCATTATAAGTGAAAATCAAACAAATAATAAACAACCTTATAGAAAAATGAGTATTTCAAACTAATAGGTAAAATTACTCACAATTTATATTAAATGAACAAATTCAGTAGTATCAATAATATATTAAAATTGTAAACCAAACGAAATAAGTTTATTAGACACTAATTACCACCAAAACCAATATTTTATCTTCTTCTATGTGTCACGAGCGCAACTTCAATTTTAAGGAACACAATGCTTACGGTATTTTTTCTTTGCAACTAGGGATTTCAAATCTCTTTTATTCATTATTATCGACCAATCCCCAAAAATCAACTTATCCCCCTTTTTGTTTTCTTTTCTTTAATAATAATAATAATAATAAGTTTAATTGGTGTGCCCCACATAGGAGTGACCACCCAACAAATTTTTTACTCATGACTTAAAAGAAAAGGTAGTGTTCAATGATATTTGCCTTCTTTTTTACATTATATCATCTTCTACCCAAATAATTTTTTTGTCATCATATCTAAATAATTTTCATCAATATGGATATTCTCAATCGAGAATGACTTCATCTTCAACACATCTCATATCCAATGATACAACACCTCAATGTGTTTCGACTTTACAAAAAAAAAAAAATTGAATTTTTGTTAAGATGCATCGCACTATACTGTCGCATAGTAACACACACTTGTTTTGTTTGAAGCCTAACTCTTATAGAAGTTTCTTCATCCACAAATGATATTTAGATGCTTCAGTTGTTGCTAGAGCTGTCAAAATAGATTAGCCCGTATGGGTCATCCCGCTAAAATATAGGGTTTGACCTTAATAATTTCAGCCTGATTTTTTTAAGGTTTTTTAGTCTGGTACGAATAAACCCATTATCCATCGGGTTGGCCCGTATAAGTATGGGGTAGTCCACTACCTGCATAACAATTTTTTTTAAAAATAAAAATACTAACATTAGCCCGCTAAAAAAAAGGTCCAAACGATATTCAACTTCCTTAGTTGGTTATATATATATATATATATATATATATATATATTTAACAATTATCTTTAGTTGCTTACATATTTTTAACAATTAATTTCTTTATTTTTCTATGTGGACAATCATTCAACACTTTGAAAAATGTGAACATTGCTCAAGGAGTCTAAAAACACTTATATTAGAGTCACATTAAGACTATATAACACTTTATTTAAATTTGATTTGAGTTTGAGTTGTTAGACAAATTTAAATTCATTTGTGTTATGCTAGATAATATCTCTAACTTTTGAACAATTTGAACTTATTTTAATTTGTGTGTTGTTTTGAAAATTTTGAATTGAGTTTGTATTAATTAGAAAATCCAAACTTAGTTTGTGTATAAAGAGTAAATCATAATTTTTTTTAATGGACATTCAAATTGATTCATATTTAATGCATAAGTTGTATACCATATTTTTTTTTTAAATGGGCTTCGAAGAAAATTTTCAAGTTAAAATAGTTTCAAAGAAATTAAAAATATAATGAATAAAAAGAAATATAAAAAAATATGCGGGTTACCCACAATCTATCTAGGCTGGGCTCATGTAGTATTTGTTCAGCTCATATTAAAACATGGCTTTTTGGTCTAGTCCAAAGAAACCTTTAACCCGTTAGGGTAGGCCCTATGCGGGCTGGGTAACCCGTTTTAACAACTCTAGTTGTTGTAATATACACAACTTCAATTGATAAAGTAACACACTTTTGTAATCTTGATTGCCAAGATACAACCTCGTAATTTAGAATCATAATTAGAATATTTAATTAACTCTACAAATTTTTCTTCAATTTGCACACAAGCTGCTTTTTACCTTTAACTTGAATTATTACACTCAAAAGCACATGTTAAATTAACACATAATTTAGAATCATAATTAAAATATTTAATTAACTTATTATTTGTCTACATTAAGACATTTATTTAGAATTTTGTCTCAACACTATATGCTTACATTGATTATTAATAAGAGTCTCTCCCACTGAGTTTCGAGCCACTAAATGCTAATGTTGTTTGTGGCCTAAACAAATAAATTTATGGCCTTAAACAAGAGAATTGGCAATGGCTCTCCAAGCTATTGTTTTTCCTCGCTTCGCAGAGGTACACTCAATCTCAAAGTGACCACTCTATGTTCACTAAATCTATTGTTTCCTCATTCTCGGTCATACTCATATATGTTGATGATTTGATAATTATTGGCCCATGTATATGAAATCAACAACATCAAACAATAATTGGATTCAACTTTCAAAATAATTAATTTGGGTGATCTCATATATTTCTTGGGTCTCGAAGTTGCTCGCTACAATTTGCCAATGTTGGTATGTGTTGGACCTTATATCTAATGTTGGTCTTTTTGCTTTGAAGCCTTGCTCTACACTAATGGTTCAACCTTCTGCTACTACTGCTGACATCACCCTGTTTCATGATCCCTCTATTTATCGCCGTCTCTCTGGCGGCCTTATTTATCTTACAAGAACTCGTCCTGATATTTCCTTTGTCGTTCAACAACTAAGCCAACATATGGCCACACCTTCACCTCTCATCACTCTATTGCTATACGAGTTTTAGATTACTTAAAGAAAGCTCCAGGACAAGGTCTCTTTTTCTTTTCATCTAATCTCTACAATTGAAAGCTTTTAGCGATTCTGATCGAACAACTTGCCACATCGTTGTGAACTCAGACATTTCACGAACTAACCAAGCATATTAAGATTGACTATCATGTCATATCATTGGTGAAAAGCTTCAATCCAACCTATTTCATCTTCTCCCTATCTCTTCAAAAGATCAGCACAATGACATCTTTTGTCCAAGTTGGGAGTTCTAATTGACATCCACTCTACAACTTGTGGAAGGTATTGAATACTATTATAAATAATAGTTAGTGTTAGTTAGGTTAGTTAAATGTGATTAGTTTGTTATTTTTGACACTTAGTTGACTAACTCTAATGTTGGTTCTCTGTTGACCAGTTCTCATTCTTTTGTATGGTATCTATACATTTTCCTTTAATCAATAAAGCTAGTAATTCAATCCACATGAAGAACTGTTACAACCTTTACCTTTTCCTCTCGTTATAATTTCTCTAATCTGACTAGTAATAATGGTATGGTGCAAAATACCATTTCTTTTTACATTTGTTTTATAGGTGATGTATTAAATCTGATATGTGATGAAAAGGATGAAAGGCTCATGTCAAAGATCGAGGACCATTTTGGCACCCATATGATTGAGACAATATTAGAATTAGTAATTTGAATGAGGTGAAACTTCACAATACTAATCGTAAAAGGAGAGATAAATTTTATTTTGAAAGAAATATATTTGATTTTTTATTTTTTGCAGTAGTTAATATTCTAATCATCCAAATACACTTATAATAAGAAACAGAGGTAATAATTTGTCTTTTTGTAGAAAATAATTTAGAGAGTAAGTCAACTTGTGTTAAGAATTGTACAAGAAGTGTAAGACTAAGATAATACCTGGACTTACTCTCTTTACATGTATTTAAGATGTGCCTAATATGTATTTAAGTCACAAAAGAATTATTTTATTATATACCGTTAGGAGGTGTTTGACGCATGTTTAAATCATAAAAAAATTGTTTTATTTTTTTAAGAACTAATATATATATTCCAAAACATGCGAATATCTAAGACATGTTCAATACATCCATATGACACATTACACATTGAAAAATTTTCTTATGTAATAGTATTAAAGTAAATCTTTAAATTTATTGAGTTTTATATTTCAGCAGTCGCTAGAACTAAAGATAATAATTTATCAAAAGAATTAAGGAGCACTATCAACTTAATTCTTCATATTACTAATATTTTAAAATAATTTTTTAAACTATAAAATATTAATCAAGTTATAAGAGTCATTCGGCTAAACTCAACTTTATCAAATTGTTGGAGATATATTTAAAACAAAATAAATAATATGATCAGTAAAACATTTGATGATAAATCCATAAAGATGAACTAATCTGACTTCTTACCATTTAAAAAATCATTGTAAAATATTTAAAATGTGATGAATTATGTAAGAACTAATCTGTCATTTTACGATTTCAAAAGTAAGTAAGAAAAAAGCTACATAATTCCAAATTACCACGATGGATGTATTTACTCAAAAAAGAGAACTGAGACCATTTATTTATAATTAAAAAAAAAAAAAACCATTAATATATCCAAAACAAAACTCAGAAATATTAATGAAAGGAAACAAGTCGGTTGGTCGTTGGTAGTGTGAGAGAAGAGATGGGCTCGGCGACGTATCTTCGCCTTGAGAGATTTGCATCTCTCAATTCGCTCTCCCTCCTCCGCTTGCATAACTCTTCAGTTTCCACCGTCAGATTTTGTTCTTCGTCATCGTCTTCCGGTAATTCTAAACCAGATAATAAGAAGCTAGTTGATCGTCTTTCAACTGTAATCGACGCCGTCAACGATCGCAAACTACCTCCTGAACTTCGTGGCCAGCGCAACAATGTTAGGTATTGGACTTTCACACCATTCCCTCTCCTACGATCACAATTACCTTTTTCTTTTATTCATATCATCTCTTTCGCTTATTCCATGGATTCAAGTGCTTACTCAATACATGAAATTCTTTTATTTTTTACTCAAAATTATGGTTTTCATTCCTTGTCAAATATTATTAAGTGCCCACGATACTCTGTTATCATTTGTCAATTAATTGTGAATATGAAGCAAAAAGTATGTAATTAAAACTTCGAATATTTTATATGTATCTATGTTTACAAGAGTGAAGGTTCAAACTTTTTGGTCCACCAATTTGATGCTTAGAAATCTCAAATATTGGTCAAATACTATGTAGTACTAACACTTCTAATCAGAGGCGTGTCATGATAGACACGGACACGACACCAATATATTGATTACTTTCATTTAATTTGTTATGTTAGATTGTTGATGTGTAAGTGTTGTATTCGTGCCAGTATCTATGTTTGATAGGTCAAATTAATTAGTTTTAGGATGATCTTCAGTGAAACTTTAGCCTTTAGACCTGCCAGAGACTAATTTGATTGATATTTAAAATATTTGATGACCAATTTAGTAAATAGTAAGTATTTTACCTCAGTTGGGGTCTTTATATATATTAATATGTAAGAAATGGATTGACACCAGGTGAACTCTAGTTGCAACAAAACTACCAAATGCACCAGTGCTATGTCCTTAGTATCACTATCTATATCACCGCTTTCATATCTTCCCAATGGTTAATAAAAGTGCCAACAGGTTCAGGGATCTGTGAACTTGACACACTGGTTGCTATTGGCTGTCATGTCTACCGATAAGGCCATGTTAGTGCGTAACATAAGATGTATATGTTTTGAATATAAATGAGAATATGACATAACATTAAAAAAAGTGATATATTACCAAGTTAATAGTACAGTATAATTGGTCTTGCTTGTATACAATGCTTTTGATGATTTGGTGTTTGTTTTGTCAATTTTCATCATCATCTGGTTTTGTTTAACACAATTTTGGCTGTTAGACAGGTCAGAAACTGACTTGATCAACGTTGTTGAGCAAAGAATATGGCATTCAATGGAAGAAGGCCAATTTGAAAAATTGCCTGGGAAAGGCAAGCCACTAAAGCTTGACACAAATCCTCATGCGGATCCAGCTGAAGACACCTTATACAGAATCCTCTCGAAAAATAGATGTGCTCCGGAGTGGGTCGAGCTTAACAAAGAGATAAGGTCTAGAATATCTGAATGGAGGATGTCCTTGAAGAAAGCTTGGGCAAATAAATGCAATGGAGATCACTCTGTGTGGGTTGAAAGTTCAGAGGCTTTGAAATCACAGTTAAAAGAAATTAATGATAAGGTGAGCTGGTTTGGTCATTTTGTCATGTTAATGTTTGCAGGAAATTGGAGAACTGAATATGATTCTTGCAAGTATTGAATTATGTCTTTGATGGTTGTAATGCATTTTTAATACATCTCGTTTTTGTGTGTGTGCAGGTTTTCCGGTATAATCTCATTGTACCTTTTGGTCGGCAAATGTTTGGCCTTAAGTGGGAGAAAGAGATCAGTTATTTAGAAGAATGATGAAAGTCATTGTTGAACCAATTGATTTACGATTTTAGAATATCAGAATTTGTTACTTCCCTGAAGGTTTGTCATGCCAGCTGAATAATCATATGGCTTAAAGTGTAGTTTTTGCTAAAATCAGTGTTACACTGTGATTTTGCCAACTTATTGGCAATCTAGACATGCACCAGAGCTAATGAACGTCATTGTTTATGATCCCTCTATCAGGGCATAGTTTGGCTGTAATTATATGGTTTATTACCTTCAATCGGGTAAACCAAAGGAAACATATAGTGAAAATGTATGAGAACAAATCTTCGCACAAGTGGTCTTGAAAATTGTACAATATAGTCTACCCTTGTGTTGATTCGCATACTATCTTTTGCTGAAATTGGTTGTAACTACTAGATGACTGGGTTCAATTTGATTCCGAGAGCTCTTTCGATGGTAGTGTGATTCAGTATAATCGATTGGTCGTTTAAATCTAAGCCACAATCATATAAAAATTCACATCTAAGTTATTTTTCTTGCTAAAATGTATTACATCAAGTGTAGATTTTTGTTGTGATTTTAAACTCGAGTAATCCAAAAAATGCTTATGCATGACACAACAACTCTAATCCACATGTTTGGTTAGCCACAAATATAGCGCTAAAATGAAAGAGATTTTGTGTTTTGTAAATAAAAGTATTTTATTATTGTATCCCTTTCTATTGCCTTCAAGTGATTCAATCATGTTTTTGGAATTGTATTGCAAATGCAACATATGCCATGCTTTTAACGGTAACCTATTTTCCTAATGCTGCTATTTCAATTTTTTTTAATAAATGTTAATTTGAATCGGTAAAGGGGATAACCGCGCAAGTGACAATTAGAAGGTGAAATATATAGTATGTCTTATAGCAAGATGATTATTAAATTGATTTGTCGATAACTTAAATGATATACTATAAGGATTATTTTTGTTTGTTTAATGTATCTTTGAATATGAATAGATCAAATGTGACGGATCGATTTGAGTGGTCAAATTTAAAATTTCACTTTGTCATTTCATAAAAAATTAAATATATTGAATTTTACGTAATTTTACGCTGACGGATGAAGATATTTGATAAGAGTTGGAGATGCTGTTAGTAATTAGTATTATTGTCTAGCCGTACATAGTAGTTTAGATTAAAATATGAATTGATTTGGTTACATTGTACTCAAGCTTTTATTTTTTCCAATAAATTAGTGGCAAGAGGCTTAGCGGTGAATGGTGATTCATTTTTAACCTTGAATTGGTTATCTCACATTTGAAGAGTCGAATTTCAAGGTTATAATTCAATTGCTTTTGAGGAAACATAAATTATTTTGGAGATACTTCAACTATTTTTGATTTGGAAGAGAAGTTGTGAAGCGAGAAATAGGTAAGAGAGAGTACATGAGGAAAGAAGTCAAATAAATTTATTATTGTTTGATATAAGAGAAATATGTGAGAAATAGAAGAGAAAGGTAAAAAGTGAAAAGCAAGAAAGATACAAAAAGTTATTGAACAAAAATATCCATTTTTTTTAATTAAACATATTATTAGTATTTAAAATAATAAAGATAAATCTTGATTTCAGTGCTATATAGTTAATTAATAATTGAAGATGAATGTAGGGTTTGTACCGGCCCCACTTGTACCTTCCACCCTCATCTTCATGGAAAATACTAGATTGTCCATAATATTATTAGTAAAACTCTCAAGAAAAATTCTCCTCTTTTTTTCATCCATTTCATTCGAAAGATTGAATTGTCCGAATCACATATTTGCTAACATTCGAACATTTGAAACCTTCGAAATCCAAAAGTAAGATAAACTTCAAAATTTTGCAATTTTTGAAATATTAATTTTCCATATCTTCGAAAGTTTTCATGAACATGAAACTTTTTCGAAATTTTCAACAATCTGAAAGTTTTGAAATAAAAAAGTCAGAATGTTTTTTAGTTTCGAAACTTTGGTATTCATGAAAAGTTCTGAAATGCATTTTTATTAGTAATAAATATAATAAATTTGTAATAATAAATTTATAGTATTAAAATAATAGTAATAAATTAATAGTAATATATAGTAGGCTTAATTGCAGTTTTGATTCTAAACAGAATTTTGGTCCAAAATTTAATATGGATTTCAAATAAATTTGATATCTAATTTCGAAAGTTTCAAATTTATCAAAACTTTCAAAAGTTTTGATCTTTTCTGGAAAATCACGCTTCGTAACTTTGAATTTTATCCAAAGTTTCAAAATTGGTTAAATTTTTTGGAAAATTAAATTTCAAAAGTTTCAAATTTAACAAAACTTTTGAAAATATTAAAAAACTAACTTTTTTTTTATTATTTTGAAAGTTCATAATTTTCAAATATTTATAGTTTTATACAAAATAAAAAAAGACAAAATGGTCTTTAGAAAAAAAATGGGAGGGTGGGAAGTACATTGGAAGGGTGCTTACAATTCTCATAAATGTAAATATGAACGAAAAATATGCGAAAGAAAAAAAAAAAAAGGTAAACAAACAAAAAAAATGGAGCCAAACATGATAATAAAAAAAAGCAATTATAAACATAAGAGTGATATTTCACTAAAAATAAAGTAAGAAAAATGACAAAAAATACATGCTCTAAGATTTTTTTTTCTCAACTATGATAATGGTAATTATCAGTGTGTAATTTACGCAATGATTCTAAAAGTGAAAAAGTTATATATTGTGTTTCTCTCGTTTCAATCAGAAGTAACTGTTTTTCTTCTCTAATTATCTCTCGTGTGACTCTCCGTCTTAGTTTCTCTCAAAACAAACAAGTCGTCGATGAATCTAAGGATCATGCTACACATAATAAAAATAGTTCTAAAAATATGATTTATGAGGTTTTTATTTCTACTTATCTAATTCGACTAATATATAACTTTTGCGAGAGAATCATCAATATCTAAACATACGTATTGATGGTTTTTTTAGCTATATAGTGTCAGAGGAAAACATGTTTAAAATTATCAATTCTTTTCTAATTTGTAAATCAAACTTACACTCAAAAATTATAGTGTTGAGTATCACATTACAAAAACATATACTCACTTGGTTCCTAATTACCCGTTCCATTGAACTATTTGAAACAAATGAAAAAAAAAAATAATAAATAAAAGAGAGAAAATAATGACTTGTGATTTTAGCAAATCATTTTTATAAATCATGAATCTACTTCAATTATCGTAAATATAAAATGTGAGAATATTAAATTGAGAAATATAGACATATTTACTATTTTTTAAAAGATAGAATGATATACATATTATTAATTAGAATATATAATTAAATAAAAGGGACAATCAATGCACAAATGTGATATTTTGTAAAAAAATAAAATTCTTATAAATGTGACATTTATTGTTATTGTTGAACGGAGAAAGTAATTATTAAGTGAGTCACAATTCCACTAAAATACACAATAATAGTAAAATTGACAAGTGCATGAAACAAATCAATGCATGAAAAGTTGGAAGACAGGGTCGTTATTCACCAAGTTATAGTCATATCCAAGTTTGTTGGCACGATCATGAAATTCATCCACCTCGTTAGCTGTAACCTGTATTCCAACTAGTACATTTGCTCCAGATTCACCCTGTTGGCCACAACAATGTCATTGAATTGCATTGGTCAATGGAAAAATTACAAGTATAGAAAGTAACAAATTCCAACCTGTGAACGGTAATGGAATAAAGTAATATTCCAACGTGGGCTAAAGGTATCCAAAAATTTCATCAAAGCACCAGGTCTTTCTGGAAAGGTAAAACAGCAAATAACCTCGTTCTGGATATCTAATCGACTTCCAATCTGTAAAATGTATTCACAACAAATAAAACTTTGTAAAATACCAAAACAATATTCATAGCCTGGTGGTTAGAATAGTCAATGGATAAGGAAGTTAATAAAAACACAAAATCAAGAGATTTCATTTAGATCAATTTACCATGTGACGCAAATGATCTTTCGTCAAGTCATTATCTGAGAGATTGTGAGTTTCAAGCTTAGATGATTCTATTCTTTGCTGCATTTTTTGTAGTTCGTTAGGCGTGTGAGCCCCAACACTAAACACAACAACAGTGAATAACAATATATACTTATGATTAGATGAAATTTGTTTAACATTAACAGCACTATATAAAAGTACATCATACTCTAATTATGTAACAATTCTTCGTATAATTATTTTAAATTTTATTTTTTTCTTTAATTATTTTTTTATTTCTTGAACTCAATCATGATTCTTATTGTCAACGTCTATTTGAGACAAAGAAAATAAAAGTAATTGAAAACTACTCCTTTCAAAAAGAAGAAAAATTTCAAGAACCAATAAAATCATGTAATCCATTGTTATGATCTTCTTGTTACCTGTAAAGGACAACAGCTTTGTCACTGGAAGTGTATCTGTATTTGAATTCTGTGATACTCATCTGTCCCACCTGCAAGACCAGAAGAAAATCAATTTAACTATGCACAACTCAATTTAAAAAAAAAAAATATATATATATATATATATATAAAGTAAAGTAGTATAAATATATACCAATTGACAAAACTGTTTGAAACTTCCAGGCTCCTCTGGTAGGAAAGTTAACATAAGAGATTCTTGTTTACGACCAACATTAGCAAGTTCAGTAACTATTCTAAGTTTATCAAAATTCATGTTTGCTCCAGAGGTTATTGCTACAACATTTTCCCCCTTGATCCCATAATACTTGCAGTATGCCTCAGCTCCAGCAAGTGCAAGAGCCCCTGCTGGTTCTAATATGCTCCTTTTTTCCTCAAACATGTCCTGCAACAACCTTAATTTATCAAATTCATGTCCTAATCGATGGTGCTTACAAAGAAGTGAGTACCATATATACATGGGAAACGAAAGGGCATCTCACCTTAATCGAAGCACAAATTGCATCACGACTAACAAGAACAACGCCATCTACCAACCCTTTGCACAAGCGAAAAGTTTCTTCACCAATCTCTTTAACAGCCACGCCATCTGCAAATCCTCCAACTTGGTCCAAAATCACTCTCTTACCATGATGAAGTGACAAAGCCATTGCATTTGCATCCGTCGGTTCCACTCCAATAATCTTTACCTGTGAATATCACTCTTCTAAATAACAACCAACGCATGCATAATAGAAAAAACTATCAGCACTTCCTATTCAATTGTCTTAAGTATTTTAGAGATTTTCTTCTACTAATGGTAAAAGAAGTTTTTATTCTTCATAAAGATTAAATCAACTTACATATTTATTATTTTTTAACATGTGTGTCCAAAATTAAAAGTATCAAAAGATACAAAGAGTAATAGATAAATTAGTGAAGTCTGTACTAAAACTTCTATAAAGATTGTAAGATAACATGAGAGAAACAAACCTCTGGAGAAACCCTCTTCATGAAAGCGGCAATACCAGCGATGAGACCACCACCTCCAACAGGGACGAAGATTGCATGAATAGGCCTCTGCATATGACGCCAAATTTCCATACCAACAGTTCCCTGACCCGCGATAACATCGGGATGATCAAAAGGAGGTACAAACGTACGACCCTCCTCTTTTGCGCGCTTCTTAGCATATGCTTGTGCTTCATCATATGAATCTCCTATAAGAACAACAGTAGCACCCATCCTCTCCACAGATTTCCACTACAAAATTCCAAATGACAAAAAAAAATATACATAACTTAAAAATTTGCTTGATGCTTGAAGTGATTTCGAATTTGTATTTTTTAAAATGACTTTTATTAAAGAAATAATAATTTAATTATCAACCAAATTAATTATTTGTAGAGATATATATAACACAAAACAAACATGGTGAGAAAAGTAAAAAAATGAATAGTACCTTGATGTCAGGAGTGGTAACGGGCATAACAATAACGGCATTGCATTTCAATCTCTTGGCAGACAAGGCAACTCCTTGAGCATGATTTCCAGCAGAAGAGCATATAACCCCTTTCTTCAAAACTTCCTTTGGAAGTTTAGCCATCATATTATAAGCTCCACGAATCTTAAATGAGAACACCTATCACAATCCAAAAATTTCATTATAATAATTACACAATCATCAATTTCATAACACAACAAATCATAAAGCTAAATGGTGAACATATATAAAGACAACAAAAAGACACTTAATAATAATAAAGGGTGAATGCCTACACACATGATGTTTCATTGGCGTCTTTGTTTACATATTAGGATAAATATATGATAAGATATATATAGAGAGGTTGATAAAGATACCATATGATATAGCGATAGCACTTATTTTATAATGTTTTTATATGCATATGATAATAAATATCATAATATTATTTTATCATAGGTTTAATTATATTTTTTGTTTTTACAATTATAATATTTTTTTATTTTAATCATCATAATCATAAGTCTTTTCATTTGGTTCACATATCTACAAATATAATTTTATTTTAAAATAATCATTTTATCCAATTTTTATTATAAAAATTATAACATTGTTAAACCTAAATGTAATTAAAATATAATTTTTTTTAATCTAAAATTAAACCCCCAATATAACTACATTATAACATTGGAGATTTATTTTTAGTTAAAAAAAATTATGTTTTAATTATTTTTAATTTTAACGGTATTATATTTTTTATAACAGAAGTTGGATGTAAAGTCTATTTTTAAATTAAGCTATATTTGCATGATGTAAACTAAAAAAAAAAACTATGAATATCAAAATAAAAAAAATTATTATAACTATAAGGGC
>JBBPBR010000005.1:19984018-19994358 GCA_037974775.1 Cicer pinnatifidum
GATATATCTTTTATATATATATATATTATAATTTTGTAAAGAAATATAGTATATATACATATAATTTAATCATTATCTTTTTAACAACTTATAATTTCATCAACTATATATTGGCTAAACTATTTTTTTCTTTGGAGTTGTAGGTTAATTTAATATATATTATAGTTTAATTAAATACAAAATATTTATTTTTATTTAAACATATGATGTCAAAATTATATCATGAATATTTTAAAAATTTAATATGCATCAGTCACATTAATATTTATGTAGTTTAACTAGTAACTGATCAATCCGATCAATGATCTAGTGCTTTGACCAGGTAGGTCTGAATTTTAAAATACCACAAAAATAGCACTCGTTTGATTATTTATATTATAAGACTAATATGATCACATGTACTCCATGGAAGAAAAGAAGCCCAACATCACAAATATCAATTTCTTAGTGCAATTGATTAACAGAGAAAGGAATCAGATTCCTTAGAAGATGAGAATGGTAGCGTAGAAAGGCCTTTTGGAGTAGTCAAAAAGCTACATATCAATGTTCCTCCAAACAAAGGAAAACCCTCTATACAAACTTTAAATAGTGCAACATTGTTAAAACCAAGTACAATTTTCAATTGAACCAAAATAGCTTAAAAAATCTCTCTTCTGAATGGAAAACACAACACTGAAGGCAGAGAATCTTAAGCCTATTTTTCTCAAAGCTGGTGTTCCTTTAGCTGTATCTTTAGCTGGTTTGATCTATGCATGGATCATGACAAAGAAAAGTTTATCAAAAGTCTCTTCCTTTTCAGAAAATGAGTCTCATACTCCTGAAATCAATTCTCATGAAGGAACTAAACATGAAAAAAAATTTAACAACTTTTCTTCTATGGAAGAAGAAGAAGAAGAAGAAGAAGAAGAAGAAGAAGAAAATTTTGATGATGTTACCTCTATAGATAACAGTGTTCTTTCTGAGAGCTTGATGATCAATGAAAACCACCCATGTTTGGAACAAGAGATTACTTGCTTAAGAAGCAACATTGAAGGTATGCAAATTAGAGAATTGGCCTTAACTTTGCAATTTGAAAAATATTGTGAAATGAAAGATCAAGAAACTTTGCTTATGGAAATAAAAAACATGTTGTCTATGGAGATGTCTCGCGTCGAGTTTTTTAATAAAGAGATTTCATTCATAGAGGCAGAAACTATGAGGTTGGAGAATTTTGTAATCCAATACTTGAGGATTGTTGAAAAATTTGAGTATTGGAAGTCAGAGAATAAGGTGCTTCATAAGAAAGTTCAGAAGCTAGGTAAAAAATCAAAGGCTCAATCACAGTTGATAAAGGAGAAGAATTTGATGATCAAAGAGGGAGAAGAAGAAATCTTGAGAAACCATGATGAATTGCAAAAAAGGGCTAGTGTGATTCTTAAGTTAGAAAATGAAATTAGAGAGATGAAAAGGGTTTTTGATCATTTTTATGATGAGAAGAATGAACTTGTCAAGAAGCTTGAAACAGCAGAAGAAAATGCAAATGCATGTAAAGAAAAGTTACATAAAAAGCCACTGAAATATTATTTGCAAGTTGAATCAGAAGATGTAAAGAAGGAAGATTACAACAAGGTTCTCAATGAATTGGAGCAGGTTAAGAAGGAACATGCAACTGAATTTGAAGAACTGATTCACTTGAGGAAGATTAATGGACAAGATTGTTCTTTGTCGGAGCATTACAATGTGTCTTGCATTGGTTCTGTTTCTCATGGTGATCTTGCTTGTTCCAAAAAGAGAAAGTTGCTTAAAAGGATCAAAAGATGGGTGGTGGATGGTAGTGAAAAGGCAAGAGTGAAGCCAGAAGATAAAAGCAGTAGTGATGAAATTAAGTGCTTTGGTTTGCATTCTGTTTCACATGGATCAGAGAAACCTGAAGTTCCAGATACTTCAAGGTTTTGCTCTAGTGCATGAGGCAAAATATCATACTATCTATTCCTTTGAAAAAGAATCTATCAATACTTCAGATTGAAGACGTGTTAGGTGTCTAATACGTGTTAATTGTATAACACCAAAACCATTATAACATATATGGTTATAGTCGATTATTCTATATTTTTTTAAATTAGTGTCGGCGTGTCAGTGTTCTGTTTGAGTCTATTAAACAAAAAGTCAAAGCATAATTAGACCAAGTCATTATCTTCATGTAATAATTGGTATACTAAACAATATAATAAAGAGACTTTGATGTTGATAAGTCAAGAAAATGATTATGTTATCTAATTTTAAACTTCTCTCAGATTTTGATTTTTATACTTCTGCAAGATATGGGAACTTTATTTAATGAGTTGTTCTTTTGTTATGTATCTCTCTGTTCCAAATTTTAGAATGACTTTTACTTAAGCAGACAGTTTTACTTAATGCTTGAAGAAGTACTTTTTTTTTTGGCATAATTTAAGGACTACAAAAAGTACTCCTTCATCTAATGATTAATCACTAGTATCTTTTTGCTAATGATTGAGGCTAAACAATAATTTTACAATATAATTTATTTCAGCATTTTTCAGAAGTTATTTTTTTTTAAATAAGGTGAACTTCTAACATTTTCTTTTCAAATGACATGAGAAAATAATAATTATAAATTTCTTAAACATGTCATTTATAAAAATGTTTTATCTTGTACAAAAAGCACAAACAATTATTTCCTTTGATATCAGTAATAAATTGGGAAAGTTGATTCATTTTCTAATCAGTTGTTGGATTTTTTTATCTTTTATATAAATTTCTCTCTCTTTTTTAATATAATTAATCTATGTTTTTGAAATAAGAAAATATCATATCCTTATTAATTAATTATAGAAGTACAGAACTGATTAAGAATATATAAGCATATTAATGGTTTTGTGTACTATATATCAATGTCAATAATCCAATCAAAATTTTTGAAATCCTGGTGTGAGTCAGTTCCTATGATTTCTAAAATGCTTCAAAAATAAAAATTGTGGATAGAATCAACCACGTTATCCTCTTCTTTCCTATGTTTTCTTTCTCTTTCCTGTCAAACCAAACTAAAGCCACAAAAGAAGAAATATAAAAAGCTAATAATAAACTATAGAATATAAATAAATTCTCTTCAACAACAAAGAACAAACTAAGATCATGGAACTTTCTCTTCTCAGCCATAAGCACCATCCTTTGCTCCTTCATTGCCCTCTCACCTCCAATCTCTTCACAAGTATATAATACTAACTTCTCTCTACTCTACAATTTTTCCTAATTAATTACTCTTGTTTTTATCTAAAGTGAGTCTAAGACAATTGAAATGTTTGTCTCCACAGGGACACACACAAAAATTTACCACAAAAGTACTTCAAATAGGTTATTACCATCACCATGCAGCTGTTCACATTCTTTCTCCAATAAAATTGCAGCAAAACCAGTCACCATGTCTTTACAAATTGAAGGAAGAAGAGCATTACTTAATTTTCTCCTCACAACATGTTAGTTAGTTAGATATTTTAGATTATTCTCTTTATATATGCTATTCAATGTGGGAACTATTACAAGATTCTTAGTTTTAATTAATGTTTTTATGTTATGTGATCAGTTGGTGGAGTTTATGCATGTGATGTGGCTGAAGCTGTTAGCACTAGTAGAAGAGCTGTATGTGTCCCTCTCATATGAAAAAATGTTGATTCTGAAAATATGATTACTAATTGGAATTGTGCTTTTCTTGGTTTTGGTTTTATGCAGCTTAGAGGAGCCAAAATTCCTGAAAGTGATTACAAAACTTTGCCAAATGGTCTCAAGTAAGTATATGTTGATTACATCTGAAATTGCTTTGATTATGGTTTTTTGTACCTTCAACGTTGGTAGTTGACTCTGATGACTAATAAGTTATGAACTACTGCTAACACTAACACCTAAACACCAGTAGTAATTTAAAAAAATGAAAGTGATTGAATATAACTTCAGTGTCTGATACTGGCACATGTCGGACACCATACAAGCCTTCAATATGAAGTGTTGGTGCAACAGTGCTAATAAGTAATGACTGATGGACTTAAAAAATGTGTTAAGCCTTGAAATAGATATGATTATAGAGGAATTGGCTCACCTAGTGGTACATTTATTTTAAGTTTCACTCAACCTAGAGAAACAGAATCTATCACTTGTGTTTGATTGGTAAACAAACTTTCAACCCCTTTTCTTGTTGTGTTTCATTTTTAAGATATACATACATCTGGTTAGGGGGGTAGTGTGTGATAAAACTTTATCATGTTCAGGTACTATGATTTGAAGGTTGGGAATGGAGCTGAAGCTGTGAAAGGATCCCGAGTTGCAGTACGGTTGTGACTCAGTTAGATATGTTTCACTCATTAGTGCTTTTGCATGTTTATATTTAGCATCAACTCAACTCTACAATTTTTTGAATGGGAAACTACAATATTACTCAAAGCTTGCTAGTGTTTTAACCAATGAAATTGATGGATGCATATTGTGTTACTTATGTGTATACAATTATGTTCTGAAGACTGAAAAATCTACAAAAAAATGGGTTATCAATGTTATATCCACTGAAATTTTGATGCCTTCCATGAAGAATTACATGGACCAATGAAAACTAGATCAAACTCTGAGCTGTCTCCTAATAGATAAAGTAATATTTTGTTGAACTGTGTTATAATGATTCATTTAATAGTGAAAATAAAGAAAAATTGTACCTTATTCATCCTAGTAGAAGATTGATGTGCATTTTCTCCCTTAGATTATGATAGGCTGGCATGTGGACTGAATTTCATCTGCATATGCAGTATATTAGTGATATCAGAATTTAGAAATAATCATATTGTCATAATTGTAGATTCACTATGTTGCTAAATGGAAAAGTATCACCTTTATGACTAGTAGACAAGGAATGGGCGTTGGAGGCGGTACGGTATGATCCTAGAAACTCAGCCAAAATCTACATATTCTTTAATTGATTGTTCTAAGTTAACAGATTCTTACAAAAAAAATTATGTTCGTGTTTATGTGAAGCATGTTGACTAGTAGACTAACCGGTTTTGATATGATAAAGCCTCAACAATGCATTGTATATTTATATTTGAAACTAGAGGACTTCATGGTACTTTCTCTTATTGATCAGGATACATGAGTGTTTTGTAAATTAGTCCAATTATAGCTTATATGTTGACAAATGAAGGAAATTATGATTTTATGTATTACTAATTATCTGTTTAATTGTATGAATGTATATAAGGTATATTTTTGTAGCAAAATTTTCTTGTTGATTGATTAATAAGAATATGCTTAAATTATTGCAGCCCTATGGATTTGATGTAGGCCAATCTGTGAGAGGAAATGTCCTAAAAGGTTTGGATTTAGGAGTCGAGGGCATGCGAGTAGGAGGCCAGGTGAGAAGTGATTTCTATGAGCAAGAAGATCTCTGTGTTTTGTTACAAATTTCATTGAAATCATGACAATAAGTAAATGGAAGCTACACATGATACTAATGAACAACCACATGGAATTGAAATTTATCTTACTCAAGATTTTGCTTTGTTTTACTTCATCTTTGTCTTGTAAATTGTTGATATAATTACTCAAGCATTTTAGCACACTAGTAGCATTTGTGCCGATATTTTTGCATAAATGGGTAAAAATTGTTTAGATTTTGAATTGGATACTTGGATCATATGCTGTAAGCAGTAATTTAGTTCAGTTTTTCTGCAGCGGCTGTTAATTGTACCTCCTGAACTTGCCTATGGAAGCAAAGGAGTCCAAGAAATCCCTCCAAATGCAACAATAGAAGTGAGTTACTATGATCTCTTTATTATGATTAGTTTCTTATTTTTTTTATATAAAACAAGTTTAGGTAAGTTGTGTCTCGGAGACTATTAGGGCAAAGGAATGCCTCAAGACATAGAGAGCATTTAGTGAGGTACTTATATTATACACCAATGAGGTCCTCACATCGATTAGTTTATGTAATTTGGTACTAAAGCTACCATTTTAGCTCTATGTCACAAAACCCATACTATATGCTTATGTATCTATACAACTTCTGAGTTCCATTAACACCACCACCACAACTCTAATTGATCAAATTCCTTAGGCTTAATTACTTTTTCCAGTTTTGAGTTAGCAAGGTGATGTTGCTCTTTTGGATATGGTGCTGGAGGCTCAGTCAGTTCACATTAACTGATTCTACCACTTTAGCCTATCCCTTCCAACTCTAGATATCTAATAAGAAAGAAAATTTCATTAAATTTTTATCATATAAATGCTTATGTATAAACTATTTTTATAACAAATGATAAAATAAAGTCATACTTTTCTGATATAAACTATAAGTTGTTTTTATTAACTATCCTGGAGAGATTGTAGAAATAAGCGGAAAGTAACATATTGACATGTCATAAACTGTTTTCGTTAACTCTAAAAAAATCTTACAAGTTACAAGTTGTACCAGTATATAAGCTCAAAAAGGTAGCCATAAAAGAAAGAAGAAAAAATTACTATTCTTGAATGTTTTGTAGTTTTGTTATGACATTAAAGTGGATTTCATTCAATAATACATTTTCACCTTTGCAACTATTGGATTGCAGTTGGATGTTGAACTGCTTGCCATCAAACAGAGCCCATTTGGGTAAGTAATGGTTTAACAAAAAATGATATTTTCCCTGCATTATAGCACTCCTGTAGTTAATTTCAATGATTTGGGTTCTGCAGGACTGCTGTAAAGATTGTTGAAGGCTAATGCAATGGTTTAATATTCAGAGTGCTAAGTTAACATATTGTGAGAAGATAGTCTCCACCCTAGTAGAGACTAAGGAGGCCCTACCAGATACCCTTTAGTTCACCCTTGATGTGAATGAATCTATAATTTTACCTGTTTTTGGATTGGCAAATAAGAAACAGAGAAAAAATTGAAACATTGGTAAAAAAAATTGATCATTTGTACTCAATATTTAATACATGACTTATCTTTGCTAGGAGTGAAAATGTTCATGAGACTGGACCACAAAAATATAATCAATTAAAAGAAGAAAAAAAGATGGTTGTTTTCATTTTTTGTGTTTTTGCACCGCATCACTAATTCTTTCAACTTTTGAATTTCATGTAATATGTAAATGAATATACAAGTTTTGCTGAAAGTAACACTAGTTCTTCCAAATATCTTAAAAAGAAACTATAGTGGCAGCACCTTCCCATACAATTTGATCTTCAAAATGCTAGCCTTGAAGCGTCTTCCTCAAGCTTGGAGGAGAAACTCAACAGAAAGTGAACCAGTGCCTGAAATCATCTGCGGCGCCGTAAACCTTGTCAAGAAACATGAAAGAAGTAGACTTACAATGTTTTCATATGGTGGCCCTGCATGGAATCTTATGATGAAAGTCTCGCCATTGCTGTCATCCTTCTCAAGGTTTTGTAATAAAAATTGACTTGAAGAATATATTTTATGTGCTAGATAAGTATTTGACAATTCAAGAAAGGTTTCAATTTTATGTGACAGATAGGTATATGTGAAAGATAGCTTCTTTTTTCTTAATTGGGAGGGTGCAATTTAATCATTAATTGATTAAATATTAACTTAAATATCATAAAATTGTTAGAACACCATTCATGAATCTATAGCTATTAGATTCCAACACACCAACCTAAAAATAAAGGCTAAAGACCAGAATTGAACTATTATGCTCTGTCATCAATTAAAATATACTATAAAATCTGAACCATTCGATTATTCGAGATACACTAATATAAATTCCTATAAGTTTTCTCTATACAATTAGAGCCGCATTTTCACTTGATAAGAGAAGTATACCCCATTTGTGAATAGTATAACAACAACATCAATAACCATTTTCAGCGAAAGAAAAAATTAAAGTAGGCAGTGATATGCTGTCTATTGGAATGAAGTTTTTTATTAGTTTTTAGTAATCTTCATTTTCATCAGTGTTCAATGACAAGACTAACATATATACATCATACTACAGATTCCACTATAATTTGATATGCTTGCATAATAATCAAAAACTTGTTTAGAGTACTCATGTTTACAAAAATTGCAGTTACAAATGTGGTGACTATACAAATTATACTAAGTGCATTAAAAGTGCCACAATGGTTAATTGTAACAACATGGATAAAATCCCTATCTCTGAGTTGCTGGCACTTGACCTTCTTGCTCTTGGATTTTTGTACTTATCATTGCTCAAGATCATAGAGACGTTTACGGGGATATAACCTAAAAATAGCTTTCAACTTTAAGACACAATGAAGGACCATATACTACTTGTAAGAAGAAAAAAACTTCAAGTGGGAAACTTACAATTATAACTAGTCCATCCTATGCGTTGATTAACTAAGTCGTAAACAACTATCTTATCTTCCAAGACAAGATCTGCAAAAGATAAAATCATACTTGCATAAAATAAACATGAAATTTTTAATTTATGATTATCATACTCGAGCATAATATACTACCTTTTTTTTTTTGAAAATTTGGATTGTTGTACAAATGAAAAACATACATAAATTTAAACATCTATTAGGAATCAATTTGAATTTAAATCATAATTTGTAACACTCAATTAGTTGTTTTCCATTTTCACACCATTTTCAATTGCAAGGGAAAACATCTTTTAGAATTTTTTACCATTAAAATAAGTTACCGTTCAATAATCAAATGAGAAAATTCTAATTTTTTCCCAATTTCTTGCAAAGTTTATAGTTAGCTCAAATTTGTCATCTTCTAACCTCCTAATATTGAGGGTCCACTTTCCATTTTCTAGAAACCTATGCACCATACTGCAGCGTTTTGTTAAAGCAAATTGGTGCATCCATACTGCAGCATTTTGTTAAAGCAAATTGGTGCATCAGTGGCATAAAAATCCAAAAAAATAACTTACTTAAATGCAAGAATATGACCAAGATCATAACATACTTCATACTTACCATTAAATCATAGTGCACTAGGTATTGTTCAGGTTTTAAATCCATGGATGCTCCACCCACAAAGTTAAAGCTGATTGAAGGAAAAATATCTAAACTGAATATGTAACAAACACAAATTTAGTTAGATATTAAGAAATCCTAATAAGACACACTTTCTTTTCATATGAAGAATATAAAGATATTCATAACAATACCTGGTTGAGACCAGATAGCACGGGCTTCCTTTTGGACATGTGGGAGTGACAAACTGTGACACTGCAGTATCAATCGACACATCCATTTGAAAACTGAACATCAGTATACATTAAGGCCGATATCATTTATAAATACAAGAGAAATAAGCAAACCTCCTTTTAAGAAAATAAAAAATGAGAATTACATGAAAAAAGGGATGTAAACCTGAATATGGTGTTTAATTGTTGAAGTATCTTAAGGCATACAAGCCTCCATTAAATCATTTCCACATTTTAAACAAAAAACAATTGTCGATTACATCAATGAATAGTTCAAAATTGATATATATATCAAACACAATCAATCTTAATACTAAACAAATAAGACAAGAATGTGAGAACCTAAATGAACTCAATGGAAAAATGTTGATAGGTAATTTCACAAAATAGACAAAAATAAAAGACGAGCAAACCAAAGAGTAAAAATATATCCTCATTTTTTCTAGCTGTGCAGAATTCCCTATCATATAGAAAATGCAAAGGAGAATAATATGCCAAATGATGTTTTGGGCAAGGTACAAGAAATCTTACGACATTGATAAGAGGATCATATGCTTCTTCGACAAGATACGCCAATGTTGTACCGCTGCCAATGTTGTAGTGAGGTCTGATATTTGATTAAAAATGAAGAGATTGGTCGTTTATATTACAAAATATCTCATATAGAAGTGTGAACTATCTAATACGAACAAAAAAGCATAAGAAGCATTTTAAGAACCTTATTCTTAACACTATCATCTTTTACATTCAATTTCTAATATCATTCAATTAAATCAATCAATTTTAAAATGGTTTTCCACTACCAAGTTAATTCAACCATACTCACTAAAGGTGTCTATAAATCACTAAGTACTTTGTCCATGTTTGTGTATGTATATATATAATAAATCTTGTCCAAAAAATATACTAAATAATATCATATGGATGTTTATTTTTATTTAATTAAATTATGTGAAAACAAGATTTATATTATTTTAATAGAAATAATATTGTTTATTTTAAAATCAAAGTCTCCATTCAACAAAAATCAAGTTTTCTGTTAAAGATTACATTATGTTACTTTAACATTTTAATATTTTATATCCGTAAATTAATTATATCCTTTGTGTTGAATTACACCATACTTTTTTTTCATTCTTTATAATAATAATAGAATAATTTGAATGAGAG
>JBBPBR010000005.1:19994642-20008896 GCA_037974775.1 Cicer pinnatifidum
AAAAAAAAAAAAAAAGAAGAAGTTAATTCAAGTTAAAAGAATGCATCATTCTAAACAAGATAATAAATGTTTGTCTATACAAAAATAGAGAACTTTATGAAAAGTAGTAAGCTTCTTTGATCTATTTTGAGTGTGTGAGGATGCCTCTCTTCCATATACCAAATGCTTCATCTTCTTAGTTTAATCACAATTAAGGAGTGACGTTAACATTTTTCTCTTATTTCTCTATCACATTTTTCGAACACAGACCAATTATAGAGAGATTTTTTGTAATAGTAAAGATTGTCATGTTCAATCTTAAGACTGAAATAAATTTTTGTTTCCAATTTTTTTTTGGAGTTTTGAGTAAAAGTAGAGGAAGAAGAGATTTGCTAATAATCCATTTTAAAAAGTAAAGAGACTTAGTTTTTAGAAAGTTTGGTTGGTTCAAGAGAAGTGAAACTCTTTTAAGAAAACATTTTGTTTTAAGGAAATAATATTTTTTTAGAAGTAGATCATTTTAAAGTTTAAGTTCATCAAAATATTAAAAGTACATTGTAACCCACCATTTTTCACTCATAATTTTCCTATCCCCTTAGCCAAACTTTGTCATAATTCCAAGCCAAACACCTGTCACTCAAAATTCATCGTTCTCAACACTTATTTTTTTAGTTTCAAATCAAAGTCAACTCTACTATTGTATGACACTATAAAAGCACGGCACTTGACTGAGGTTTCGATTAATTTAATAAAAAAGTAAATGGTAAGATCGTAATGACAACTTGTGTACTTACTGAAAATAGTGAAAAAATCTAATAACATATGGTTCGAATTGTGTTTTAAAACTTTTTCAAGGTAAAGCAATTTAAAAAATGCCTTTGGAAACACAATTTGAGTTTACAAAACCTCATTAGAAAATCTTGGAAATAAATCAACTATAATCTTAAAAATGGAAAAAAAGATAGAAGATAACACAAAAATTTAAACTTATTCACCATCAAATTCATCACTACGTTCAGTCCCTTCAAATTGAAGGGATTTCCACAAAATCAAACTAGTTTTTCCATATTCCACTTAAGTATATTTCTATCTTATTGACTATACTATAGTCTTTTCAAACTTCTAACTTAGTCAAATCAAGATATTTTAAGAGACAATAACTGTTAGACCAAGTTACAAAGTGAAATAGATTTTGTAAAATTACAAGCCTATAACTCTTTTTCAAAGGGATAATAAATTTATGCACCAAATACAAGTGAAATGCGTTCATATGAAAGGATTTGAAATTCAAGTGTTCACTATTTTTTCAAAATGATGCTTATTATTCCAAGTGTGTAATTTCTTAAGCAATATCTCTTTCAATTTCTTAGACAATCTTGCAATGATGTAGTGTGATTCAAAATCTTGTATGACGGTGTACTAATGTGGAAACCTAATGCAAAATTCAAAATTGATTCGTTGTTGGTGTCCTTTCTAATTGTTTACAACTTCTTCTAGATTATTGTTGAATGATTGTGAGAACCTTTAGAAAATGCTTTGTTTTGTTTTGTAGATTCTTTTTCATAGAAAAAATTAATTTCACGTTGTCCTAGAGGAAATGTAACACTAAAGAAAACGTTACACCGGATGGTTCAAAGTTTGTTCTCCACAACCACATAAACGAAAGTTTTGCAACTTAATGCTAAAGAATACAGTTAAAAGATTAATTTAAGTAGGAGCAAGTTCAATGGTAATGAATAGAGGATATCACTAAATTGTCATTAGAGAATTTACACATTATAACAATCTCCCTTTTTTTTTTTTTATGATAAATCCATATATTGTTGAACAATTTTGCACACAAAATATACAAATCGTTTCATAGACTCCCCTTGAATTTATGCATCAATATTTTTCAATAGATTTAAATTATATGAGTATGAGTATCAATGCATGAACAATTATATGTATAATGTGTTGACATTTCAATATGAGATTTCCCATTTGTTTTATCTCAATGTTGTTATGAGGTATTATTTGCCCCCTTGTAAAATAACATACATCATAATAAAAACAAAGACAAAACATCGAAGTGAATATGTAAATATGTAAATACTTATATATTAATTAAAAAGAGTTATAAAGACCAATTACTCAAAACAAAATAAAGGTTTTATGAAAAATAATGTTTAATTTGTTTGTTGGAACTAAGTTTATTTTATACTTAGAGGTTTCATAATAACAAAAGTATTTTATGAGAATAATATATTTGACTTCAAAGAGTGTGAAAAAATGATATGGTCAAGATTTGTAGAAGATTTGATCAACATTTATCTACCATAAAATATGAACAAAATCCATCTGAAGAATTTACAAACGCAATCTGAACAAAATACAAACAAAATCAATATGAAAAATTTACAATCTCAACCTAACAAAAAGAAACATAATCAATTTGAAGAATTTACAAACACAATTTGAACAAAATTCAATTTATAATTAAACAAGGAAATTGAATCCCAAATTTTAACTATGAATAGATACTCAAGGCTGAAGAAGAAAATAATCGAAAAACAGAAAAAAGTAGTCTTAAAGTTAAAAAGAGAAAAACCTGTTCAATTTAGAAATATATTTTAGTGTTCTTTCTTAGAGTTATTATTATTATCAACTTTTTTAAAAGAAACTACTCAAGTTCCAATTATTTGTATCCAAATCGATAATAGTTTAATTCATTCTTCAATTTGGGGTTGTCAATGTGGTTAGTTTCTCAAAAGTCTAGGATTGTCAGGTTATTTGGGAAGACTAGCTTGGAGGGTCACGTGCTTTGTAATTCAAGACATTTTAATTAATGGATTAAAGGCTTCTGGATAAGGGGACTGGATGTATCCAAGTTAATGGTGAACTAGGATAAATCTACGTGTCAAATTATTTATGCTTTCATTGCTTGCTGTCTTTGAATTCATTTATTTCTAATCCAAGCAATTCACCAAAACCAAACTAGTTTTTTTTATTTACTTATAAATTATCAAAAAAATTATCAACTTTGGCGAACACAATTTGACCCCCTTCTCGTGTTTGTACCTCCAATTGGCATTAGAGCTCGGTCTCAAGGTTGAACATTTTTACAGTTTTTGAGAAAGAGATCCAAGGATTCAATATTTATGGATTCAGTGAAGAAGCTGCTGGAGAAAATATCAACAAACCACCTTTGTTTGATGGAGAATGTTTTGAGTATTGGAAGGACAAGCTGAGAAGTTTCTATATTTCACAAGATCCTGAACTTTAGGACTTGGTGGAAGACGGTTATATTGCTTTGAAGAATTTTGATGGTATTGAAATTCCAAGAAAAAAGACGAATGTTGATAAGAAGAAGATGTACAAGACGCATCATAAGTCTAGAACATTCATGAAAAATGCAATCACCTTCATGGAGTTTGACAAGTGCACCAACAAGAAGACATCAAAATATATTTATGATATTTTGATTTTGACCCACGAAGGAAGCAATCAAGTTCAAGAAGCAAAGGACAACCTCCTAGTCAAAAATTATGAGTTGTTCTAGATGGAAGAAGACGAAGACATTAAAACCATTTTTTCCATATTCTAGATCTTGGTCTCAAGACTAAAGGTACTTGAGAAGAGTTATACTATTGCTAATCATATGAAGAAAATTCTTATGAGTTTAACAAGCAAGTGGAGACCTAAAGATTTGAATACTCTTAAGCTCGAGGAGTTAATCAGCTTTCTCGGATCACATAAAATTGAGCTTGAAGAAGATGAGCCTAAGAAGAAGAACAAGAATCTGACCTTGAAATCTAAGTATTATATGGTTCTAAAGACAACGTCAGAATCAGATGATAGTGATTTAGATGATCATAATCTGAACTTAGATGAAGAGGATTTTGCCTTCATATCTGGAAGAATTCAGAGGATGTGGCACAATAAGAGGAATATTTCCCTCAGAAAGATTCTAACCATGCCAATACAGGAAGGAATGAAACTTTTGACAAGAAAAATGTTATTTGGTATGGATGCAATGAATCTCGATATATCTAGTCAGACTGTCCAAATCTGGAGAAAGTAAAACACTGGAGGAAATATCTGACTTTACTCGATCTGAAAAAATTATTGTGTTAAAGAATCAAAGTGTTGAATTTAAAATAATAATGGAATTCTGAAAAGTGATATTACTAAAGTTAAAAAAGAAAATGTCATTGTAAAAATTGATATTGATGAACTTAAGGCTGAAAATCTAACCATGAAAAATAACCATATTTCAACATCATTCGAAAATACCATATGTACCTCTGATAAGCATGAAGAATTATTTCAAGATTTTATTGCTAATGGTATGCAAAGAAGCAAATATGATTCTATGATTTATGGAGTTAGTAGAAATGGTAAAAGATGTATAGGATTTGGAGAAACTATAACCAAACCTAAACCTATTCTCTCTGATATCTTGTGTATTGTTTGCTGTAAGAAAAGTCACTCAAAATTATATTGTCCCATGTTAAATGCAAGGAAAGATATGAAACCTTTCAAGACATGCAAACCAGGACCTAACTGAATTTGGGCACCTAAGAACAAAATTGTCTATGTTGCAGATGTCTTCAACAATCAAAGTAAAACACCAATCATGGTACCTAGACAGTGGATACTCACGTCATATGACAGGAGTAAAGTCTATGTTTCAAGAACTGATAGTGAGCGAAGGAAGTACAATGACTTTTGGAGGAAAGCAAAAAGGCCATACCTATGGTCAAAGTATAGTTGGTAATGGTATTTCCCCTTCTATTAAATATGTCTTATTTGTTAAAGGTCATAAACATTATTTATCAAGTATTATTAAGTTAAGTGATGATAATTATGATATTATATTCATTCAAAAAACATGTAAATAAATTAGTCACGAAGATGGATCTATACTCTTTACAGGTTAGAGGAAAAATAACATTTATTAGATAAATATGTTCAGTCTCGAGAAACAAGAGGTTAAAATATCATGTTGGAAAATGAAGAGAAACTAATTTGGCACAAAATATTAGGTCACACAAATCTTAGATTAATTTCCAAATTGAATAAACTTCAACTAGTTAGAGGTTTACCTAAACTTAGTTACAAAAAGAATGGAATCTTTCACAAATTCTCCTTTCCTAGAATACCCTAACAAAATAGAGTTGTAGAAAGAAAGAATATATCACCCCAAGAAATGGCCAGAACCATTTTAAATGATATGAATGTTGCAAATCACTTTTGAGCTGAAGAGATTAATACTGCATGTTATATTCAAAATAGAGTCTTAATTAGATCTATGTTGAATAAAACACCATATTGTGGAAATGTAAAAAGCGTAACATCTATTATTTTAGGCAATTTGGTTGTACTTGTTAAGTGTTGAACACTAAAGATAACCTTGATAAATTTGATTCTAAATCTCAGAAGTGTATCTTCATTGGACACTCTCAAAGATCTAAGGCTTATAGAGTATTTAATAGGGAAACTCATATTGTGGACCAATCAATACATGTTAAAGTTGATTACAAATAGCTTGACCTTGAAAAGTCAAAGCAAGATGATGACAATGCATGTTTACCAGAACTAGAAGAAGCAGATGCAAACAAACCAAAAGAACTTGAAAAATTGGAAGATACAAGCAAATAAGAAGAATATGATGAATCATAAAAGAATGAATCTGATAAAGTAAAAAAAAATTAAGATAAGTCAAAAGGAAGATCTAGATATAAATACAAGTCATCTCATCCCTTAAACTTTAATCATTGGAAATGCAAGTGATCCTTTGAAGACCAGATCATTACTAAAAGATACCACTTTGTTTGGCTTACTCTAATCAAATTATCGTACCTCTATTGATGAAGCATTGGCAAATAATGGATGGATTCTTGCAATGCAAGAAGAGTTAAATGCATTTAAGTGGAATGATGTTGGGATCTAGTACATAGGCCAAATAAGATTATTATTGGAATCAAATGGGTTTTCATAAACAAGCTAAATGAAAAAGGTGAAGCGGTCAGAAACACGGAAAGGCTTGTCGCACAAGGCTACAATCAACAATAGAACATTGATTAAACTGAGACATTTTCTCTACTAGCCAAGTTAGAAGATATTTGTATCCTACTTTCTTTTGATGCGAATAATAACATTACATTATTTCAAATGGATGTTAAAAGTTTTTTTCTAAATGGTTATACGTACAAGTGAAGAAGTCTATGTTAAACATCCCCCAGATTTTGAAAGTTCTGAATTTACAAATAAACTTAAGAAATATTTGTATTGTCTAAAACAAGCACCTATGGTGTGGTATGATAGACTTAGTAACTTCTTGCTTAAAAATAACTTTGCAAAATGAAAAGTAGATAATATACTTTTTAGAAAAGCCATAGAAGATGGCATTCTTATTGTTCAATAGAAGATGACATTATTTTTGGATCTACTAATAACACAATTTTCCAAGAATTTTTTAAATTGACGCAGCTTGAATTTCAAATAAGTATGATGGGAGAACTTATGTTTTTCTTAGGGATACAAATTCAGCAAAGTCAAAAAGGTATATACATTCATCAAACTAAATATACAAAAGAGTTTCTTAGAAAGTTTAAGATGAGTGATTGCAAATTTATGGCTAGACCAATGCTCGCTACTTGTTCAATTGTAAAAGATGATTCAGACAAAAAAGTTGACCAAAACACCTTACTTTACCTTACCGTTTCCAAACCTAGCATCATGTTTAGTGTATGTGTATGTGCAGGATTCAAGCTAATCCTAGGGAGTCACATTTAACTATTGTTAATAGAATCCTTAGATACCTAAAAGGCACTACCAACCTTACCTTGTTCTACAAGAAATCTCAAAAGTACAAGTTTAGTGGATATTGTAATTCTAATTATGCTGGAGATAAACTTGAGAGAAAGAGCACTAGTGGTAACTACACATTTTTAGGTGACAATTTACTATCTTGGTCAAGTAAGAGACAAAACACCATTACAATATTAACAACAACGGTTGAGTATATTTCAGCAGTTGGCTGCAATTCTCAACTACTTTGGATGAAGCATCAAGTTGAAAACTACAAAATCGTAGAATCCAACATTCCCATCTATTTCATAAAACTTATGGCATTTGTTTAACCAAAACCCCTATCTTTCATTATAGAGCTAAACACATATAGATCAAACATCACTTTATTAGGGACTTTGTTCCAAAAAGGATTCTAAATTTTCAGTTTGTAGACATTGAACACCAATAGGATAACATATCCACCAAATCACTACTTGAAGATAGGTTTAACTTCATCAAGAAAAACCTTAATCTTTCCTTCATACTTGACTGTGTTGTGATAAATTTGAAGTAGTTTAGTTTTATATTTTCTTGTAATATGTTTTATTCATGTAATTAAATAAAATGAAGAACAAAAGTCTCACCTTCAAGTCTTTTTTTCTAATGACAAAAAGGGGAGAAAAATATTTGATGAAGTGGAGAGAAAATGATACTTAGACTTAAGGGAAGTCCTAAGTTAGGGGAATCAAAGAAATACAAAGAAAAGTTGTCATAAAAAATACAAGTTTGTCATCATAGATAAGGGGGAGATTGTTGGAAGTAAGTTTCTTTTTATTCTTAGAGTTTTTATGATGACAAAATTATTTAATGAGAACAATATATTTGACTTCAAAGAGTATGAAAAAAGATATGGTCAAGATTTGTAGAAGATTTGAACAAGAATTGATCGAGATTTATTTACAACAAAATACAAACAAATGCAGAATTTATAAACACAATCTGAACAAAATACAATTCCAAATTACACAATGACTACATTGAAGCCCAAATTTTAACTATATACAGATGCTTAAGGCTGAAGAAGAAAATCATCGAAAAGCAAAAAGAATAGTCTTAGAGTTCAAAGAGAGAAATACTTGTTCAAGTTAGAAATATTATTATCAGATTGTTAGAAGCAACTACTCAAGTTCCAACATTTTGTATTCAACTCGATAGTGGTTTAGTTCCTTATTCAATCCAGGATTGTCATGTTCTTATGAGAAGACTTGTCTTGTAGGGTCAAGGTAATTAGTTTCTCAAATGTCTAGGGTTGTCAAACTATTTGGGAAGACTGGCTTGGAGGGTTAGGTGCTTTGTAATTCAAGATATTTGAATTGTTGGAATAAAGCCTTCTAAATGAGGGGACATGATGTAACAAAATGATAGTGAACTAGAATAAATCTACGTGTTAAATTATTTATGTTTTAATTGATTGCTGCCTCTGAATCTAACTGCTTCTAATTCAAGTAAGTCACCAAAACCAAACTAGTTTTTTATTATTTATTTATAAACAAAAAGTTATCAACTTTAAAAAATACACTTTAACCCCCTTCTCGTGGCTGCACCTTCAGTTTTAACTATAAAGAGAAGGGAAGCCCTAAAAAAAGTATGATCAAACACATACTTACTAATGGTCTGACTTTAACTTATAAAGAGTGGGATATAATAGAATCCATTACATTTCATTTCATCATGTTTTTTCATTTTCATCCATTTTGTTATGCTAATTTTATAGTATTTAAAATAATCTAAAGACATGTTTAATTCAACAAAGGGCAACGTAAGAGAGTTATTTTCATGGAGGGAAAGAAAGACAAGGAATTATAATAAAATATATATTTGACTCACAAAGAGGGATAAGAGTTTTAAAACTAATTTACCTTTTTATACTTATAATATTACAACTCTCACATAGTTTTAGCAATACATTCTCTTTTATTGATGAAAATTATGTGAATTCCAATAACTTTAAATGGGATCCACATAATTTGGTGGGACCAATGTAAATTTCAACCAATAAAAGAGGGTGTGTTGAAATGTGTGTTCCTATCACTTTTTTTTTACACATACATCCAATCAAATCATTATATGATGCTTATTTTTAGTATATTTCCCAAAAATATCTCTAAAAATACTTATTTGACATGATTTGATTGGATGCACTTATAAAAATAATTAATACTTTCCATGAATAGAGATTAATCTCTATTTTTAAAGGATTTAATTGTCATGCAATAACGATGTAAAGAGTTTTACATTGTTAACACATAACAACTATTCATGGACATAACTTTATATGTAGTTATAGTAAAAATCAATCATCTCTAATTATGAAGAAATAATATTTAAACACACATTTGGACACAAATACTATGTATTGTATATTGTACATACATATTCATCATTGACTTACGGCGTGGCCCCGACAAATGATAAAAATGTAAGGAATTTATAAACTAATTGTATTTGTATTGTTGCAATTTATTTATCAATATTAACCTTATATTTATATTTTTCATATACGTGTCAGACATGCATGTTTACCGAATATGTTGTTTGATGTCAACCTTCATTTGTCAAATGTACAATGAACTCAAATTTAGACAACGCCATTGTAGTGGGTTTTGGATATGCCAACAAATTTACAAAATTTTGGTGCTTTGTCATGGGAGTTGGTTAGTAGGTGGGATACATGTAGTGGGGAGTTTAGGATTAGGGATAGGATAGTTTATTTTACTTCGAATGATGTATGTTTAGCTCAAGGACTGTCAATAGTAGGTGAGTTTTTGTAAGAGTATGAAAATGGGTATGTGATACATTGTTGTTGTTTAGAGGAAAAGAAGTAACTTGTGATATGATTGGTGTGTTGCTTCATGTGTTTCATACCCTCATGGCCAAATTCTGGAGACTCTTTATACTCATCGCCTTTGGCGGGTTCTATTTTCTCCAATCAGGGAATCGAGTAAATACTCGTTATGTTAAAACACTTGATAACCTATAGTCTTTGCATTGCTACAATTGGAGTGTAGCTGTGTATAATATTTTAATTGAAAGTTTAAGTAGGACTGAAACTATGTTGAAAGAGGGGAAATTAGATCCGCAAACAAACATAATAGGTTGTGCAATAGTTCTACAGGTATATATTTTATATCACCATTTTTCATCTTGTATAGTCTTTATATTAAAATTTATTTATTAAATATATTAATATTTATTTTAGATCTTGGAGTTCAACCACTTGTCCTTGGGTCAAACATTTGTTCTCAAGATTTTTGAATTGGCAAATCTTACAGTGTCAAAAGAAAATAATATTAAAATCATTTCAAAATATCATGATAAACATTTATATTATTTGCTTGTATAACTGAATCTTACATGCGTTGTCATCATCATCACGGTTGTTAAATCCGATACGTTCATCTTCAATAGTACCACAACCATTGAAGTTCCACTTGATGGTGCAAGTGTCACTCAAAGACTACAAAAAATAACTCAATTCAATCATTAACCACTGTGGGCACTTTAGTAACCATCAATTAGCATACCATGACCACATAATATGAAATTTGTTACACCTACCATATTTAGATAGAAATAATTCTGTAACCAATAATATTTACACTATTAAAAAAACACTAAAAAAGGCCCATAATTAGCACACCATTAATCACATAATATGAAATGTGTTAGACCTATCAACAATTTAGACAATGATGAAAGTTAACAATTCTAATCTAGTTAACATCGTTGATTAACAATGATGAAACTTAATACTTAAACTTAAACAATTAACATGATTGATTAGCAATTCACAACCCTGAATTTTAGACAGAAATAATTCATGAATCACCTATTGTACTTCATTAACCAATAATATTTACACTATTAACGAGAAAAAGAAAGACCTAGAAAACCCATAAAACTGTGTAGGAACCTAGAGAAAGAAAAATCCATACGTAAGAAAAACAAGATCTTAAATGTTTAAGTTATATAAAATTGTTACAAGCATATATTATTATTGAGAAAATAGACGTAGAGCTGTTAAAACAGCTTTCAACTCCAATGTCACCTTAATTTTTTTTTTTATTAAACTTCTATTATTAGACCCCCTATCAAAATAATCTTTTTAAAATTTCGGCCTATTATTTCATGAGACATAAGGGAGGGGGTTCTCGGGGCTTATAGGCCCCTAATATTTTGTTAATTTTGAGATTTTTTTCTTAAAAAATTTTCAAAATTTATTTTATTAAAAAAAAATTAAAACTTATTTTTTTTCTCAAAAAAATTCGTGAGAAAAAAAAATTATAAATAATTTTTTATCAAAAAAAATGAAATAAATTTTTTCCATAAAAAATTTTATTGAAAAAAAATCAAAAATTTTTTATCAGTGAAAAACTTTATTTCTCAAAATAAAAATTGATTCTTTTTTTAAAAAAGTGGGCCTATAGGCCCACTTAGCCCGCAAAAAATTTAGGGTACTTTTAGTTTGGGGAGCCTTATTTTTTGGGGCCTTTTAAATTATTAATTTTTTTTACCTCTCCAACACGTGGACTGAGGCCAATAATTAGGGGACTTGTCAAATTGACAACTTTGAATAGACGTATACAGATAATAAAAATACAAGAACTAGAAACAAAAATTATGAATTACTCACTCTGGTCAATTTTATTAGAGAAAAAAAAATATTGATCACTGATTTACTATTATAAATGTCGCGGCCTAAAATTTCAAGTGTTTCTCGAATTCAATGGAGTCGCCACCAAAATTTATTTTAAAATAGGGAAAATATTGGGAAACCCTTTAAAAAAAAATGGTCTTTTAAACCAAATTTGAGTTCGGGAGTCGATTATGCGTAAGGAAGGTATTAGCACCCTACGACATCCGTTAAAAACGGTTACCTATAATTAATTGTGCAAAATTAATTTTAACTTAAATATATTTATTATTTTTTATTATTAAATATGAATAACAATTATTACTATATTTAAAATATGATTTTTAAATAAATATGTACTTAACAAATAAAGGACAAAAAAATAAATTTTTATTTATGTGCTTGACAAGAATGTGATCTTGCTCCTACGTATCTCCCGGTGCGATGGAGAAATCAAAGCTACGTAGTTCTTGAAAAAAAACGGATGTGTTGAGTGTGTTTTAAATAAAATTTGTTTCGTGATAAAAAAAAATGTTTTGACAAAAAATAGAAAAAATAAAAGAAGTTTGATTTGAGTAAATATTTTATAATATGAGTTTTAGGATAATCAAATTGTACAATTTGTGTCCCAAAACTCAAGGAATAAAGAAGATGTCACATCTAATTTAATCCTCTAAAAAATATATTTCATTACTCTTTATTTTTAAATTGAGTTTCAAAACTACCAAGTAGTACAACTTGTGTTTTAACAACTCAAAGATAAAAAGAGTTACATCTAATAAATAAATTGATTTTAGCTTAGTTCATTAAAATAAATAAATGAATGACTAAATAAATAGATTAAAATAAAATAATATTAAATAAATAAATAAATAAAATAAATAAAATAAATAAAGTAAATAAATAAATAAATAAAATAAAGAGAATTTTAGAACTATCAAGTTGTACCACTTGTGTCATAATAACTCAAAAAAGGAGTTACATCTAATAAATAAAGATTTTAGATTAGTTCATAAATAAATAAATGAACGGCTAAATAAATAAAATAGAATAAAATAAATAAATAAGTAAGTTGATGTTAAATATGAAATAAGTTTAAATAATTCTGCAAAATAAAGTCAGTAGTAAACACACACAAAATAGTAAAATAAAAAAAAAATACATAGACTTGTAATATGATCTATTAAATAAATAAATATTTTAATAAAAAAAATATTCAAATGTAAACTCTTTCAAAATAACTTTTAAGTAAATAAGTGATTGAAACAAAACTCATTTTTATATTAAATAGCACAATCCAAAGTTAAAAAAGAAAATCAATTAATACCACTCATAAATAAAATAAATAATGTTTATTATCATTTAATTGCATCCATAATTGTTTATAATAAATAGAAATTAAATGAAAATTATAGCAGAATTTTATTAATTAAATGAAATAAAGTAATGAAAATATAAGTGGCAAGGCTATAAGGCTATAGTGACTACTGACACAGCAAAACATCGTGAACATCAACAAAATGGTCCAACAGCCTGGCTATAAGTCCAACATTTAGAAAGTCATGAAAGCAAGGGTTAAATCCAACAACCTGGCAAATGGTTGGCATAAAGCAAAATGTTTGGAAAGATAGCATAAAATGGAAACCGTGAACATATTTCAAGCATAATAAAAAACAACCTTCACACAACCAAAACAAAACTCCATTTTTTTAAATAAATTAAATCTGGTTTTAGATTTTAGCTTCCAATCTAAGCAATAAACATGAAGATAATGAGAAGATACATGTCTTTCTAGATACCGATGAAGACAGAGATGGTGGTTCGCAGTGGAAGTTGAAACAATGGTGATGCTTTCTATTTCTTCTTCTTCTCTTTCTGTTTATGTGTTTTTCATCAATATTAATCTCAGATCTCTCCCTCTTTGTGTGTTTTTTTGTAGAGTTAATTTCGGGTCCCCCTTTTGAAATTTTATAGGGTGTATTTATAGAGTTTTTTATATGTTTAGTTGCTTTCTTTGTCTGCCTTGATCATTCTCTATCAATGTCCTGTTTGGTGTTCTGATTTATTTGCTCATCATCTGCGTTTTTCTGCATCTTTGATGCTTTCATTATTTGTTCTGATCTGAGCTTTGCTGAGCTTTTATTTGTCATTTAGTTTCTGTTTTTTTAAACTCAAAGATTTGTCTCTTTGTTAACTATGATATGTACAATGGCTGATTTATGAAAGTTATCTCTTTATGTTTCTGCAATTAGTTACAAGGCAAAGGTCAATGACACTGTATATGAAACAGAAAGGCAACAATTACACAGGGCCAAACACTGCATCATGAACAGAGATGAAGCAACAACAACAAAACAGAGCCAAAGCAGGCTGTCTTAATTTAGTTTGGTTTAAATCTTATTGTAATTTAATTTGATTTAATATTTATGGTTGTAATTTAATTGTAATTGTAATTTAAAAATTATTGCTTTATTTGACATTGTAAATTAATGAGATTACTTATTGTAAATATATTTACTTCTTTTTTAATATATATATTTTCCTTTCTGATTTATTCTTGGACAAAATTAGGGTACTACAATAAACAAAAGTCAACAATTTTTACACTAATTATATATTATTTTTAATTTATCATTTCTTGAATTCTTTTTACTTTTCAACTTTATATTTGTAATTTCCAATAAACAAATTTATAGAGAAATGACTCATTACAATTCCCACAAAAAGAACATGGTGAAGAGTCTTTATGAGAGGATTTTATGCAACATAGTTTTTCTCTCCAAACTTTAGCTATTTAAAGGAAGT